>JBBHKE010000702.1:0-10031 GCA_037447655.1 Zygnema cylindricum | reverse complement strand
CCTCCCCCCCCTCCTTGGTAATTCATTAAATAAGAATGAAATAGTCACCCTAAGACGAACCACTCGACGAATCGCCAGGAGAAGTCCTGGCATGAGAGCATCCACATTATTTATATCGTGGCGAACGGAAAGTGACTGAACGGAGCCACAAGGAAATCAAATTGTCAAAACAACCGTTTACAACCACACTATATACTATATACTACGTACTATATACCTAAATACTATATAATATGTACTATACAAAACGTATAATACATACAATATACTACCATACACTATAAACCAAATACTATATACCACGTACTATTCACTATATACTATATACTCTGTACTATCGGTACTTTAAACGACCAAACGGAGCCACAAGGAAATCGAATCCGTTTACAACCATAGATCAAAAGTACTATCGTACTGTAAACGATTGAACAAAACCACATGAATTTGTGGTTAAAACAAACGTTTACAACCACAGACCAGAAGTACTATCGTACTGTTTGTACTCGTTACGAACTAATTAACTTAGTATGTACTTCGAACTGACATCCGCACTAAAAAATCCATACCACCGTGGCACTAAAAAATCCATACCACCGTGGCAGTACTGTATGTTAAAAAGTTTACAGATGTTGAGCCCTTTCTATTTGATGCCATTTTTAGAAGTGGTGTTGAGACCGGAACGGAAAAAAGAACAGCGAACTGATGAGACATAAAACCAGAAACAGTTGGTAAATTCTATCGTGCCAACCGTGTAAAATACATTATCGGACAGACGTTGTCGCCCCCGCCAAACCCGAATGAATCTTCGGCGGCTTTTGGACATAGCGTCGCGCTGTGCCACCTGGCGCCACATCATTGGACACCGTAAAGGATGGGAGGAGGAACGATGGCTCCCAGGTTGATAAGTGTTAACTAGAAGGCTATGTTGTACAAAGGTCGTACAAGAAGTATAATCGGCCACTGTACCTTCTTGTATTATACTCTCTTTTGATTGGCCTAGGGTAGAGTAGTAGGTAGTTGTGGGTAGGAGTTAAGGGACTTAGCGTGTTTGAGGCTCCTCTCTCCAGTTGACCTTTTGTATTTATAGGCCATCTTTGGCCAGCCATAACTTACTGCTCAGGGGAGCAAATTCACTGATTCTTTTTGCGTTTGACTTAGGGGAGTCTTGTCCTCACAAGGGTGAGGGTGGTAAAAATATTGGTGTGCTTAGGCGGCACTTGTTGAGTGAGAAAGTGAAAGGGGCAAATATTATCCTAGAGGCTTTACATAGGCTGCTAATTTTGTGGGTTAATGGAGACCACATAATTTCAGGTTATGGGCCCACCCCCTAGGGTGCCCATATTTTATAGATCTGACTTTCTTTACTGGGAAATGATGATGGAGGGAGAATTTTTTGAGAAGCACCTTTGAGGCTCTTCTCTCCAGTTGACCTTTTGTATTTATAGGCCATCTTTGGCCAACCATAACTTACTGCTCAGGGGAGAAAATTCAGTGTTTCTTTTTGCGTTTGACTCAACGGAGTCTTATCCTCACAAGGGTGAGGGTGGTCAGAATATTTGTGTGCTTGGGTGGCACTTATTGAGTGAGAAAGTGAAAGGGGCAAATATTATCCAAAAGGTTTTACATAGGCTGCTAATTTTGTGGGTTAATGGAGACCACAAAATTTCAATCTCTACAGTAGGGATCTTTCTTAGCTTAGTGAAAATTTGCTTATCACGACACATATGCATGGATGCACCTGAGTCGATGATCCATCCTTCTTGTGGAGCTTCCCAAATTGCTCCAAGGGCACACTTCTGTCTCCGAGGGATCTCGTTCTCTTCCAGACTCTCGTCAAGAAGAAGCTCCCCATCCTCCTCAGAGGACTCGTCCTCGGTTTCTCCTGTCACCTTTATGAACACAAGTGCTTTTTTCTTCCCTCCTGAAGAACCCCCTCCACGGTTCTCTTGGAGCCTCAGCTCCGATAGCTTGACACAATCTGCGATAAAGTGTCCTGGCTTTTTGCAAAAATGACAAAGGTCCTTTGGGGGCCTCTGTCCTCCAGACTGATCTCTTTCCTTTTTGTACGGTTTCTTTGCATCCTTCCCCTATCCGTCCCCTTCTATAGCTAGAGCTTGAATGCTCCTTCCTCCTCTCCTAATCCCATGGTGTTTTCCTGCACAACTAACATTCGGACCAGTGTATTCCACTTCCACGAACTTTCAGTCATTTCTTAAACTCGGTACACAATGTTCTCGTACTTGTCTGGTAACTTCATGATGAGAGTGTTAACTTTCATCTTTCTTTTACATGTCCACCCGGCACTTTCTATCTCCATATATAAACAAGAAATATCATTACAATAATCTAACATCTTTCCTCCTTTGTAAGTGTAACTCACTAGCTTCTGCTCAGCCAACTGAGCTTTTGAATACTACCTACTCTATAGATCTCCACCAAACTCACCCACAACTCCTCGGCATTGTAAATGTGAAGGTGGGGGTGGCCAAAATTTGAGTGAGGTGCCTTAGAATGAAGTTCTTGGCAGCCATGTTTACGTCTCCCACATTTGAGTATTGTTCTCCACGGTCTTCACGACCGCCGATCCCAGTGTCGTGGCTATAGGAGTGAGGGGTGTCTCCTTCCCTTTCCTTTTTTCGGAAACACAGTTGTCCCCGTCATCTGCCTCCTCCGCTGAAGCAGTCGCTTCTGCAGGAAACCAAACTCCTCCAAATCGTGGTGGACTATCTAAAGGTGGACATTTCAGCTGTCTACTGACGACACCCTTGTATCGTTTTTCGCCACAAAGCCCCCATAATCATGGCTTCCCAATAGATGAACCCAGATCCATTGAAGGTGGGCACTTAAGAGGGTGGGCCCATAACCTGCAATTTTGTGTCCTCCATTAGACTACATAATTCAAGAAGCCTCTAGATAGTTTTTAACTAACCCAATTCAAGCCAGAACCACTACTGTCTAAGAAGGCAAATTGAAAGTTTCACTACACCTCTGTGGAGCCTGGACTCCCTTGAGTCCGTGGCAAAAAGAATCACAGAAAATGGCCAACCAGCCGATTAATTATGAGGTAGCAAAGATGCCAAATTTATACAAACTCTCAAAGGGAGAGAGGTCACTACCTACCAAATTATCTAAGTCTTAATCCCCTCTCACAACCCCTATCTTTCGACGTACAAACCAATCAAATATCTGTAGGGTACAGAAAGGTACTACGACCGATATACTTTTTGTACGACTTGAGTACGGAAAGGCCATTGAGTGGACGCGTGCCCACTTTTAACTCGTGCTTATGTTCCCCACAATTATGGCGACCAAATGTTATCCCTCCACGTGGCGCCACGTCATGCCACGTCCATAAACGCCAAAGTGACCATTTTGCGATCTCGACAGTGATATACGCCGTTGGATTAAATCCGAGATTAAATGTCGGCCGTCGAAACAAATGTCTGATTCATTTGTTTCTTGCGAGATAATGTTTGCACTATATAACACTTAGTTCTATGTTATTTCGTTCGTCATTCCGTTAATTGGATTCATGGTCTTAACATTGTTTAAATAATTATCAAACCTAATGTATCCTAACGGACTTCTACGACAGACTGGTTAGAGTTAACGGCTACGCCGCGCTCTGCTAGTCAGAGGTTCGAGTCCTGCCGGATTGAACCTTTTGTTGAGAATGACAGAAGTCACTCTTTAGTCCTGCTTGTTGAGCTAGGACAGTCGTGGCTCAACCACCCTATCTATCCCACAGTGACAACAATAAGTATGGTGTGTAGGGAGAGGAGGTGGAGGCAGGTTGTCCGCCTTTTTCTTTTCCTATTTGTATTGAACTATTTAGACCTAGAAAATACCATATAAATCTAATAATTTCAACAAACAGGGGGAAAGAGCATCCAAGCTCTAGCTGCAAGAGAAAACCCATAGGGAAAGGATCCGAAGAAACTGTACAAAGGAGAGAGAGATCAATCTAGAGGATCGAGGCCCCCAAAGGGTCTTTGTCATTTTTCCAAAAAGACAGGACACTTCATAGGGGATTGTGTCAAGCTGTCGGAGCTGAGGCTCCAAGAGAATCGTGTAAGGGATTCTTGCGTAGGAAAGAAGAAGGCACTTGTGGTCACAAAAGTGAAAGGAGAGACCGAGGACTAATCCTTTGAAGAGGAGGATGGGGAGCTTCTTCTTGATGAAAGTTTGGAGGAAAACGAGATCCTTTGGAAACAGAAGTGTAATCTCGCAGAAATTCGGGAAGCTCCACAAGAAGGATGGATCATCAACTCAGGTGCATCCATGCATATGTGTCGCGATAAGCACCTCTTTACTAAGCTAAAAAAGATCCCTACTGTAGAGATAGAGTATGGGGATGAGAGAGTGGTTTCTACAGATCTAGTGGGGTCGGTAGACCTGAAAGTCTTAGTGGAGGGTAAGACTTCTATACTCACCTTCTCATATGTACTCTACATTCCTCAGCTGAGTAAAAATCTTGTCTCTACGTATGTGTTCGATGACAAAGATTTTGATACCTTCACTAGAAAGGGAGTCTTTACAGCTAAGTATGGGGATGAAGTCTACTTCACGACAGATAAGGGTAGCCTAGGAATGTTTAGGCTTAACCCGAGTAATGAAAAGAAGAATGCTTACTATGTAAGTGTTCCAAAGTTGATAATTTGGCATTAGCAGTTGGGGCATGTGCATTTTGATAGGCTGAGTGAAATGAAGAAGCTTTGTGTAGTAGAAGGCAATCAATTTGGGTATAATGAAATGGTGGATGATTGTAGTGGTTGTGCTCAAGGTAAGGTTCACAGATTTTCCTTTCCCAAAGCCGCCACATATAGGGGTGAGAAAGTACTAGATTTGGTCCACACAAATATCCGGGGACCTGCAAAAGTACCTTCGGTTAGAGGGAAGAGGTTTATGTTGACAATAACCGATGAGTGATCTAGATATTCTAGAGTCTACTTCCTAAAAACAAAGTCTGAAACACCAACTTACGATAGAATATAAAGCCAGGAGTGAGAATTTGCATGGAACCCCCATTAAGAGAATAATGAGTTATAATGGGGGAGAATATACCTCTAACTAGTTTGAGGAATACTTGAGAGATGAGGGAGTTCAGCACCAAAAAATTGTACCATATAACCCAGACCAAAATAGCTAAGAAAAAACTAGTTAAAAACTCAGGTAAAAACTAGTTAAACTCTTACATCCCCTATCTCCTACAGTACGATCCAATCAACTAACTATAAAGTATATAAAGGTACTACATTCGATGTCCTTTCTGTACAACCTGTGTACGACAAGGCCATTGAGTGGACGCGTGTCCACATGTTACTCGTCTGTATGTTCTCCGGAATTCTCGCGACCAAATGTTATCTCTCCACGTCGCGCCAGGTCATGCCACGTCCAAAAACGCCAAAGTGACCATTTGACCACTCGAACCTCCGACAGGCAGAGCGCGGCGTAGGCGTCGGCTCTAACCATTCTGTCGTAGGAATTCGTTAAAGTACCTAGGGTGTGATAATTACTTAAACTATATTATGATCTTTCGTCTGATTAACGAACATATGAATAAACGGACATAGAACTAGTTAATATTTAGTGCGAACGTGATCCCGCACGAAATAAATGAATCGGACATTTGTTTCAACGACCAACATTTAATGTCGGTTTGTATCCAACGGCACATATCGCCGCCGAGATCCCGGAATGGTCACTTTTGGCGTTTTTGGACGTGGCGTGACCTGGCGCCACGTGGAGAGATAATATTTGGTCGCGAGAATTTCGGAGAACATACGGACGAGTAACATGTGGACACGCGTCCACTCAATGGCCTTTTCGTACACAGGCCGTACAGAAAATACATTGGCCGTAGTACTTTTCTGTACTTTACAATTATTTGATTGGATTGTACTCTGGTAGATACGGTTGTGAGAGAGAAGTAGGACTTAACATTTTTGTAGACAGTCACCTCTCTCTTTGAGAGTTTGTATACATTGGCATCTTTGCCACCTTATAACTTATCGGCTAGTTGGGCGTTTCTAGTCAATCTTTTTGCTACGCACTCAAAGGAGTCAAGACTACACGAGGGTGTGGTTAGATTGTTGATATGTCTACTTGGGCAGCATTAGTTGTGGCTGAAAGTGGGTTAGTTAAAAACTACCTAGAGTCTTCTTGAATTATGTGGTCCAATGGAGGATATATAATTGCAACTTTTTCCATCGATTTACTGTTGCGATGAGAGATTGTGAGGTGGCTTTCTATGGGTTACAAGCGATGTTTGACTTGCACCTTGATTGAGAGGTTTTGTACACTGACATAGCCAATGATTTCAACACTGTTGATTCTAATGTCACCTTCCACCATCTTCGACAATCTCTATTCCAACATTTTTTTTCTTTATTGTCTGTGCTTTTACTTCAAGTCAAGCTCCCTACTTTATCCAATGACAGGACCATCAAGGGACATTGCCCCCTCGAAGCTGACAAATGTTATTTCCTAAGGTGACTCACCACCAGATCTACTCTAACTCATATACTAGCTTTAAGAGAACCACCTACTCTTTTCTAAGTTGTTGTTCCTTTTTGTCGCCAATGACACACATGTTGATGTTAATGTATTTTCTAGGTATGTTTTAGTATAGAAAAAGAGCAGAGGCATTCTGCTTCTAACTCCCTTCTCCAAGTCCCCACACTTGTTGTAGTCACTAAAGGCTGGACAAGGAGTTAGAGTCATGGCTGCCTAAGCTCTTTATAGAGACAAGGTGTAGAATTGGTAGACTTACCAAACAGGTATTTGACGGTCCCAAGAATTGATCTTGGTACCTACTGTCTGTCAAGTAACCCATAGTCGTTAGCCTTATCGTTTAGTCTAGGACTAGTGCGAAGACATATTGGGTTTGGTAGATATTTAAATTGTATCTAGTAGGGTTTTCCATTTAACTGGATGACAGCTTATAGGGCATAGAAACAATTATAATTTAAAGTACGGACAAAACAAATAGTACGGACATTTGTTTCGACTGTCCATATTAAATGACGAAATAAATCAGACGGCCGTGGTTAGCGTTGGCTTCGTGGAAGGACAATTTGGCAGCTTGCGGACGGCGCCACTCCAGAAGACACGTGGCAACATCATGCGGGTTGAAATCTTCGGAACGGAAGATAACAAATCCAAAAGTGACAAATGTTGCAATATGGCATTGTCGTACAAAGTCCGTACAGAAAGTACTCCGACACCTGTACTTTCTTGTAAGATACAGCTTTTCTGACGTGGCATGACGTGGCGCCACGTGGAGAGATAACATTTGGAAGTAGGAATTCCGGGGATTACAATAACTTGTCCGGATATGACATGTGTTGACTTTTTAGCTATGTCGTACGATGGACGTACAAAAGGTACACCGGTACCTGTACCTTTATGTACTATACAGTAATGTGATTGGTCCATACCTCAGTACTAGGGGGTTAAGCATAGAGGTACCAAGCGTTTTAAACGCACGCATGAAACGTCGAAAAAATAATGATATATGCGCACAGAACAAATGCAAAAAAATTAAAATGGGTTGACCGAGTTTGACTTCATAATAAAATGTAAAATATGAAACATCTAATCCAAAGTACTACTAAAATTCAGGGTATGTGCTCATGCATAAAAGTACGGGGTTTTTATTATATCTGTCAAAGATTTTCTCGCGCCTGGCGGTAGCCTCGCATCGCATATTTTTAGATAGTGTAATGTACCAAATGTGTCACTCCGTACTAAAACTGCTCATTATCTCGTACATACGTACAAAATATGTGTCAGGTAATTGCGTCGACAGGGGAAAATTGAGTGCGTCGAACGAAAAATCGTACTCATTTATTGGTCCTGTACTGTTTCAATAGCGTTAGTTACTAATTTCGATTTTTTTAAAAAAGTGTAGCGTACGTAATATGTCAGTCCGTACTAAAGCTTGTTTTTATTTTGTACAGACGCACAAAATAAGTGTCAGATGAAAGCGTCGACAGTAGAAATTGAGTGCGTCGCATGGAAAAGCGAACCTTGATATTGGTACTGTACTGTTTAAACATCGTTAGTTACTAATTTTGAAAAACGGCCGAGTATGTTTGTTTTTAAATAGTGTAGCGTACGTAGTGTGTCATTCCGTACTAAAGCTATTAATTATTATGTACAGACGTACAAAATAAGTGTAAGATGAAAGCCTGGTCAGTGGAAATTGAGTGTGTCGCACAAAAAATCGTACGCAGATTTGATTCCAAGTCATAAAGACGAAGGAAAATAGCATTAACATGTTCTTACATATTCAGGCGTCGAATATGTGAACACAGACTTTTGCGGCTAACCTAAAAACATGGGAATGTGTATCGTTTTCTTAACTTTAATAGCGATTTATGGTGTACTTTCAATATTTTTCTGTTAATTTCGTACGTTTTGTCCGTACATTATGTCCGTACACGAAAAGTATACGAATTTAACGAAAACTTCAAAATCTTAAAAAATTAACGCAATTTCGTAAAAAAGTGAAAATCTGTACGTTTGGTACCTCTATGGGGTTAAGAGAGGGGTTTAGGACTTTGAATATTTTGGGTAGGTACCAGAATCTCCCACATAGCATCTTGTATAAAAGGCAAACTTTGGCCAGCCATAACTATTAATTTACTTGGCCATTTTCAGTGATTCTTTTCGCTGCAGACTCAAGGGAGTGTAGGATACACAGGGGTGTAGTTGGTCAGAGTTTTTGCCTGCATGGCTGGCTGCATTTCTAAGGGAAAGTCAAAGTGGGTGAATGTATCCAAATCACATATTCTAACTTTGCATTCTGTGGTGGAACTGAGCACACTGAAAGTCTTGTTTCACAGGGGTGAAGCTTTAATACGGTTCTGATTGTCAAGGGTTCAATCATTTAGGTTTATATAAACTTGGAGTCGGCACTATCTAGATTAGCTTCTTTTGATCTGCAAATTCTGTGTGGCAATGGAGCCCACAAAATTTCAACATATACATTGGCCAACTAGATGAGGTTATTTATGATTTTATAAGTATGGGGCATGGTGCCTTGAAGGCCTGCCACCGGATACCCCTCCCCCTTCGAGATTTCATATTTGTGCTCCTCAAGATGGCAACAAGGCTCTAGGCTCTCTTATCAAGGCCACATTATTTTGTGAACTACCTACTTAATAAGCTTTGTTGGATGACATGCCCATTATGACGACCCTTCAAAACTTCTTTTTCCAAGGTTTGGGATTTTGGTATTCTCGGTATTCTGAAAGCTGCAGTTACATCTTGATTTGCACCTGAGGATTATGTTATGCTTCCATGTGTCACTTAAGCTATGTTTTTTTATACGGAACCTTTGGGGGATAATACTCTACTATATGTACCACTGAAACTAGCTAAGGACTACAATTATGTTCATGGAACAACCTTAAGAAACCCATAGTGAATACACAAATCAAGTCTTAACATCCCATTTCACAAGTAGTAAAAAACTTCCTTATCAAAATTTAGGAGTGAAACAAGGGGTTAAGTGGAAAACCAATTGGAAACGCTTATTTGTTTGAAGTGGAGGGCCAAGGCTGAAGGTAACTAATTAGAATGACTTGTGTACATAAGAACTATTTAAATAGCGGAGTCAACATTGAAATCGACCAAATAGCTTTGAAAGTTATCCTCCGTACATTAATACAACCAATTTTGCGGGACGTCAAATTAACGTCAAAATGGTATAAGTTTGACGTCTCCGTATATATAGACAAAGATTATTAGGTTGGCGTTCCATCAAGAAATTTTGTAATCGTACAGCGAACATTACAGGATGCTACATTTTGATTTTTGAACGATGTTCTATCGCGCAAAGTCTGTAATCCACGTGAATGGTACCACGTAAAATACGATCGTATATTGAAAATCATCAAATATTTTTCTCAATGACCAGCTTCAACTTCAAATCTTCATGTGGTACCTTGTACGTGTGGACCAGGTCATCGTACGACATAATTTTTGTACTCTTTGCAGACGCCTTGTCAAATACCTGCTCAATT
>JBBHKE010000701.1:0-11702 GCA_037447655.1 Zygnema cylindricum | reverse complement strand
CTCTCCCTCTCCCTCTCCCTTCCCTCTATTGTTTACAAATATTTGATGTACCGATGTTTTTTCTGTTTATTTGAATTGGTTCTTTTATTTTATAATTTCATGTATTTCATTTTTTAATTTGTATATGTTTGTCTTTGAAATATCATTCAAAAAATTGATACTAAAAAACAATTACGGAAAATATACCCTAAGTAAATTCTCAACCAAAATTAAATTGTGAAATGTGTTTACATTATTCTGTTATATTACTTGTGTTATTGTATCTTTAGATAACATTTTATCGTAAAAGTTAGGCAATTTGTGTGTTTGCTGTTTTTTTTAAGATGTTTTGATTGTTTTTTAGTCTATTTTTTTGGGATCAAATTCTACTTTTCGACATTGGTGATTGTTACGAATTTGTGACGAGACTCTTTTATCAGGAAACATAATTACGAAGATGAGTTATTATTGGGTATTTGACAATTCCTATATAAGAAATGGCAAAATAATAATCTCACATTGTCAAAGGTACATGGCCCAATCATCTTTCATTGCTTTTGTACTGTCACACACGTGGAAAGGACTTGTACTTCCATGTTGTACAATGATGAGGCAATACCCGGGTGCACATTATCACGCTATCTAAGATTTGGGGAGATATATATAGTTATATATTAAACTCTTGAAGGTTCGCCGATGACGACATTCCTAAGAAGTCTTAAACAAGTTGGCACCATGACCAATACTATTCACTCTTGTGGGTGTCACCAAGCCTATGTATGTGTAGTTTCTCCCCATTTTCCTTCCTACAGCCTGGTTTCGTAGTTGTCGGTTCGGCAGTCCGTAACGCTGTCATCAATTTCCGTCGTTTGGTGTCATTTGACACACAGGTGTCCCGCTTGCGTGGCATCCAAGTCATCGCCCGTTAAAGGTTCGTCTCGTTTCCGATCTCCCAATAACTTGTTTCTACGAGACGTTCCCTGCCAAGTGCGGATTCTGTGATAGGCGCAGAATCTCTAAGAGCGCACTTGTTCCATCTACCTCGGGAGGTTAGTCTAATTAAAGAAAGAAACGCGCCTCCTTGGGTGTTTGTTTACTCCATTTCTCAAACATACCAAGTTATATGGAATCGTAATACCGGGCAAGCCCGCATTGGCCTTTTACCTTTGTTAATATGATATTTTACAGGATGGTGTGCACGTGTTAACTAAGGAATTTCCTCAGAATTTACCTTTGGAATTCTTACAGTTTTCTTGGTAGTTGTGTCATCAAATACTGCGAAACTGATCTTACAGTACATAATTTTTTTTTTGCAGTTTCACATTATAAAAGAGGTTATACTTAGACCTAGTATGGTTTAATCTTTGAGACAAGCAAATGACTATTGGTGAGATCAGCCAGGCAGTTTTTTCTACTAGGGAGTCAACACTATAAGTGGTAGCCTTAAGACCACAACTGTCTTGCCAATAAAAGTGTCCACAAAATGACAATAGGTTTGCGTTGGGGACGAGTCTCTTTTATTAAGAAACATATACTCACATTATCACACTATCCAAACATGTGTCCACAACACGATAGGTTTGGTTTTATTATACCTTGCAATAAGTAGGTTACGGGTTTTCTGAACGACCTAACAAACGAACAGGAAGTCCCCTGAGTTTCTGCCATTCCTCTTATATTGACCGGTCATCACTATCCAATAGAAGCATTTTCGACGGTCAGTCGACGGAAGGCACACTATTACCAATGACGCGGTCATGTTCGACAAACTCGCACAGCACTCGAAAAATAAATTCTGAAAACGTCGACCGCGCGTCAAACTATTCTCTCCAAAGTTTACGAAATGTGGCGAATGTAATTAGACTTGAGAGTAGACATTCATACTGTTCGATGACATGATAAATAAAAACAGCGGTACGAATTTTGATGATTACATTCGGTCAAGATTGCAAATTGGTATTTTTAAAATAAAGCCATTTTGACCACTTTTTCTGGTTTTGTCACCCAAACCACCCTCGTTTAATTAAAATATGTTTTGTGGGCACTAGGGCTCAATACATAGTTGTTCCATTCATAAGTTTTTTGACTTTTTTACGAATATTCATTATTTTTTCTCAATTTTAACATTTCGTAAATTCCGTATACTTTTCGTTGTACGGGAAAAATGTACAGAAAAACCTTTAAAAGGATAGGTGGCATAATTTTTCCGTGCGTTTTTTTTTCTTTTTGAAGTTAAAAGTCGATCAATGCATTTTATAAACACTTCATTTGTTCCATGCGCATATTAATTATTTTTTGGGCGTTTCATGCAGGCGTTTTATGCGAAAAGAACAACTCTCGCTCAATGTTGTTCGAAAACTAAGGTTAACTTTTACGAAAAACAACGATTGTTGTAGATTGAGGACAACTTTTTGATGCTCGATACAAGGTATGTTTTTTGTCTGTTGAAACACAACCTAGTTTTCAAACCTGCATCTAATTCTAATTATGTATGTATAACTCTATACATACGATAGTCAAGTCTAAAAATCAAGATAAGACGAACAAAAAACGAGCTCCTTCGACCGTCCATATCCAAACAAACGATGTGGACGATTATGATTCAAAGTTGAAAGGTCATTGTGTCACTTGTCACTTATCCAATTTTTTTTTTTCACTTTAAGAATCTCGTCTAATTTGTACTATTTTGATCTATATCAACGGTCTATTTTGGATGCATCACGTTCTCTTAATCCGGCTGCTATCGAGGACATGCCGATTTTTTCCGCTCTCGTTACGACATCAGTTGCACGAGTTCAGGAATCCATTACTGATCGGGTTGTCGCCGCTATTAAATCTGAGCTTCTTCAGGCGCTTCCTTCCAATTCTTCGCGTGCACGTTTTCTGTCTTGTGGCGGACCTGGCTCTGGAGCTTGGCTATTGGCCGTCCCTATCTTATCCACTCTTCGTTTCACCCCGGCTCAGTTCACCACGGCCCTTAGATTCCGGCTTGGCCTCCCTCAGCCACCTTTGCTTGGCTCACTTGTTTGCTCCTGCGGCCACGTTCTCGAGCCCGATGGGGTCCATTTACTTCGTTGCTCCCATGGGGGCCAGTTGATTCATGCGCACGACACGATTCGAGACACCATCGCTACTATCGCTGATGAGGGAGGATTTTCTGTTCGTCGCGAGGTCTCTCAAATTATTCCTTCGCGTCAGATCGACCTTGTATTACTTGATGGTGCCCGTCGTACATTTGGTGACATTGTTTTGACGAACCCCTACCTCAACTACAGTCGTCAAACCAAGCGGCTCGACATATGAGAGTGGTTGCCCGTGACGCAGCTAAAAGGAAAGAGCGTGATTATGCCCATCGCGGCGCTATGGATGGCTTCATTCCGATCGCGGTCGAGATATTTGGTTGCTTGGGTGTGGCTTTGGACGAGTTTTTCCGTACTTGTGGTCGTCGCTCGTTTGAGAGGCGAGGACCTGGGAGCCCTCGTGTTTCAGTCCTTACTTCCTTTTATCGTCAACGTTTTTCCGTGGCCCTACAACGGGTGTTGGCTTCTATATTACTTCGATCGTCTATTGCCGTTATGGATCGACGACGTGTTCCGGAACTTCCTCCTCGAGCTCTTCCGGGATTCGAGGACTTACGTGGTTGTTTTGCGTAAATTTTTTAGCTATGTTGGGGGGTTTTGGTACGTGTTAGCTTTTTTCTTTGATGTTTTGTTTGTTGGATTTTGCTTTTTTGGGTGTTTTCGACTTCCCTGCCATCCTTTCGTATTTTCGTAGTTTTTGCCTTGAATTTCCCTTCTGTTTATTCCCTTGTTATGTGGTTTTTCAGTTTTAGCAATGCTACTTCCTTTTGTTCTTATAGACTCAGATGGTTTACCATCGCGCTTTTTAACAAAGTCGGCCAAAGTTTTTATGACTGCACTACACCGCCCATCAATATTAGTGTTAATAACACTAATTCGGTCGCAACTTTTTTCGGCAAAAAATCACAAAATAGAGGTAACAATATTATTTAAGGAAGTGGACCAAAATCTGCCGCGTCACCTTGCACTAAATTAGTATTATTAATTCTAATTTCTCATTTACACTAACTTTTCTTTAAAACTAATAACGATGGGTGGTGTACTAATCATTATTAGTGTTAAAGTTTTTTTCCGCCACTTAAAAACATCTTTTCTTCGTGCACAATTGTCAATCCGTTGGTTGCTATTGGAAGCCAAGATTCTCACCTTCCTATTAATATATATATATATTAAAAATATATATAACATAGGCGGTCTCCAATTGACAATCCCACAAGTGTGCAGGGAGAAAAAAATGTTTTCAGTCTACATCTATTTCTCCGACTCATTTAACAGAGGGTTTTTTTTTAGGGTTTTTGAGGTATTTTTTAGGGGTTTGTGTTTTTTTTTTATAGTTTTTTCGGTTTTTTTTTAGGTTTCTTTTGGGTTTTTTTGGGTTTTAAAACTAAGGTCAATTTCAAACATTGACGTAATATTAGAAATTCTACTCTTTGATTAGTTGTCGATGGGAGGGAGAGAGAGAGGGACGGAGGGGGGAGAGGGGGAGGGAGCGGAAGACAAGGGGAGGGAAGGGGGGGAGAGGGGAGGGGGGAGGGGGGGGAGGGGGGGGGGGGGGGAGGGGGGGGGGGGGGGGAGGGGGGGGGGGGGAGGGGGGAGGGGGAGGGGGAGAGGGGGAGGTGGAGGGAGCGGAAGAAAATGGGAGGGAAGGGTAGGGAGGGGGAAGGTATAAGCGGGAGACGTACGGGGAGCTGTAGGGATGGAGGTCATGCTCCTTCAGAACATACCGATGCGATATATTATACATTAATATATAATATATAATATATAATATATTTTATATAATATATAATATATTTTATATAATATATAATATATAATATATAATATATAATATATATATATAACATATAATATATAATATATAATATATAATATATAACATATAATATATAATATATAATATATATACACATACATATATATATATATACGTATATATATGCATATATACATATGTATATATATCTGCATATATTAGTGTTGTGTATCAGCAAGAAAGTTACCGCGATAACATTGATAGTACCCTATACGTTAGTACTTTATAATATACTGTATTATATTTTTCACTGGATATAGCGTGGGATGAAACTCTGAGACCTCCATAAGTCCTCAGAAGGACAACTTCCAAGAAGCCCCTAGGATAACCCTAACCCCTTTGTGTTTCAGAAAGAACAACTGCCACCCTGGCAGACAATAACTCTGACCACCTTCACACCCTGCAAAGGCAAGACTTCCTTGAGTCAATAGCAAAAAGAATCTCTAAATTTGCTCCCTTGAGCAGTGGGTTATGGAGGGTCAAAGTTGACCTTTTGTAAAGAAGCTCTGGAAGAGAGGGTCTTATCTCCTAATTTTCTAAGTCTTATCTCTCTCCCAGACTCTATCTACTGATGTACGGAGCCAATCAGATTACAATTTCGTACACAAAAGTGCAGCTGCCGGTGTACTTTCTGTACGGACACTGTACGACATGGCCTAAATTTCGACACGTAGTATATCCGGATTAGCTCCCTTAATCCTCGGAGATGCCCCGATCCAATGTCATTCCGCCACGTGTCATCCGATGTGGCAATGACCAAAAACCGCCGAAATCCTCTTCCGCGATCTCGGCATTTATTCCGGCCGTCCGATTAAATTCACATTTAATCGTAGGCGTAATAAATAAATGCGCGGTATCCGTTTCGCTAAAGAAATAAATGCGCGGTATTCATTTCTTATCCGTACCGTAATCCGTACTTTTACATTACTGGATCTATGTCTCCAATAAATTGTTTCAGTTAAATGAATTATCCTATGTATTAATGTTTAATTAAATATCAAACCATATAGTACGTAACACTAGGTCTAGACTTAACGGATAAGGCTACCGGCTACCGGCTGCTTACCATCTGGCAGGTACCAGGATCAAATCCTGGAGGCATCACATATCCTTTTAGTAAATAAACCCCTAATGGTAAATAAACTAATATACATATATTTCCAGTAAACCTCTAGATAGCCTAGGTAGCCATGGTTCTAGCTTCCTCTCCAATTTCTCAATGATTGCGACAAGTTTGAGAGTTGGAGAGAGAAGTTAGAGGTAGACTGCCTCGGGTTCTTTTTATATTTCTATTTAGACATAGAAAATACTTTAAACGGACCATTAATTTCTACACTCCCCTTATTTTCTAGTCTATCTTTAATTTCAGACCACACTTCTCCCTGTAGAAAATTAGCTTAGCGGAAGGCACAAGTTTGGTCAACATATCTGCTACCATCCCACTATCTTGTCGATACTCTAAACTGATTATTTTGTTTTCTACTTTCTCTCTAACAAAGCTGAGTCTAATGTCCATGTGTTTGGCTTTAAAATGATGTTTAGGATTGGCACAAATAGTGATTTCTGCCTGATTATCACAAAAAAAATTCTGCACACCACTCTTAAGGTGACCAAGCTCACCAAGCAAAGACTTGACCCACATCAATTCTTTTACAGCAGAGCAAGAGGCCATATACTCAGCCTCCATGGTGGACTGAGCAATAACTTTTTGTTGTTTGCTACTCCAACAGCAAGCCCCATCACCCACATATAAAACATATCCAGAAGTGCATCTCCTCATCGGAGCATCACCATAACTGGCATCACTCCAAGTAGTGATGTCAGTATTCTCCCCACGCAAATGCAACCATAGATCCCTAGTTCCTATCAAATATCTAAGGAATCTCTTAGCTGCCTCCCAATACCTTTTAGTGGGAGCATTTAGACTTATACTCAACACTCCTACAGCTGCAGCAAAATCCGGCCGGGTATAATTCATAAAATAGATTAGACTTCCCATTACTTGCTTGTAAGGATTAGTCTGCATGAACTTCTGTTCTTTAGGGGATAATTCCTCGTCTAAGACTATGACTCTTTCTTCCTCACTCCCCTCTCTTCCCTTCTTTAACTCCATTGGAGTTGTACAACTATTAGATTTATCCATCTGAAATTTCTCAAGCATGTTCCCTATTGCTTCCTTTTGAGTCAATCTTATAATCTTTCTTTTTTGGTCTCTTTCTACTTGAATTCCCAAAATATGTTTTGCTTCCCCCATATCCTTCATTTCAAATCTCCCCTTAAGATCAGTTTTCAGTTAATTAATTTTTTCCATTGATTTACTTAAAATAATCAAATCATAAACATAAATTGCAATAAATATAAAACTTTCCTCATCTTCGAAAACATAGATTGAGTGATCTGAGCTGATTCGGATATATCCCAGACCGGTAAGAAACTCATCAAGCTTCTTATTCCACTGTCGAGGCGCCTGTTTCAAACCATAAAGAGATTTAATCAGCCGGCATACCTTACTCTCCTCTCCTTCCTCCATAACCCTTCGGGTTGTCGCATGAAGATCTCCCTTCCAATTCTCCATTCAAAAAGGCTGTCTTGTGCAATTCTGTGTCCTCCATTGGATCAGAGAATACAGGGAGCATCTAGATAGTATTTAACTAACCCAATTTAAGCCACAACCACTAATGTCCTAGAAGGCAAAATGACAGTTTTGACTGCACCCGTGTGTTTGCGTGAACTCCCATGAGTCCGTAGGAAAAAGATTCACTGAAAAAAGCTAACCAGTCGATAAGTTATGAGGCACTAAAAATGCTAATTTGTACAAACTCTCAAAGGGAGAGTTGACTGCCTACCAAAATTTTCTAAGTCCTGATTCCATCTAATAACTTATATCAACTAAAGTACGGACCGATCAGATTACTGTACCGTACCAAAAAGTACTACTACCGGTGTACCTTTTGTATGACCTTTGTAAAACAAGGCTATAAAGCGGACGCGTGTCTACTTTTCACTCGTCCGTACATTCCTCGGAATTCCCATGACTGAATGTCATCTCTCCACGTGGCTCCAGGTCATGCCACGTCACAAAACGCCAAAGTGACTACTCCAAAATTTCGGCGATGATGTGCGCCGTTGGATTTGTAGCGAGATGCACTCTTAACCATTATAAATACTTGCGCGATATTTGTTTCGCTGTCGAAAGTGTGTGGTATCCGTTTTGAAATAGAATCGTTCTTCGTATTTTCATAAAACTGTATCTATGCGTGTCGTATATAGTTTTCGTTAAATGGATTTGTTCTTCCCTAAATAAATATATATCCATCACATACTATAGCATGTAGCACAGGTCCTAGTCTTATAGGATAAAACTGACTGGTATCGGCCAACTTGACGAACCAAAGGTACTGGGATCAAATCCCGGTTTCGTCCAGTCTATTTTTTGTAACCTACTAAAAATAACTGCTTGTTGAAACAAGGCAGCCATGGATTAACCACCCTCTCTATCCTTCAGTGACTAGAACAAAAATGGGGGCTAGAGAGAGGAGGTGGAAGCAGGCTGCCCGTTCTTTTCTTTTTGTTTTATACTAACATATTTAAACCTAGAAAATACTCTAGAAATCTACTAATTTCAACATCTTGATGTCCATCTGGTGGACTTCGATGTCTTTCGCTGCTGCCAGGCTGAGATGTATGCGTACGGAGGGAAATTTGACGACCAAGGCAAAGGTTTCCTTATAGTCATTTCCCTCTTTTTGTGCAAATTCCTTCGCCACTAAACGGGCCTTGTAGCGCTCGATTGTGTTATCTCGGTTCAGTTTTAATTTGAAAACCCACTTACAACTGATTGGTTTTCGGTTAGGTGGACAATCCACCAGCTCCTAAGTATCGGCTGCCATAATTGAGGTCATCTCCTCATTGAAGGCTGTCTTCCACCAGTTTCTCTCTGGACAATTCATTGCCTCACCATAAGTTTGAGGTTCATCTTGATGAGATAGTTTTGTTACCTTGTTATTAACCTGTTTTTCTTGCAATATTTTGCTACTTCTCCTTCCCCCCTCAAAATCTGAAGACAGAATAGATGGTTCTTGTGGATTCTTTCGAACAATCTCGGCTTCTCCCATATCCCTTGATTCCGAATCAATTTCCACCACGTCTTCTGCTTCGGGTAGAGTTGTCACTAGAGTTTCCACAGCCGAGTCCTTTTTGGTTTGATTTGTACTTGCAAGAATGCCATCTTCTCTAAAACTTGGATAGTTAGGAAGCTCCAAGTCATCGAAATTTTCTGACTCAAATCTGATTTTTACTGACTTTGTATATTTGAAGGGGTCACAGACTTTCCTTCATCCATAACTACTAGATGCTTTACTAAGATTATATCTTCTCTTTTTAGATCATAAACTCTATATCCTTTAACATCCTCATCATATCCTAATAAGTATCCCGGTTTTCCTTTAGGATCTAGCTTCCAATTAGACCGATCTGTATCTAGACTGAATACTTGACTGCCGAAAACCTTTAAGTGAGATATGTCTGGTTTCCGGCCTGTCCATCTCTCATAAGGTGTTTGATCTTTTATAGCTGAAGTAAGAACTCTATTTTTGAGGTAATTAGCACAGTTCATTGCTTCTGCCCAAAACCTTTTTCCTATCTTCTTATCCGACAACATACTTCTAGCACTATCACTTAGTGTTCTATTTAACCTTTCAGCTACCCCATTCTGTTCCGGATTTTCTGGAACTGTCTTTTGGTGTTGAACCCCATCTTCCCTCAAAAAATCCTCAAACTGGTTAGAAGTATACTCTCCACCATTGTCACTCCTTACTCTCTTGATTGGAGTTTCATGGAGTTTTTCGCTCCATGCTTTATATTGTCTAAAACAATCCTCAGCTGGGTTTTACACAACACGGAACAAAAATAATGTGGTGCAACAATCAGGCAACCATTTATGTGGCTACAAACCGAAGTCACCATTTTAAAAGAAAGCATATGGACTTCGGCTACATTTGGTGCGAGAAAAATTATTTGCAAGTGGTCAAACTTTGCTATTTGCGTGATGAGAAAATGGTTGCGGACATGTTGACAAAAGCTCTTCCATCTCCTAAGTTGAAGTACTGCAGAAAAGCATGTGGTCTAAGTGAGTAAGTCTTATAAAGCTCAAGGGGAGTATTGAAAAGTAAGCTTTGGTAAGTCTTAGTAATTTGAGTCTAAGACTTAGAATATTTTTGGACCACCAACTATTCAATATTAGGTATATTTAGTGTGGATTTTTCAGTATCTACTTGAATAGTTATCTTTGAGTAAATTAGTGTGTACGGCCGCCTATGAATGTAGACATGAAACATATCTCCCGGATTTTTTGCGTCTAGATATTGTTACTAGACAATTTTTGTCTACACACTAAGTCTTATCCCCCACTCCTTACAATACCCCTAAAAAATAACAAACTCCCCTCCATTGTCTCACGAATCGACTTAAGCTTCTTATCAATTTGCCTTTCGGCCATAACATGTCACTCTTTAAACTTTTCAAATGCATCCAATTTATTTTTCAATAAATACACCCATGACTTCCGAGAGAAGTCATCAACAATCACCAAAATATACTTTTTACCTCCAATTGTCTCGGGTTTAATATGTCCACAAAGATCAATGTGGACAACCTCCAAAGCATTTTGTGCTAGATGCTTGATGTCTTTATTCGAATGGGATTTCCGAATTTGATGTCCATTGCAACATCCTCCGCACCCGTTGACCTTCTCACCGGATGCGAGGTCGAAACCCCTCACCGAAAAATGACGAATCCTCTTCTTCAAACTGACCTCGCATGTGTGACACATCAAATGATGCGATAAGGTAAGATCACCTTTCAACTCCGAAATTTGGTGTGAAATTCCCTCGGTGGGAACTCTAGATTTCGGCCTCCTCCATAAGAGCCGACTATGACTCGCATACATTACAATCCCTTCTCCAATTACATTACCCTTCTCATTCTAAATTTCAATAGATTGATCACCTCTCGGAAGTAGGCTTTCACCACTCTTTTGGATTTGTGGGACAATTAACAAAATTGAACGAACCGTTCGGAATATAAAGTGATTGTCTATTGTCTTTGATTTGCTTGTAGAACATGTTTGTTTTGCTGAAAGACATCTTTCATTTGTAATACATATCTTACAGTATAGATCTAGTCTGATAGGTATTCCTCTTTGGGTTTGCTAATGCTAACATGTCTGATAACACTTCAGCTCCTGCTGCAAGTGCTCCAATTAGCTCTAGTGTTCCACCTGCTCCTCTAGGGACGAATATCCCAGCTGGTGCAAGTGTGACTCCTAGGGAGTGGATCACAACCGAGTCTAAATGCCCATGACTGCAACAATTTATGGGTCCACCGCCCAAATTACCTATCTTTGATGGATCGGACTACTATACTAGAAAGGTATGTTGAGCTCCTATTTTGATGGGAGGGACTTGTCATCCATTGTGGATGGGACTGCTGATGAGACTGCACCGGATTGGAGAAAGAAGAATCTCCACTGCCTCAATGTTTTGAAGCAGACTATGACAAAGGAGTTGGTAATGTCTTACCTTGAGATGAAAAAGGCTTCTCAAATCTAGTTTTGTGTACATGCTATGCATGTTCAGCTATATCTCACTGTTCAAACTAATATAGCAACAAAAATCTTTGAATTTATATATTCTAGTTGTAGTATGTCAAAGCATTGCCATGCTATGAAAAGGTTGTTCCTTCAGAGTACCAGTGCAGGTAGGGACTTTTCACCACCATAGCAGGCTATGTTATTGATGAGAACTTTACCCAATGAGTATAAGAAAGCC
>JBBHKE010000699.1:0-28476 GCA_037447655.1 Zygnema cylindricum | reverse complement strand
TGTCTATCAAATCTGCCACCTCCTTGTCCTCTTCCACCAAAGTTTCGATAAGGATCTTTCCCTCCGCCAATCAGCTCCTGCAGACAATGATTGAACATTTGGACTCCCTCTTCTAAGCTCTAGGGTGCTTTCTTTCACTAAAATCATTCCCACTGTGTCATCCCAATTCCAATTGCTATCTCCTATGTCCTACAATCGGTTAATGATATTCTCTACTCTTCATGTAGTTTCATCATTAATGTATTCACTCTTTGTCTCTCAGACCATGAGTTACCTGCACTCTCTAGCTCTCCAAACAATGCTCCTAAATTATTGCAATAATTATTCATGCTTCCTCCCTTATAAGCTGCGATCTTATTTTATGCCAACGGTTGTTGCTGCAATGATCCACTCTTATATTTGTTAACTAGTGATATCCAAATATGAGATGAAAACTTGACATGCATAAGGGGAATGGTAATGCGCTATACTACACTTTTAAGAATTAAGAGCTTAGCAACCTTGTCTTTGTAGTTCCACTTTTCATACTCTGATCTGTCGGTCTGAACCCTTGTTAACGTTGCTGGTGGTGTTGTTGCCGATATCGCCTTCGACAATGGTGTCACTTGAGTTGTAACTCATCCCTTTTTTCCTTCTATGGCAATCTCCTCTCCTTCCTCATCTTCATCCTCGGTGATGGTGGCAGCTGTTTTGGCTTCTGTAGTGACGGAGGTGCCAAAAAAACGTGTCCCTCCAAACTTTGGTGGAGGTGTCCCTCCAAACCTTGGTGGAGGTGTCCCTCCAAACCCAAGTGGAGGTGGGCATCGAATTTGTCCAGACAATATGCCCCATAGATGCTTTTCAAATAGTTCTCCCTCCATCATCATTTCCAAATGCAAAAATTCTAATCCGTAAAATATAGGCACCAAAGAGGGTGGGCCCATAACCTAAAATTATGTGGTCTCCATTGACTCACAGAATGAGCAGCCAATGTAAAGCCTAAAAGATAACATTCGCCCCTTCCGCTTTCCCACTAAATAATTGCCGCCTAGGCACAAAACTATTCTAACCACCCTCACCTCCGTGAGAACAAGACTCCCTTGAGTCAAATGCAAAAATAATCACTGAATTTGCTCCCCTGAGCAGTAAGTTATGCTTGGTCAAAGTTGACCTTTGTAGTTACAAGCTCTATTAGAGAGAGGTCCCTAAATATCACTAAGTCTTGGTCTGCCTACGCACGACTACCTACTACTAAACCCTAGTCCAATAGGAACACTATATAGTACAAGAATGTACAATGGGCTATGTACTTATTGTACGACCATTGTACGGCAAGGTCTCCAAGGTGACACCTGTCAAATCGGGAGCCATGGTTCCTCCTCCCATCTTCTCCGATATCAAATAATGTGGCGCCACGTGGCACCACGTGACGCTATCTCTGTATGCCGCTAAAAGCTCACTTCGCGGGGCGGCTATAATGATGGTCGTCCGATCAAAACATATTTTACACGGTTCAGATTCCCGTACGTGCATTAGGTGTTCCTCTTCGTTAGTCCGGTGTTAATTAGATGTCGCGTTAATGTTTATATATCTTTGAAACCCGTCACGTGTATCGTTTCGATAGCGCCTTAGTAGATAAGACGTACGACGGTATAGTGGTCCTCGGACCCATGTTTAAATCTGGACCTAGGCACCATTTTGGTAAAATATCCTCTACTTCTAAATTTGCCACTTTCTAAATATCCCGTCAGCCATAGCGTGCCTTTGATCCTCACTCTCTCCCTTTAAAGTGGAAATAAATTAGAGAAGTGAACAATTAATTTCCTCTTTTCAACACGTCGACGTCACAAATTCAAGAGTTTTTCGCCATGGCTATCCGAGTTCATTTTTTTGACTTTTCTGACTCGACTTGCCATAAAAATATGCTTTAATGTAGTCAAAATAATTATTTTTCAAATACATTTCATCTAAAAACAGTATTGTCATGCTTCGTTCTAAAAAGTGTAAGATAAAAAACGATAATGTGAGAGGGAAATGGGAGGCAAAATTATGCAAAGGACCCATTAATGAAAATGGAGATCTGAGACCCCTACAGATTTTTCTTTGTACATGCTCGTCTTTTCCGTACATGCGCGTGACGGGCAGGGAAACAAATAGCCAATACTCACCTTCGTCCTAACATTTTCCCACTAGTGTGGCGCTTGCGTGGGTTGTTTTTCATAAGTTGTTTGGGGGTACTTCCTCTGGAATCTAGTCTCGAAGCGATTATGATGAAGTTTTTTTACGGGCCGGATTCCTTGCCCGGGGGTCGAAAAGAGGAAAGCGCCAAAATGCATTTACATGACGACAAACATGAAGTACATTCAAAGTATTGACTTGACGTTTGCTGTCTTTTTGTAGAATTGATGTTTTTGTACGGCTAAAGTATTTCTCGTACGGAATTGTGTTTTGGGGGAAAACGACCGGAAAAAATCGATACTTTAATACATGGGGAGATACCGTAATTCACGATACATTGGTTTTGCCTCTAATCGATATGTACTGTACTTGTACAAGTGTCCCGATAATCGGCATATCGATGTGATATACAAAACAGAGGTCGCAATCGAGTACCCGAATCCGTACACGGCCGGTACCCGCCCACCCGCATTGGATTCGGAACGGATTCTGGTGCCAAATTTTGGGGGCCGGTCGGATTCGGCCTGGGTATTCAAAAAGGAAAGAAACAAATTCGAGTACGGTCGAGTAAGCAACAAACGGAAAAAAATGAAGGTTTCGTAGGTACGTTCCACTACCGTACTATTTAGTATAGTATTGCCTATACTTTACAACGTTATTGTAAGTGCGTGTTGGGTACCGGGTAACAATTTAGGAGCGTGACATAACGCGGGCAGATTTCACGTGTTCTGATTTTGAAAGAAAAAAATTGTCGGATTCAAGTATCGGAAATTTATACTTTTGCGACCTCTGATACAGAACCACAAATAATTGAGGTGAAATAATGTCAATATCGCGATATCGACGGTGTGAACGTTTAGTCCAAACTATAGTTGTAATGTGCGAACGGAAAGACTATACAAGATGTATGTGTTGTAATTTGTAAATCTTTATTTCAGTGTATAGGGGTAAAAATAACTTAGGATATTTTTCCTAGTAATACTTACCTTAATTAGTGTTACAGTAGCAAAAGGTACAGTAGAGTGTATTGTACTTTTGCAGGGACACGTGTTGGAGAAAGAACGTATGCAGGTTTTTCGGAGTAGCGCCGACAGTCAAGCATACGTGTCAAAAAGTTGATGATGCGATTCACATGATTAGACGAACGAGATCTGTCCCGAGTATTCCGGAAACATATGGTTCAGATCGACGGTACCATCGTCAATCAAATTTGTTCCAACGGACGCGATTCACCTGGGACCACAAGCGTGATTCACGAGGGACCATAAGCGTGATTCGCGTGGGACCACAAGTGACGAAGCACTCAGGTGCTTCGTACTACACGACCACATTCGGCTAGACTTTAGCGGTCACCGCTAACTAAGCATTGGGAACGTTTTGTGTACGGTTAGAACGTTTTGTGTAAGGTTCAATTTCTGTAAATATTTGAATAACATTAGTTTGTCGTTTAGTGTGATATAAAATAGTGTTCTATTAATCAGGTTTTTAGACAATAGTAATTAGGGTTTTTGAGGTACAGTGACGTACGGGTAGGATGCTTTATCGTTAGTCAAGATAATAACCGTAGTAACGGTTACCCGAATTAGTGTAGATCAGTAGATACACACTGTGAGTATATAAATTAGGACTTAGTCAATTTTGTAGTATCCAGTTTTGTGAATATGATTTTCTAACGGCAATTTTTGGGAAACTTCCAGACATCACATGTTATGGTTTACTAAGTCATTTGGGCTGCAATTTTGGGAATTGTCAGTTTAATGTATTGTGTATCAGTGTCTCAAATTTGAAACATATTGGTTTTTTGAATCATATTTTGTGTCAGTTCAAAGTTGGCTGTTGAGTAGGTACTTTGATAGTTTCTGCTGTTTCTCATGTCTACTTCTACTACCACTGCTGGTTCTCCGCATGCAACAGTAGTTGTAGAACAACAGGTTATGGGCCTTTCGTCAAGAATTCCTATCTTAAATGTCCAAAAGTATGCGTACTGGGCGGCGATGGTTGAATCATCGTTTGAAACTGCTGACTTATTGGGGGTCTTGGATGGCTCCCTTGATGAAACAAATCTGACTTGGGCAAAAAAGAATTCCATGGCAAGGAACAATCTAATTCTTTGTATTTTATAATATTTGGTCATGTCGCGATTGAAAATGAAGAAGGCGAGGGAGATTTGGACTTCCCTCAAAATCGTTTTTGATAAAGCGAATGTTTAAGAGGAGCTTTTTGTGGCTGGAAAAATTTGGGGATACAAATACACGGGGGGAACTATGGTTGAGTATTGTGACAACTTTCGTGCGCTCATTGATGCTCACTCTTCTGCTCGGGGGTCATTTCTTGAGTTTCAACAGGCGGCTTTGCTTATTAGAGGTCTCCCTTGTAGCATGAAGGGTGTGTTTGTTCAATTAAAGAGTCATGATAAAGCTAGCTGGTCATTTCAGTTAGCGTATAATCTTATATTGGAGGAAGAAACAAACACTAAACTCCTTGAGGGAGAAGGAAAGGTTGAGGCAATTGCAATAGACTTTGACAAAAGAAATCAGTTTAATCATAATAGGAATCAGTTTAACAAGAATCTGAATCAGTATAATCAGAGGCAGAATAGGCCATCTACTACTACTTGTTTCTATTGTTTTGAGAAGGGTCACGGATACAGGTACTGTCCTAAACTGAAGAAGGCTAATGAGACAGGTTTATACAGGCCAGGTTGGCAATGGAGTCAGTATCACAAAGGTTTTTCTGGAAACCCTTCTCGTAGAAATGCTCTTTTTTCAGCTTCTGGAACTGATGCAGATGAGTCTCTCAGCTTCAATGAGCAAGAGCAGGCGGATTTATTTGCTATGGCGGCTGCCATGGAGGGTCCAAAGGATGTGGAATGGATCATAGACACGGGTGCGTCTGCCCACATGTGTTGGAACAAGGCGGCTTTTACGAATCTGCAGCAAACATCTCCAAAGAGTATCTACTATGCTTGCGGCATGAGTGTTCAAACCTCAGCTCAGGATGATGTATCATTGATGGTAGATGTTGGGGGAAAGTCGGAAGAGAGAACCCTTCACAATGTTTTGTATGTTCCAGATTTCAAGAAAAATCTTTTTTCTACATCATTAGTGGAGAGCACAGGCTTGAAGTTGTTCTGGATGGAGGGAGACACGTTGTTAGCAAAAAAATGAAAGTTGTAGTAACAGGAACTAGAGATCCTAGCAAAATATACCCGATGGACATGGTTGAATATAAAGAAAATGATGTTCTCTACTCTAGTGTCAAATCTGATAATGAGTTGTGACATAAGAGATTAGGACACATGAATTATGATAATCTAAAGAAAATGGTGAACTCGGGCAAAGTTGATGGAGTTTCTCTCACATCTCATCCTATAAAAACATGTGATGGTTGTTCACTTGGCAAGATTCACAAATTGCCATTCCCACTGGAAACAGACCATAGATCAAAAAAAGTTCTGCAGCTCATCCATTCTGATGTTCTCGGTCCTTCACAAGTGGCTTCGGCTGGAGGTGTGCACTATATGTCACATTCACAGATGACTACTCGAGGTACACCAAAGTTTACTTCATGCAACATAAGAGTGAAGTGTTTACTCACTTGAAACACTACAAAACGTGGGCGGAAAAGCTTTATGGGGTTCCAATATTGGCGCTAAGATCGGACAACGGGGAGAAGACACATCAAAGGAATTCGAAGAATTTCTCCTTCAGGAAGGTATCAGTCACAATCTTAAAGTTCCATATACACCGGAACAAAATGGTGTTTCTGAGAGATTAAATAGGACATTGACAGAGAGTGCTCGGTCCATGCTTGCAGATAAAAGGCTAGATTTGAAATTCTAGGCTGAAGCGCTTAATTGTGCTGTTTATATTAAAAATAGAATTGCTTCTAGGTTTGTTAGCACTACACCTTATGAGCTTTAGACAGGGGAAAAACCTGATGTTAGTCACTTTAGGATCTTTGGCAGCAAGTGTTTTATTTTAGATACTTCACAGCATAGATGGAAATTGGAGGCTAAAGGCTTACCTGGGATTTTCATGGGATATGATGAAAATGCGAAAGGATATAGAGTCTTTGTACTTGAGAAACAGAAAAGTGATTGTTTCTAGAAATATCTAGATTAAAGATGAACAGGATTCGGTTGACTTTTTTAAAGTGCCAGAACAACCGGCAAAAGAAAAGCAAAAATATGTCATTTTTCACAATACGCAACGAGTCTACTTTCCACCAGCAAGTGGGACACCTCTTCCTTCAGTTCCTGTGGTGCCTTTACAATATGCTTCACCACAAACTACACCGCAGGTGGAAGGAACTACTACACATTCTGTACCAGATCACGTTACGGGTCAAACTAAACAGAAAAATCAGAGGTTGCCGACAATCTCAGCCTCAGAATTTCCAGGGGGAAAGAGATCTAGCAGCCGTCTGCAAGCAAGCTCTCACTTTGTGTTTTCTGCAGCTACAGAGGAACCTCTAACGATCCAGGAGTCCTTCTCATCACCTGAGAGAAATCAGTGGATCGAGGCGGCAAACGATGAAATGAAGTCCATTATGGAGGCACAAATATGGGAGCTAGTGGATCTTCCTCCGGGTTGGAAAGCCATCGGCAGCAAATGGGTATTCAAGGTGAAGTTGAACCCGTACAACACCATCAAAAGGTATAAGGCCAGACTAGTGGCTAAGGGATATAATGAAAAAGAAGGTATTGAATTTGAGGAAACCCTCTCCCCAGTTGTTAGGTTTCCCAGTGTCAGAATTTTGCTAAGTCTAGCGGTTTTAGAGAATATGGAAATACATCAGATGGATGCTAAAATTGCTTTCTTGCATAGAGAGTTAGAAGAAACAATTTATTTGAAACAACCTGAAATGTATGTTGAAAAGGGAAAGGAAGAATTGGTGTGTAAATTGATGAAATCTTTGTATGGGCTAAAATAAGCCCCGCGTCAGTGGAATCTGAAGTTAGATGAGGTTTTAACTGGACTAGGTTCTAGGAGAATCAGCTCAGATCATTCTGTATATGTTATACCAGGAGAAGATGGGGTAATTTACATTGCTGTATATGTGGATAATTTATTATTAATAAGTAAGTCAATGGATGAAATAAACCGCATTAAAGCGGCTTTAAGGTCTACGTTCGAGATGAAGGACCTCGGTGAGGCCAAATATATCTTAGGAATACAGGTAGAAAGAGACAAAAACAAGAGGCTGATTATGTTGACTCAGAAAGAAGCAATAGGTAACATGCTAGAAAGATTTGAAATGAAAGATGTGAAAAGATCCTTAACTCACATGGAATTTAGGCAGAAATTGGAAGGAATTGATACAGATTCATGCATAATTGTTGGTGAGAGTCTAGAGATCGGGGAGGAAGAGTTTATGGCTTCAAAGCCATATAGACAGGTTGCTCGAAGTCTTATATATTTTATGAATTGTACGAGACCCGACATTGCAGCAGCTGTGGGAGTTTTGAGTAGAAGTCTGTAAAATCCTAAAAGGGCAGACTGGGAAGCAACGAAAAGAGTGTTGAGATATCTTGCAGGTACTCGAAATCTCAAGCTTGTTCCCGGAGGAGGAGAGGTGAAAATCCACATGTGGAGCGATGCTAGCTATGGGGACATGCCAAGCCAGAATTCTACGACCGGCTTCGTACTGAAGATTGGAGATGGAACTTGCTACTGGAGTAGCAAATTGCAAAAGGTTACAGCTTAATCCACAATGGAGTCAAAATATATGGCAGCAGCTTCCACCCTGAAGGAGCTCCTATGGGTCAAGTCCATTCTACAGGAACTTCAGTATATGCAAACTGGCCCTCAAGCTATCTGGTGTGACAACCAAGCTGCCATAGCAATTGCCTCTAACCACAGCCATCACTTTAAGAGCAAACACATGGATGTTAGACTTCACTTTGTTAGAGAAAAAGTACTTGCAAAAGTCATTAAATTGTGCTATTTACCAGATGAGAAGATGGTGGCTGACATGTTAACAAAAGCCCTTCTTGCTCCTAAGTTACAGTTTTGCAAAGATGTTGTTGGACTAAGAGAGTAACTGAGTCTAAATATTTAGGAGAGTGTTGTATTTTATAAATCTTTATTTCAGTGTATAGGGGTCAAAATAACTTAGGATATTTTTCCTAGTAATACTTACCTTAATTAGTGTTACAGTAGCAAAAAGTACAGTAGAGTGTATTGTACTTTTGTAGGGACACGTGTTGGAGAAAGAACGTATGCAAGTTTTTCGGAGTAGCGCCGACAGTCAAGCATACGTGTCAAAAAAGTTGATGATGCGATTCACATGATTAGACGATTGAGATCTGTCCTGAGTATTCCGGAAACATATGGTACAGATCGACGGTACCATCGTCAATCGAATTTGTTCCAACGGACGCGAGTCACCTGGGACCACAAGCGTGATTCATGAGGGACCATAAGCGTGATTCGCGTGGGACCACAAGTGTCGAAGCACTCAGGTGCTTCGTACTACACGACCACATTCGGCTGGACTTTAGCGGTCACCGCTTACTAAGCATTTGGAACGTTTTGTGTACGGTTAGAACGTTTTGTGTACGGTTCAATTTCTGTAAATATTTGAATAACATTAGTTTGTCGTTTAGTGTGATATAAAATAGTGTTCTATTAATCAGGTTTTTAGAAAATTGTAATTAGGGTTTTTGAGGTACAGTGACGTACGGGTAGGATGCTTTATCGTTAGTCAGGATAATAACCGTAGTAACGGTTACCCGAATTAGTGTAGATGAGTAGATACACACTGTGAGTATATAATTTAGGACTTAGCCAATTTTGTAGTATCCAGTTTTGGGAATAAGATTTTCTAAGGGCAAATTTTTGGGAAACTTCCAGACATCATATCTTATGGTTTAATAAGTCATTTAGGCTGCAATTTTGGGAATTTTCATTTTACTGTACTGTGTATCATTGTACCAAATTTGAAACATATTGGGGTTTTGAGTCATATTTTGTGTCAGTTCAAAGTTGGCTGTTGAGTAGGTACTTTGATAGTTTCTGCTGTTTTTCATGTCTACTTCTACTACCACTGGTGGTTCTCCGCCTGCAACAGTAGTTGTAGAACAATAGTATGGAATATGTTATTTGGCACAATATGCATAAAACTCATTCACTATATTGGCAGTGTTGTTACTTTGTAAACTCGTGTGTGTATGACATTGGTAATTGTTTGGGTAAGTAGAATGACCTAACAGAGCGATGTTTATCCAAGTGTGTTATATTAAATAACATTGATTGCAAAACCAAAAGAGTGTAAATCACTGAGCTTGGTTTCCTACAACGTGGTGGAATCAAGGTTGCCTACAACGTGGTGGAATCAAAATTGCCTCCTCTATTGAAACTAAATATTCGGTTATTGTCATTAATCAATTTCACCGCTTATTCATATATATTGATTCTTTAAAGTGGTTTTTTTTTTAAATTGTGTTTATATTGTGGGAACTTTTACGCGTACATGTTTTTATTTTCATTTATTTGAATTACCTCCAAATTTGTACGTTAGACAAAATTGAAACATAAGTGATGTTACCGGCATCAGTATTTATTGTAATAATGTGTTTCATATGGCTCTCCTTCAAAGGAATGAGATTAATAAAACTACACCATTTATTTAAAGACCATAATAATCAAAGCTAAAAACAAACAATTTTGAAAAGACACCGAGCATAAATACTACCCCAACTTAGAGACTAAACACAACAATTTAACACGCATAAATTTTATCATCGTTGTAAGTCCAAAGGAGAATAAAGTTGTTTAAAAAGTCGTGACTGAAGCAAAACATTAAATAATTGTCAAAAATATTAAACTTCGGATTAGCATTGTTTCAACATTGTATGCGTATACAATGGTTTATCAGTTACTTTGTACGTCCAATTACTTGTTTGCACCTTTTTTTTTATAAAATGTAAACCTGTGGATATAACGATATTATGTTTTTAATTGGTGTTTTATTAACATAACGAACTGTATATGGAGGAATGGGTGCAGTTAGGTGCGAGAATTAAGACATTTGAAAAAGCATTTTTTTTAACGGTATTAAGTTAATCAGGTGTTAAACGTCATCAACTAGAGTATTTTTTTATCACATAAGAGTATTGCATTTTAAAAGAAGTAAAATTCAAAACCTTAAAGACGTTTTATTTATCAAATACCAATTTGTCAACTTAAATACCAATGTTATAAAGCATGTTGACAAAAACTATTAATAACATCATATTTGTTGGTGCCACGTCAAGGTTGTAAAGGGTAATTTAGAGGAGGGCGAAAGAGAAGAAAAATAAAAAATAAAACCTCACACAATTTCCTTAAATTGAAGTATCGTCCATGAACGAATCGATAGATACGGAAGTTTGTACCGAGCGAAAACAAACACCTTGGTCGTTACGTTTTATCGGAACTAGTTTGAACGATTATTATGCAAAAAATAATAAAAAACGCACAAGTTATTTATTTGCAACTTTAATATGCATAAAGTACTTAAAAGCCACTTATAACATTTTTTTTTTGTTTTCTTTTCATATCTTTGAACCACTCGAAAAGTCCAATCCCTTGGCTTTAAAATGATAGGGGTCTGTTGGTATAACTGAGCTAAATAAGCCCAAATTACGCGCGTGCAAGTTATTCCATATGATATCCATACTTCATTCTCTAAAGTTATTTCGTGAAAGAAACATGAATTGGAGAGATAACCAGTTGGGTTAAACTAGACACTTGGTTGGTTGGTTCGAATTTTTTAAGGGCAATGGTTGGGCAGGGTACTGTAGGGCCCTAAAATACGACTTTATATATAGTGAAGGTTTTGAATGGGTGAAAATTTTGATTTGGTATCTAGACTGAAACGTGAATCACTATTGTTGTTTACAACAGTCTGTCGACGCCCCTAAACTACAATCCTTGAAACCTAAAGTATAATTGATAATATTTTTGGTCTTTTACATCGACCTACGTATGGATTCACTAGTGTCATAAACACTATTTCAAGGAGGATTTAAATAGTGTAATCCACAAAATGTGTCGGTCTGTATGAAAACTACTCATTATTATCTACTGAAGTATAGAAATGGTGTATGATAACGACGTTTACTGAGATTCAATTCATGGTTAGAAAGACGAGGGAAAATCTCCCGAACATGTTCTCACATGTTCACACGTCATTAATATGAACACATATTATAGCGTATACACTATGGGGATGTGTATTTAGATCACTGCAAGGCGTACTAATGTTAATGTTTGTTGGCTTTTTTGGCTATTTTGTCATATACAATATTCACGTTTTTTCGTTATTAAGATTCACGGTGTAGTTGGCAAGAAATGTCTTGCACCGTCTCATAAATACGAAATTTATTATACAATTGTAACTCAACGAACTAACTTTGTATTATAAGCGAAAATCCTTCGCACATGGCTTACCAAGTGTCCCAATGCGTAAAAACGAAATTGTTACTTAAAGCTGTGAAGATCGTATATGTTTAACCTTTGAAAAAAGTGTTTGCTACTAATGTTGGGTATTGAGGACCACTTGCCGCAATTCGATATGTAGGGAGTTTTATGTACCCGATAATTGATATCGCTTCGATACACCGAGAAGCTAAATATCGCAATATTTTTGCGATATATACATTTTTTTTTTTTTTCTCAAAGCACCCCTCCCCCCGTGGCGCGCGCTCGGTGGTGGGGGAGGGGGAGGGTCTGTACGATTTTTCGTACTGTATATGTACGGACACCCACCTTTTATCAAATATATCGCGATGATTTATGTTGGTCCCGGTACGATATATCAAGGCCCTCTGAGTATTGGATATATTCAATATTGGGTTTATTGCGATATGATTTTTCTTGATACCCAACATTAATATCCAGAGGTCGCAAAAGTCAAAATTTTGCATAACCGAAACCGACCGTTTTTTTTTTTCAAAATTTGCGTAACCGACGCCCGACCGGGTTATGTCACGCTCCAAAATTGTTAACCGTTAACCGACCGACGTTTACAAAAATAAAAGCTAACCGAAACTCGATTTCTCGCGACTAACTGTGCCCGCTCGTAACCGAAAAAGTACAAAATTAACTAATGTACGACGTATGAATCAGCCAAAAATTACAATTTGTCGCGTTCCCTTAGATTTGCGAAATGAATAGTGTTTACTAACGTGTCAGATTTGCGATGCTTTGTCGCGTTCCCTAAGAATTCCAAAATGAATAGTGTACTACCGTGTTGCAACGCTTTGTCCCGTTCCCTAAGATTTGCGAAATGAATAGTGTTACCGTGTCAGATTTGCGACGCTTTGTCGCATTCCCTAAGATTTGCGAATCGAATAGTGTTACTACAGTACCGTGTCAGATTTGCGACGCTAATCATGATGTCACGTACTTCCACGATACCAAAGAGTACAGAGTACAATAATGTTGGATATTATAGACAGTACATTTTTTTTTTTTTTTGGTTTTTTGGTTGACCGACTGTTACCGACCGTCTTTTTTTTTCTGGTGAATCAACCGACCGCAACCACCCGGCCCTCAGAATTTGGCAACCGAATCCGTTCTGGATCCGGCGCGGGCGGTTGGTTAACGGGCGGTCACGGTTTCGGTTGACCGTTTGCGACCTCTGTTAATAGCTACACCGTGAATCGTTGTTAGCCTTATGTACACTATATCGGCACCCCAAAATTTTGACATTGATACATTAAATATAATAAATTACACTATTTAAGGACGTGGACCATAATCTGCCACGTCTTGTGGAACTAAATTAGAATGAATGACGCTAATTTTTTCTTTACACTAATTATTTCTATACGCTAATAACGATTCAAGGTGTACTGTAAAGTTTAAAACGTTCAGACTAACATTAAACGGGTTCAATTTAAACCTAAGACTACGGGTATGGCCCGAACCATAGTTCAAACGTGCAAATCTACACCGCCAATCGTTATTAGCGTGTAAGTTTTTTTAGCGTATAAAAATAATTACCGTGGTGTACGCTATTTAAGAATTTGAAAATTTTGGAAAAAATCATACATTCTAATTGTTTGGTTATGGTAATTTGGATCTTTGAAAAAAAAAATGCCGGTCGCAAACATGCTTACACTAAAGTAGGCCTCCATACAAAATATGACAAATCGTACACAAATTGTACATTCACACGGCCGAAACGCGGCTGTCGGACGAATATGTGCGAGCGGGATTTTTTACGACTTGGTTTTTTTTCCTTTTTAGAACGCACATTCTCATGCGTCCGCGGTTACTAAAACTAATTTATTGTACTTTTTAACTTAAAAAGGTACATTTATGTACGGTCTGACACTGACCGTACACCACTCTATTTAAGAGACAACGTACTGAAAATTACCCTAGAATGAATAAAGAAAGAAATAGAATGAACTACGCTAATGTAGAATTAAAAAAATAAAAGCGGGACGGAATTAGTGTACACAACGCTAATAACGATTGGCGGTGTAGTGGGGAACAGTGCCTGTGATGACCACGTACTTCCCCTCATTATACGACTTTTCAACTACACCGTCAATCGCTATTAGAGTATATAACGCCAATTCGGTGCCCTTTTAAAAAAAAAAAAACCCGAAATACAATCCATAATTCTATTTTTTCCATTATTCTAATTAGGTTTTTTTTTCAATTAGCGTTAATAAAGGAAGTACACTGCAATAGAAATAGTGTGGCATACGGACAGCATATTTCCGTACTAAATGGTATTTTTTGAATTACAAAGGCATAAAAATACACTTAACATTATTGCGCAATGCGCACACATGTGAATGTCCACTGGAAGAAAGAGACGCAAACTCGTCGAAAAGAATCACGTTCTCATATGTTCGTCCGTCGACCGTGTGAACAGCGCGATGGCGTACGAATTGTCAGATTGTGTACGGATACACATATTAGTGTAGACATCGAAAGGGCGGGTATTTATTATTCAGGACAACCCAAATAACAGTTAGGGATTAATTAGTATATAAATTAAAAAAAAAAAAAAAAAAAAAATCCCGATTAGTGTTAATAACACTAATATTTTTTTTACGCTATTTATTCCTTTACTCTAATAGCGATTGACGGTGTATTATACGCCCACAGTACGGAAAGTCCACGTATACCGTAGCGTTCCAGTTTTCCGATTGTTTCCGATACCGTTTTTTGATTACTGTACTTTACCATACCGTACCAACCTTTGGTCTCTTCCTAGGATCTGTGTCCCTCTCTCCCGTGTCTATAACTTTGAGAAACTTTCCTCTCTTTTCTCCGTCCCCTCTCGTTCCTCTACTCTTCACTCTCACATTGTGCTACTGTAGTCGTCACCATGGTGATGGAAAAGGACGCCAAGATCTACGTGGCAGGTCACCGCGGACTTGTCGGTGCTGCTGTCGTTCGCAGACTGCAGAAGGAAGGCTACACCAATCTCGTCTTTCGAACTCACAAAGAACTCGATCTCACTCGTCAAGCGGATGTCGAAAATTTTTACGCCACAGAGAAGCCCGATTACGCCATCGTGGCAGCAGCCAAAGTCGGTGGAATCCACGCTAATAATACGTATCCCGCGGATTTTATCGGAATCAACTTGCAGATCCAAGTGAATCTGATCGACGCCGCGTACAAATATGGCGTTAAGAAGCTTCTGTTTCTCGGATCCTCATGTATTTACCCTAAGTTCGCTCCTCAGCCTATTGCTGAGGATTCTCTTCTCACTGGCCCTCTCGAGCCCACCAATGAGTGGTACGCCGTGGCTAAGATCGCCGGAATCAAAATGTGCCAAGCGTATCGCCTGCAGGTGAGTCGTACAGTTTTACGGATGACTAAACGGACGGATGTACGGATGACTGCAAGGATGGCTGTATAGGTTACTGTGCACACTGCTGCACGGATGACTGTATGGATGGCTGTGCGTGTGAATCTCTGTCTCTTTTGTACGGATGGATTTTTGGATGGTTGTACGGACGTCTCTGCCCTGACTGTGCGTTTGGCTGTACGGATTAGTCTGCAGATCTCTCAGAATTTATCCGTTATTTTTCGCTTTTTCACATGATAACTTAGGCAATTAAGGACTTAACCTGAAGAACGGAGTCCTAACCGGAATTTTTCTTTTTTGTGAGTGTTATGTTTTGTGAAAATGGTTAGATTCAGTTGAGGTACTTGGAAATTCCAGTAAAAACGTAACCATTTTGAGTGAAAATTATTTCATTTAACAATGCAGAACCCTAAGAAGTGCTGAAACCGCTTTATTCTTGGCAGTTTTTTTTTTAGATCCTTTTTTCATGATTTTTTTTCCTGGATCCACTTTTCACTTTTTTTTTTTTTTAAGATCCACTCTTCTTGTTTTTTTTTTTCTGGATCCGTTTTTTTGTTTTTTTTTGTTTTTTGGGATCCACTTTTCATGATTTATTTTTTTACTTTCTCCAGCAACCTGACTGTCAGTCTTCTTTGTTCTTGTCTTTTGCAAGAGAATAAAAATAGTGGTGGATTTAAAAATTCTTTCAACCATGAAATGGGAATTATAATTGATGCTCATGAGTGTTTTTTGAAATCACAATTTTTTTAGGTTTTTAGAAAAGTCATGGCAATTTGGAGGATAATAATGTACTAGATAAGTAATGGATTATTTGTATTGTTGGCTTGCTTGTCAATACAATGTCCTGTGATAAATTTAAGGGCATAATTGTTAAAATGTATCTATCTTATAAAACCTCTTGTAGACTCTGTTCCTGATTTTAAAGGAGAAAACTTGTCTTTGACTGGAATGCTCGGTTATTTCTGTCATATTAAAAGTTACATTCAATAAATATATGTTTTATAGTTTTGCGGATAGTATTGCATCGGACTGAGCATTCTACTTTATCTCTCTCTCGCTTCTCTCTTTCTACTCTCTCCCCCTCTCTCTCTCTCTCCTCTCTCTCTCTCTCCTCTCTCTCTCTCCCTCTCTTATTTCTCCCTCTCTACTTTTTGCCTTCCAATGTAGACAATGTTGCTGATTTTGAAACATCAGCGAAGAAGTTGATTTCTGATATGTCGATGCTGCTGATGCTTTGTCTTTTTTATATTTTATCAATGTGACAATATGTCGAGGTGGACGATGTGGTGATGTCATTTTTTTTTCGCTGATGCTTCTTCGGCGATACACCGATTTTGCTGATGTGGGCGATTATGTTATATGCCAAAAAAGCTGTAACAGGGTATAGTAGTTTGTCCAGTAAAGGTCACCCTGCGAGTTGTTAGCCTGTCCATAGGAAATCAGCATCTACCAGTTTCATGCACACACATGATGATTAAATTTTTAATCATTTTTTTTTATTCATTGGCTTTTATGTAGAAAAGTCACTACCATATTTACGACGGAACTGTTCATGTGCTGCATCGCGAAACTTGTTCACGGTTCAATGAGATCTGTCATAGCAGGCCAATGGTTTTGCTTTTATTTATATAACGCATCAGATTGATCACGTCATTTCTGTTGTATAGTCACATTGCATCATGAATTTGGCGTATTATTGAATGGACACCTTGTATAGTAATTTACAGTCATATTGTGTCGTATGATATCGCATAATGTTGGATGGGCACATTGTATAGGATTTAAAGTCACATTGCATCATAAATATCAGATTTTATTGGATTGTATATTTTTGTAGTCACATTCATATTATTGGATAGGAGTATCGTATCGAGGCAACGCCGTTACACATTTCAGAACTGCATTGGTCGACCAATCTATCAAATGTAGGCGATGCTGGTTAATAAACAACACTAATTGGAGAAAGATCGAAACAAGCTTTCAAATATGCTTTGCCATACAACGCTCCACAAACTCATGACTTAATAGTTCAAAGCCTTTAACGTCAAAATTAGCATAGAGTTTCAAGATACACCGTTGTTTATGCATTCCACACGTTATTTAGTGTGGAATTACTGAAAGTGTGTATCCAAAAATATGTGAACTTTCCAGACCCTTTAATTGTCCATACAAAATTTGTCATTCACCGTAGTATTTCTTCATCCATGTTATTTCTGCAGGGAGACTGATTCGGATGATTGTACAGAAAAATTTGTGTCTTTGTTCTTGTACGCCTTTTTAGGTTTGTTTTTCAATGTGCTTTCATGGGTATAGTTGAAATGGTATTTGTTTTTTGTTTGTGAAATTTCGTAGTAAGAATTTTGTGTGCAAAAAGTGTACATTGTGAATCTGAAGTTACTTTTTTTCTGTAAGTTTTAAGGGTATTTTTCATCTGTTTAGCGACTGTTTGTCAAGGAAGTTGTTTATTTCTACGAGTTTTTGAGTTGAAATTGCTAAGTTGTGGACCGGAGTAGTTTGGTCAGCTAAACTCTTATAAAAACACCCTTTTAACTTTTGATTATTCAACTTGCTTGCATGGAAACTTGTATCTAATTTTGTCACTTTCCTGAATTTTACCTTTCATAATACTTTTTCATTGTATGCGGATTTATACCGGCTGAATTTCTTAATGGACTTTGCACACAACTGCGAAGCGGTTTTTTTTTTCCATACCATTTTAGAATTTTCTAGAACCTGATTCTTTTTTTTTATTAGTGGGAAAAACCATATTAGATGCGTTTAATACGGGCTAAATATATATAGCATTTCCAGTTGTTTTCGCACATTTGAACCACGCTTCAAATGACAACACATTGCAGTTGGGGGAAATTATATGGGAGGGAGAGGGAGAGGGAGTGATGTTGTTCACACGGTGTATCTAAACCGCAAGCTGTCAGTGCATCTTTTTGGGTATGATTTCCTACATCCCATTTCTAAAATGTATCCTTTTTGGTGTTAATTTTTTTCCAGTATAACTGGGACGCTATTTCTGGTATGCCGACCAACTTATATGGGCCACACGACAACTTCCACCCGGAAAATTCCCATGTCTTGCCGGCCCTTATCCGGAGATTCCATGAGGCAAAAAAGAATGGAGCAAAGGAGGTGGTTTGTTGGGGAACCGGTTCTCCTCTCCGAGAATTCCTTCACGTCGATGATTTGGCAGGTGGGTCCCACAATCACAATGGGGGCTTTGTTGAATTTAACAATTTTGAAGTCTCGGGGCGTATGGATACCGATGGAAATACGGATGTTTTTGCTGTTTTTAAACTCTTATTCTGCCTGTTGTTATTAGAGGTTATGTCTCAAATTTGAGGGAGTGTTCTTTTGACAGGAAATTTTAGTTGAGTGGTAGTAACTCTAATTGACTAAGTGGCCCAAAATGAGTGACGTCGCACGGCAAAATTAAGAGTATGTGATTTTAACAAAGAGTTAGTTAAACATTATTAACACTAACTTAATCACCAACTTCAACAGCGATGGGTGGTGTAATGTCGTGGGAGAGATGATGTCATATGCATACGGGATGGAAATTGACTCTGGATCATTATTACAGATAATAATACTAATTCGGTGGTGGTTTTTTTGCCCTCTGACCACATAACTGATACTAATTGTTTTTTTTCTTAACACTAATTCTTTACCGATACAGAAACATCCACGTCATTCGGAAATGAATTAGAACCGATAACACTAAAATTAACCTCACAGTAATAATTTCTTTACTATAATAACACTACGCGGTGTACTGTTTCAGAATGGCGGTGTTGTTGAAGAGCTTATTTCATATGTATGGACGCAGATAATGTTTTTAAAATTGGCAGTGTTTTGAGAGATTATGAACAGAAATACTGTTTCAAAACAAAGTGTTTTCAGTGAATATGGATGGAAACACTGTGTTTCAAAACAAGTGTTTTGGAAGAGTATGGATTGGAAATACTCTTTTAGAACAAGTGGTGAGAGAGCACGGATGGAAATTATGTTTAATTTCAACAGGTCATTGAGAGAGAATTGGTGAAAATACTGTTGTAAAACAACAATTTCGAGAGAGAGTTAGAGAGTACAGATGGAAATATTGTTTTTGAAACGGCAGTTTATGAAGATATTTTAGCTACTCATATTGATTCTATTGGTAGTTTGATTCACAATAAATTGTATAACCAACTTGGTTTATTTCATAAAACCTATGCAACAGCGTTTTCGTGGGAGAGCTGACATCAGCGGTCTGTGAAAATCGACTTTGTCTTTTGCAGATGCTTCCTTGTTTTTGATGAACAACTACAGCGATTTCGGGCATATCAACATGGGAAGTGGGAAGGAAGTCACGATTAAGGAGCTCGCTGAGTTGGTTAAGGAAGTTGTGGGCTTCGAGGGAGCTCTCACATGGGACTCCACAAAACCGGACGGAACTCCGAGAAAACTTATGGACAACTCAAAACTGGCTTCTATTGGATGGGAGGCGAAGATCCCTCTTAAGGACGGGCTCACGGAGACGTACAAATGGTACATTGAGAACTACAATGTGTAAATAGTCGGGTTTGGAAGTTCGAATAAAGGTGTGGGAAGGTATTGAGTCATAGAGGAAAAGTAATCGATTTCATGACGAGGTATTGTTTATTGGTTACGGTGGTGTTTTAAGAAACTACCTTAATTACAAATCTATCGATATAATATACTGTTGTATTACTCTTTTATTTTGATATAATTAAAAATTCCTGTTGTTGATCTGTTATTCTCCGCCTTTTGGCTTCACCTTTTGTTTGAAAAATTCTTTAAAAGTTTTCTGTTAATAGACTGTTTTGCCAGTTCACTCGTCAATACCAACAAATAGTTGGGCCTTTTTCCATTCTATTTTCTTTGTTATGTTTTTGCCCTGACAACTAAATGTATCTAAGAGCGTCATACAAAAAACAACATATGACATTTTCATAACCGAAATCAGTGCATATGTGCAAGAAAAACCAAAAGCATGGGGACCACATACTATACGCATATTGTTTAGTTTATGTTAAGTATAATATGCATATAGTACGTGTACTTTGCATAGTGTTTCCAATTTTTTCACACACAATGAGGAGGATCGAATGTGTCACTCCCAATCTAATGCGAGATCTCCAGAAAGAAAGGTTTTCGCTTGTCTTATTGAGTACTAGAGTGAATCTAAACTCCGATCAAACGCAAATGGATAACAAAGCACTCTCGAGAAAACAAATGTCGAAAAACGGAGGAAGACCTTTGAGTCAGGTGAAGGAGCATTTTTTAAGACCAGATGACGGGTTATAAGGGTCGTCAAGATAAGTGACTAAGCTCATAAATCTGGACAACTTCGAGTCTTTGTATTATTGTAAACTGAAAAAAGTATTTTTCATCTTCATGAACTGAAAATTATTCAAATATGATGTTAATGGCAAGTAACTTATTCTCACCTTTCAAGTTCACAGGTAAGAAGGTTTGACCCTAAAAACTATTGATGTTAACTCTTTTCGTGCAAATTATATATGCCATTGCCCACAATTCAAAACAAATAAGAAGTCTTTCTCCATAAGATTCTATGAAGATATATGCCATATTTCCTTCACATGTGAACATGTTGCCCAAAATAACATAGAGACTTAGTAAACGTAATTACAATCTAGGGAACTCAGTCTTGACTCAAATGACCGTTTTGCCGATAATTCAAAAAACACTCTCCTCCGTTACCTGCATAAATGGTCTATCTTCACACATACATTTGAATACAACAACGTACCAGCTATTGAAATATTGAAAGCTACCCATTTTTTCTACAAATACCTACAAAGCCCGTCGCTATTAGTGTCAAACATTTTTCAGGCAGTAAAACGTCTTTAACTTAATTTTCAGCCGTTGGATTTACTTTTCGGGGCGAGTAATTGAAATATGCGGTCTTACCTTTCAATCGATCCAAAAAAAAAGGGATCCGCCGGTTGAAATTGATGTTATGCCGTTTTACTGCCCGAAAAATATTAGTGTGTTTAACACTAACAGTAAAAGGCAGTGAAATTCCGAGATGATTGGTACAGGCACTACCCATCAATTGTTAAAGATAAACTGTTAATAATTAATTGTTAATATTTAATGTCACAGATTATTGGGAAAGGTGTGCACGGAGTTAAGAAGGTTTGATAGTATTGAAACGTGATCCATCCTACCAACTGATACGGTTATCCTATCGAAGTTTGACCATCATTTTGAGGGTAAATTGTACAATTTGTACGATTTTTTTGAGTAACCGTATGTACGGATTACAAACTGTACGATTCACGCTCAAAATCAAGGCAAATTTCTTCAATGAAATTACCCTGTAAGAGAGTAATTACACTAATTACACCAGAGAAATTGACCCTCATGTTGAGCGTGAATCGTTCAGTTTTATGAGTAACCATACATATTACTCAAAAAATTGTAAAAATTGTACAATTTACCATAAAAACAAAGGTAAAACTTCAAGAATGTCATAACCCTATGAGAGTACCACCAAACCTTTGTAAATTCCAAAGCTCAGATTACCAGGTGCTTTACTCCAGAGGCTCACCAACAAAATAAAAAAGGGACTTTTTTTTTTTTAAGTGTTTTGTAGACATCAAAAGAATAGTCAACAAAATTGTACAAATCACCGACTGACTTGAACCCAAGGCTAATGGTATGGCCGAAACCCTTCGCATTATTACCTTTATTCATACCAACAGGCTTCATAACAAAACATCAAAAGACATAAACTTCAATCCCTAAGAGAAACAATAGAAATAAAATGCTGAAATTCGATTGTACCTAGCTACATGATTGCGTCCTATTCCCGCGACAGAATGACTTCAGTACAAAATTTGGCTTATCAAGCGAAATTTTCATTCCTTATTGTTTTCCTTCAACACAGCCGCCTCAGCGGCAGCCATAGGATCAGATTCTCCTCCAACTCCTCCATCTCCTCCATCTCCTTCGTCAGTTTCCTCTTCTCGAGGTCCTCCTACAGGTATATTTTTTTCCGCATCGAAAACTGTTTTATCGTGTACCTCTTGAAGCTTTTGAGCTTCCTCTTCTTGTTGTTGTCTTTCAAACCAAGTATCAGCATCAGCCCACACTGCCAGAACAAGGACAGAAAAAAAATAGGAGGAAAGGGAGAAACATCAGATTCAGGTATATCTTCTGTTCGCGATCAATATCTACTCACATACTGATACATGTAACTATATGACAGTTCACATACTGATATGTTTTATTATATGGCAATGTAACATAACTTTCAAGACTACACATTTCAAGTTTGTACACATTCTTGTGTAAGTGTCCATGAAATTGATAAAGATTTCAAAAGGAGAAATAAAACATAAATTTGAGTTGCAAACGGAATAGTGGTTAGACAGTGACAAAGAGACTCCATAGAGGATCAGGGAATCAGAAAAAAACTGCCAAAAATAGACACGGACACAGAAAAAGCCGGGAGTGTCAAATAAGAACATTGGAATGTTCAATGAGAATGTTGAAAGACATTATAATAAGTTGAAGTAAAATGAGTCCTTACCTGGTTGTGCTGCCCATCCTTGCTCTCCTCCTTTGACTTTAATTGGTTGAGCAAAATTTACCGTCAAAACACGCCCATATAATTCAGCATTGTGCATATTATCCATGGCTGCTGCAGCATCATCCTTTTCAAGGTATGTCACGAATCCAAATCCTCGATGTTTTTGGGTTGACTGTACCAAAAAGAGATTTTATGGTTTTTTTTGTGCCTTCGTTAATAATAGCCTGAAAATGATTTTACAGATGCTTTCATTTCTGCTACTACCTCCCATAGTCTAAGCATCAAATGGAGGATAAAAACTTGGTTACTAAAGCAGAAAAAATAGTTTCAAGAGCGTGATTTGGATCATTGAATTCTTGGAAAGAACCAACAGATTGAAAAAATGTTGAACGAATGTCATAACAAACATCATTTTTAGCGATGAAAAGGAAACCGGTCTACAGCCAAATCGCTGTTTCACTCCACTTTCCACTGGCTTTACTCCATTGCAAAAAAAAAAATCCTTAACGTTGGTCAGTTTCTATTTTTAATTGCGAAAGATTCACACATCCATTCCATAAACGTTGCAAGCACAGTATTTGGAAAATTAAACACGAGTTTTATTTGTAATGTTTGATGTTTAGACTGCTTGATGTTTTGATTTCCTTTCTGATGCTTTGCTTGTCAAATGCCTTGATGAAGTCGTTAATCCGTAAAAGTTCATTTGTTATTTCCTAGACTGTCTAAACTATTGATTTCCCGTGCTTACAAAATTAATTACACTGCTACCATACGGGCTATCTATGTGACAGGGTGTCACATACAGGTCATATATGCCATGGCTCTTAATAGTCAAAAAGGCTATTTATGACCTGTCTGAATGTTAAACATTTTGATTGCCTGATGAGCGGAATACCTGATGGTAAAATGCAAAAAGGGTTTAAGGTCCAAAATTCCAAAAAATCGTAGATACTGATGCGGTTCATAGCACCTGATCAAGAGGAATGTTGACATCCTTGATGTCACCAAATGGAATAAAAGCTGAATGCAATACACCTTCGTCCACATTCTCCTCCAGGCCACCTGCAGTTCCTCCCTCCACTCGCAGTTAAATTTCCTAAAATATTGATATGTAATACTGGTCATATCCCATTGTTTAACATTAATCACATAGTATGTATTTAAATGGTTATGTTCTTGATAAATCATATTAGTTTTCACGTTTATGTTTGTATTAAATAAAGAAAGCGACTACCCTCCATTCCTCCTCTCCTTCCCATGCATCACTATTTAAAGTTCATTGTACTCGTGTATGGTTGAGCATAAAAAATTACAATTGCGAATATTCAAATGTCAAATGTATAGATGGACTTGCCAAGAAAGTGATGTCCTAAATAAACAACTAGACCACTCGTCAATAGAATGAACATATTTTAAATCAATCCCTTGACTGGCTAGTGAAACTTCTGCTTGAGTATGTTTGAAGATCAAGCAAATTCATTAAGCAAAACAATAGTGCTACTCTTAAAAGTTGAAACAAAAGCTCACCAACATACAACGTTGTTTTGGGATTCGTCCCCATCTCTCGTCTTTTGGTGAAACCACACTTTAAGTGGAAGAAGGTTTTTTATCTCAAAATTGGATGGCTATGCAAAGAAAGCATAACAGGTACCCCCTATTAAAGCCGAAGGTTGAAGGTAATTTACATTAGCTTGTCACCATTCCACAAATATGTCACTCAAAGCATCACTCAACAAATGGAACCAAGACGACTGATGTTATGCTTGCATAATGTGACCTGCCAAAAACAAAGTAAATTTACATAGATTGAAATTCCATAAACATGCCAGAGAGAACATCTTTTACAGCACTTCTACTTTCAGCTTTTCTCTTTGGCTCAAACCAAAAAGCTAAACTGTAAATGTTTGGAAAGTGTGAACAGGAAAGAAACTTACTGGCGCCATTAGGTAAAACTAATACACACTGGACTTAAGTCAAGGCATTTTGATTGTCAAGGTTAAACCCGGATAAGTAAAACAGTAACCTTCAAGAGCTTTAGCCTGAGAGAAATAACTACCCGGATTCCTTGTTCATCATTTGGCAGTGTGTGAGCTTTTAATTCTTCTTCGGAAAGTGGTAAAATAGACAGGTCATTTTCTTCACTGGCTGCTCTCTGACGAAGAGTTTGGATTAACTTAGTGTGGCATGCTTGAGATTACTGAACAATAAAGGATAATAATATATTGACTATTTCATTTTAGATTGCCAGAAAAACCGGTCACATTTTGCTGTGAACCTACACGAGGAAATAGCCGTAGCTCCACAAGAAATTGGGAAATTTGCTTGATAATTTGAAACACATTTACCATTCGAGAGAAACTTTGGCTTTAAATAACACTACTGTTTTCTCCCTGAAAGTGAGGAGAGTATCCCTCCTGACCCTGAGCATTCTCTTTGGAACAGATACAAATCTTCATAAAAAATCCTCAACCTACCTCAAAATCTTCTCGAAGACAGAACAATACGCCACGATCTATAAAAATAGACCCGCCATGTTCCATTTGCAGACAAGTCATAATCTGTAAAACAGGGAAGGTAACGAGACTCACCTTGTTAACAATGATGTTTCACGTTTCTTCGAAATCTCCGTTAATCTTGAAACACCGGAGAACGATTTATGCCCGTCTTTTTCGTCAGGCATCGTTTCGACCAAGTAAAAATTGTTTTGCTCATTGAACCCTAATTTGACAGATATTTGCCGAATTTAGAAATAGTTAACAATTTTTAGTTTAAATCACTCACTTTCGTCTCGTTCGGAAAGAAAGAGTAGCCAGATTGTCTTCGAAAATATGGTTTTGCCATTTGTCATAGGCTATTGAAGTGATTATCTTCAAGTAGAATTTCCCTCCATTAGTAACTTTGTACTATGGTTCTCAAGAGGATGCAATTTTAGGTTGTCTTTTGCAATCTGCATTCCGAAATGTGCGAATTTTTGCCAGAAAAGGAAATCCGTATCTCATGATAAGGTTGTCTAGTTTATAATCGTCAAGAAGTAGTAAATAATTGAAAAAATGTTTGCTTTCAAGGAAAATAAACTACTACTTACTACTGCGGCCCTCTCAGCAACAGCAGGAACCGCCTTTGCTCTCTATTTCACTCATTTCCAAAAAGAACGGAGACAGTCAACCTCTGGAAAAACGCACGAACCTCTCATAAGTTCGACAAAGTCACCTACGACAGAGGCACTTTCAAGTCCTAATGGAATAGCTGTTTCTGAGGCTTCTCAATGGAAGTGGTCACTGTCTTCTAATATAGGAGCTGTGGCTTGTGGAGCTGTAGGCGTCCTCATTGTGAAATATTTCATGAATGGAAGGCTTCGAAGGCTATGGCTGGGCCAAGCTTTTCGATCTCGTGTCATTGGCGTTATTCCTGCTCGTTATCAGTCTTCTAGGTTTCCTGGAAAACCACTTGTGAAAATTTTAGGCAAAGCCATGATTCAGGTACAGGAACCTTCAGTAGACTGATGTGATGAACTAAAACTCCGACAAGTTTTTTGTCCACGATGTGCTGGTCAATGGCCAATTTTGGTTGCTCACGCGTTGATTTTGGCATTTGTATCTCAGCATACATGCATTTCTTTTCAACTATGTAAAACCAAAACAAAAACAACTAATTTGTCAACAATCACATGCTCATCTGGAATTTGTTTACCAATTGAAGCCGTCTTGCCTTCTTGCCGTCCAACAATTGGAACAGGTTTCGATATTCTAAGAAGAAATCATCAGTTGCTATTCATTTGAATATTTACTACAAGTTGTGCAATCGACCATAAGATAGGAGTCAATTCGCAAAGTCATATATTGAATGTGGCTGATATTTATTGCCTTGAGTTTATATGCAAATATTTGAGGCCTCTTTGAAAATTAATTCAATGTTCTCGAGGAGAAATTACTATGGCAATTTTGAATGGATTCACAGAAATGTACATCATTCCTAGATGTTATAGATAATAATTGTGTTAAATATTCAACAGATGGTACCTATTTAGTGACGATTTTTGAATGAAAATTTTCAGTAGCAAACTTTGAATTATGCACATCCTTCTATCGACCAGGTTATATACTGGATCTGTATTACAATGAGCACCAGTTATTACGTAAAATTACACTAATGTAATTCGTTTATTGCCCATCCTATCATTTTGCATACAACACGTGGAACAGTTCGTTTGTTTCTAAACAGAACAGAGTAATAGAGCTAAATTTTGTGGTCAGCTAATCTATCGCAATATTGAAAAACAGATATTGATGATCTAGTGTTCTGAGTCGTTTGGTATTACTGCCTCTGTACTACCCCTTTAATTTTCAAATGATGCATATTTCCACAATAATATGGTGCTTTTTTTTTGCAAGGCCTGCCTGGAATAAATTCACCATCTGGACCATTTGCCTTGCAACTGTTCACAGCCAAAATCTGCCAAAAACAAACTAACTTCTGTTATATTTTTTACCTGGGTCGGTGTTGCTCTTCAGAGAACATGGGAGCAAGCTAAGCAAGCAAAAACACTCGAGACTGTAGGTTTGTGATCTCTGACATATCTTCTTTACATGTTCTTAATATCTTTTTTTTTTTCAGTTTTTGCAGCTTTTCCTCCAACCTTCAGCACTTAATTTCTGTTTCGACCGATGCTATGTGCAAGTACACTGCCCTTTGCTATTAGAGTTAGTGTATTATTAGCGTTAACACTTTATTAGAATCAGCTACATGAATAATATTCGACCACGTGGCTCATTATGAGCAAGTTAATTACTTAGTGTTATTGACACTAATTTATGATTTTGGGTCAAAAAAGCACTCACTTGAATCAGAGTGATTAGCTCTTATAGCGATGGGCAGTTTAGTAATGCAAGACATTGGTTCTGTTCAATAATTCTCTTCGAACTCTGTTGTTTACAGCTCAAGCAGTGAGTTCTGAAGGACTTTCGACAGAAAAAGTCTTAGATCATAACTTGGGAGCATTTTACGGATGGCCAGTAAATGTTAATGGTCGAGGATGTCTTTGTGACGTCAAAACTGCTGTGTTACTTACGCTCTCCAGTCATGAAGGAGAGAGCCAGGAATAATTTGTCTTCTTGCTCTGACTCTCTTTCACTTTCCCTCTCTCTACCTCCTTCCCTCCTCCCTCCCTCTCTCTGCCTCTATTTCTCTCTTTCACTCTCTCTGAACATTGCTGTTCTCTGCTATGTTAACCTTTTTTTTCGATACAGGGAGCTAACTCTGGAAGCAAGTTGTGGGGGTTGAAGGCCAGTTGTGGCAACAGATGACGAGAGAATCGCTACCTTCTGTCGGGATTTTGGTGCAGAGGTGGTAATGACATCGGCTGAATGTGAGAATGGTATGTTGCATAGATTGTTTGTTCTTTTTTATGTTATGTTAATTTCGTCTGTCACCTTAATGGAGAGGGAGGGGGATAGGGAGAGGGACAGGGACAGGGAGAGGGAGAGGGAGAGGGAGGGAGAGGGAGAGGGCGAGGGCGAGGGAGAGGGATATGGAGAAACCAGCTTGTCAGCTCTGTCACTCTCTTGTTGTTGTGAACAAATATGTGTATGTGCCAGAAGTCTAGAAGTACACAGTCTCAAGTTTCAAATTTGTGGAACAATTTAAAGTTGAAGGTTTTTATGCATTGTCTATCACATGGCATATGTAGCATAGGACAAAAAGTATGTCAAAGGGCAGTTCATTTCACCTACTCGTATTTAAACTTTTCCAGAGTTGTTATTGTCAGCTAATTGTGTTAATATTTTTTTGTTTTCTTTCATTTTACAAACAACGGTAATAGATAATTGGCGGTTATGAACGGTGACAAGCAGTTTCTAGATTGAAACAAAAGATGTGATCTTGCAGATTGTTCTCACATTCTTTCACCAAACGAGATTATG
>JBBHKE010000697.1:123906-281223 GCA_037447655.1 Zygnema cylindricum | reverse complement strand
GGATTTTCTAGGTCTGTATTAGGATAGAAAAAGAGCTGAGGCGGTCTGTGTCTAACTCCCCTCACCAAGCCCCCACACTTATTGTAGTCACTGAAGGCTGGAAAGGGAGCTAGAGCCATGGCTACCTAAACTCTCTAGAGAAGACAGAGGGTGGATTAGGTTGATTGGGGTGGATTAGGTTGATTAACCAAAAGGTACTTGACAGACATAGGAATTGATCCTTGTACTTGCCGTCGGTCAAGTCAACGTTGCCGTTAGCTTTAACCGTTAAGTCTAGAACTAGTGTTGAATATAAAGAGTTCGATAAATATATAAATAGTTACAAGTAGATTAATTCGTTTAACGGGAAATAGATACTTAATACATAAATACAATTTAATTTAGTACAGAGTATGGTACAAGGACGGAACGGATACCGCGCATTTGTTTCGCTATCGAAACAAATATTGCGCACCAATTTTCGACGGCTAAAATTGAATGCCGGTTTAAATCGGACGGCCGCGATAAATGTCGAGATTGCGGAACAGGTTTTTTGGCGTTTGCGTACGTCACCACTCTGAATGACACGTGGCGAGATTGTACAGGTTGCGAAATCTCTGGAAAGGAACATAACACATCCAAATGTGACAAATGTCACATTATAACATCATCGTACAATGTCCGTACAGAAAGTACTCCAGTACTTGTACTTTATGTACGGTACCGTTTTTCTGACGTGGCATGACCTAGCGCCACGTGGAGGGATAAGATTTGGAAGCAGAAATTCTGGGGATTATAAGAGCGGATCCAGATAAGACATGTGTTAAGTTTTTTGCCATGTCGTATTATTGCCGTACAAAAGGTACACCGGCACCTGTACCTTTATGTTCTATACAGTAATTTGATTGGTCCGTACCTCAGAACTAGAGGGTTTAGAGAGGGGTTTAGGACTTAGAATATTTCTGGTAGGTAGCTGCCTCTCCCAGAGAGCACTTTGTATAAATGGCACACTTTGGCCAGCCATACCTATCAATTCAGTAGACCATTTTCAGTGATTCTTTTTGCTCCGAACTCAGGGGAGTCCAAGCTACACAGAGGTGTAGTCGGTCAGAGTCTTTCCCTGCCTGGGTGGCTGCATTTGTAAGGGAAAGTCAAAGTGGGTGAATGTGTCCAAATCTCATATTCTAACTTTGCATTCTGTGGTGGAATTGAGCACACATAAAGTCTTATTTCACAAGGGTGAAGCTGTAATGGGGTTATGATTGTCAATTGGTCAATCATTAGGGTTTATATCAAGTTGGAGTCAGTACTATCTAGATTAGCTTCTTTTGATCTGCGAATTCTGTGTGGCAATGGAGCCCATACAATTTCAACAACGAGGTTAACTTCTTGAATTTGGCCTATGTCCACCAGGTTAGTCCATTTAGAACGAACGCAATGGGCTAGCGAACCGTGGCTTATGGCATCAATGATCACTGGTGGTCCACTTAATGATTCAATGCATTTGTAATCTGCGAGAACTGTGGGTTGCGCGTCATTATAAGCTGCAACGTTTTCCAAGACGTATCCAAAAGGAGGGTCATGTTTTTAGAGGGAGTGGATAAGACGAACCACCTCAAGAACAAGCTAGTACGGGGATCTATATGACCTAAACCTTTCCCGACTTTGGACATACCTTGGCATTTCCAATCCCGCAAAAAGAGATCGATTGGTTCTAATTCCAAGAAATGGTGATCTTATTAGGCGAATATCCTGTGGAAGAGCCGAATGCATGTCGTAAAAAGCGGACTGGGTAAAACGTGTGGATATTGTTCATGCAATATTTGACAGTGATGTATCTGAAGGCGCCTTGCCAAGGGATCAATATCTACCGAATAATAATGTTTAATAGGAAGCGTGTTCCGCAGGCAAGAGAGAAGTGAAGTACCGATTCCTATGAAAAAGTCTAAGATAACGAGACCATTCGAGTGAGGTTGTAAATTGACCAGTTTCCATTTAATAGGCACAAACTCGGAAGGACCTATCGTAAAAAAGGGTGGATCTCGAATACTAGATAAGGGAATTGGTATAGTTAATTTGTCTAGTCGGTCAAAATTTGAAAAGTCAATGGTAAATCCGGGAGTACTAAATAATTCTGGTAAACCTGGGGGATCAGGTGAGATTTCATCTGCTGTTAGAGATGCTTCAAAGATGTCTGCACCTATGCCAACTACAGCATATGTTGGCAAGATCAGCGCTGAATGGGCCGTAGTAGGCATGGGTTGTCAGGCCGAGATAAGGGGTAAGCAAATTTTACGTTGCGGAAAGTTGTTTAGTCTGTACGAAAATGTTTGATCATGCATATCAACCCCCCCCCCCCCAACTCGGAAAATAACGTCTTGACCGACCAAGCATTCATAGTCACTACACTTGGTGACCAAGGCGTGAGCATATTTTTCTGCGAAATTGGTCACTGATTGAGTCCGAAACTGAAAACAGATTGGTTCTATCGTAATACCGAGGACTAGCTCTGTGGTACCTCCGGAAGTCAATAGACGTGTGGGAGTGGGTTGTAGCTTATCAGCTATAAGACCTATTTCGATGTCAAACTCGGAACTAAGGATAAGTGGCTTTACAACTATATCCATGAGAGGAAGTGCTATGGCAAACCCATTAACTATGAACACGCCCAATTTGTTATCTAGAAAATTGATGTGAGGAGTGAGGCTAGAGTGCTCTTCAAGAGTAATAGCTTGAAGGGAGAGTGAATTACGATGGTTTTGTAATGCTTGTAACGCAACTGCTGAAGGAGTTAGATCTACGATTTTTTCATTGCTATCCAACTCAGGAAGCATGGTGGACAGGATGGACAAACGTTATTTGACCTTATAGGTGTCTTGTATGCTCCTCTCTAAAATTGTTAATGCTTCAGCGGTGATGCTTGAGGTTGTTTCTAGAATAGGGGAGCTGGGTTCTTTAGCAAATGATAGTGGGATACGCGTGTTAATGGATTTTGACTTGCGATTATGATCGGGAGTCCCTTTAAACTGAGCTGTCCGCTGTTGAACAATGAACTCGCGAAGAGATCGCCCAGCAAAAGAGGGCATATGGACCACAGTTCGAGCCATTCCAGTTAATTGCGGTTTGACCTGTGCCATAAGCGCGGCAAACTGCTCCTTCATCATGGACGCCGCGGTAGCCTGCATCTCGGTTTTCTCTCTGTCTTTCTACTGATTTTTGGAGGGTTGTCTTCCTTTACCCCTTTGGGTGGAGTGACCAATTTTGCCGAGCAAGTAGGTATACCACCGTTTTTGATTTGATTTTGATAACTGAAATCGGGAATTTTTATGTGACATCGATGTACATAATGACCTGTTGAATACAATGAATACACGTGGCGGTCTTATCCATACAGCTGCGTGCGTCGTGACCAGTGTTACCACATCAGAAGCATGTACGAACACCAGGGTTTCTTGGTAATGTTCCCATGGCAAGAGCCCTTAGAGGTCTTGGATTGGGCCATGAGTTGCGTGGATTAGGATTAGGATTCGGGTTTTTATTAAGAGAAGATTTAGGTCGCTTATGAGCGTCCCACCGGCTGGTCTTTATTTCATACCATACAGCATACTTTGCAGCCTGCTCGAAAGTAAATTTGAGGCCATATGCCTCAGTCAAATGGCTTTGAATGAAACGTCAAGATTGGGTGGGAAATTGCACCACAAATTTTTGAACTGCCTCCGCGTCTTCTGCGTCTAGCATGAGGTCAAGCAGTGCTTCACGTAATGTTTCCATACGTGCTCGCAATGTCGGGGCGGTTTTGTCTAGTCGCCCTTCAAAATTCATTAGTTCTTTGACCTGATCGAGATTCTACATTCGGTACTCTTCTTGTAGTAAACTGAAGACAAACGACACCGGATCCCTTATAGGAACCAGCATTGCAGAGCGAGCTGGGATTGCTGCCCCAGCTGGACCTCATGTATTTCAGGTGAAATTTCTTTACCTGCAGAGTCATACATTGCGGGTACCGCGGCTTGGAAAAGAATTTATGGGCTGCTAGTTATGGGTGAGGATCTAGAATACGCGGGTGCCATTTCGGTCATATCACAAATTGCCACATATTTCCGTGTATATAGAGATAGGGCAGATCCCCTAAGGTATCGCAAAAGTAACGAAAAAGCCACCTGTAAATCATAACGGTCTTGAAACCGGAATGCGAGGTCGCGCATCTCGGTATACAAAAACATGCGAAAGTGTGACAAGGACATAGTGTCATTGATCCCCGCAAAGCAAAACTGATTTTCACCTCCTCCAGAGTCTATGGACGAGGCCATGTCCAAGAAAAAGGGACCGGAGTTAGCGTGTATGGTCCCGCCCAACGAAAAACGCGAAGGCGGTAGATTTAGATCTTGAAAATCAATGGAGTCTATGTCCGAGACTTCCCTCCAACTGTGGGTTTTGGACGAAGAGACAGATGATGTAGATCCATAGGTGGTGCTACTACCAGATCTCGAGCCAGATGAAACTGTAAGCTCAGACTGGGTAGTATGACCTAGGAGCTGGATAAAAAGTGAGCCGGCAAGAATCAAATCTTGGTCCGGTCCACGGTAAAGACTTGAGCTTCTGATGGTACCTTTCGAAAACTGGAAATTGTTCTAGTCAGTTGGCATGTAAAGAGACAGTCGTCCTATCCGAATGCAACAAGATGCCGGACCCTACTCAGGGTGTGTGAGCAAATGCCCACTGCCAGATCTAACAAACCCCACAAGTAGTCTTCAAATTCATGAAAGCAGACACCCCCCCTATTATTCGATCTATCCTGTAGCACCGAAGTTAGTCTAATCGATTCCACAATAAATCACTTCAAGCCACTCCAAGAATAAACACTTCAACTAAACAAGTCCACTTGTTACCAGATATAATAAAACAAGAAACTATTCAATACCCACAAGGCCAGATATAATAAAACATAAAACTATCCAGGGCCAACAAGGCCAAATGTAATAAATAAGAAGTCGTTATCCAAGACCAATCAGAGTCAGATCTAAAAAATGCGCCAACATGAACTATGCGAACAGAAGGCTCAACCTTCGGTCTAGTATAAATCCCCCTAAATGGTTGCACTTATCAACTTACTTCGCGCCTGCACCCACAAGGACCCGGCTGCTCACTTTAGAGTCATAGCCCCAGTAAGGTTCTGTAAATGTCTCCCTGTGATGCTCCAACTCCTCTCCAACTCCAAATGGTTGTAAAAACGCAACAACTCAATTACCAACTTAGTTAGTAGCATGTTAGGGCACGCGTATCAGCACTATGCCACGCTCTGCCCGACTATAAAGCAATGGTAATTTTATGTGATAATTCGTGCAACCTAATATATATATATATATATATATATATATATATATATATATATATATATATATATATATATATATATATATATATATATATATATATATATATATATATATATATATATATATATATATATATATATATATATATATATATATATATATATATATATATATATATATATATATATATATATATATATATATATATATATATATATATCTTGAGGGGCAAGTTTTTAAGTTTCCTAGGTGTTATGAGTGAGCTAATCCGGTAGGAAGAAAGAAGAAAGAAACGATATCGGACAATTCAACAATCTCAGATTCTACTACTCAAAATCAAACTAGCAAACAAATGAAATGAAAACCATGCATAGCAAAAAAAAAAAAAAAAAACAAATTACAAACAAATAAAAAATAATAGACAAAAATAAAACAATTGACACAAGGAATAAGGAAAATTAGAAATGAAACAAATTAAGTACGGGAATATTTGCGTCAGTAGCCACTAGGCCCTGAAGTCATCAACATTCCCTACATCAATATTCCCTACAAGAGTAATATTCCCTGCATCAACACTCCCTACGAAGTCCAATCAGCAGGTTAGAACCCTTCTTTAGCCAGATGAAAGAGTTGAGATAACCCGTATTACTCCAAGGCAAGACAAGGTGAGTACCAGCCCGTACTGTAAGGGTCCAGACATGAAGAAAAGACCAAGTCCACAGACACAATTCACAAATCACCGCAAGTAGAACACAGTTTGGAGGGAAACCTTGCAAGCTGGCTTGCGCCGGTAGATTAGGTAAGGTTTTAGTACAAAGAGAAGGAAAAGCTCAGAAACAATTATTAGGATTTACTGTTTGTATGAAAAGCAAAACCCTGACTCAAAACTAGCGTGTCACTAAATATGAGGTGGAAATCCTAAGATCACAATGTTGGACAAATCTCGAAAATAAGCTTGCCAGAAAACAACAACCTTCAAATGTTGGATTCCTATACTTAATTTGCAAAAGTTCTTATCTTGCCAAAAGGCATTTATTCTATGTTTTCACTAATCCGTACAACCACATTAATTCCTATATGTCTCTGAGCATAGAGGTTTCTATGTTAAACGCTGCCAGTTTCTAGAGACGAGCGCTGCGTGGCCGCCTCGTAATGCCTTACATCTACACCTCCACGATGAAAACCCTCCCTACGCTAAGCAAGAATAATGCATAAACCTCCGAGGGTTTATGACTTTAAACATCTGTCAGGTTTGGAGCCGTTTGAGTTCCTGACATTTGATGTTGTACCGCGATTCAGTTCCACACCGACTCCACACCATGTTCCCATTGTGCCGTATACTCGAGTATAATTCGGTCTTGGTCAAGTCCGTACTTTGAGCTATACCCTCGGATATGCACCTATCACGTCACTTGTACGTCCATTAGTATATAGCCAGGTAATAATTTCTATCGACGTCACACGGCATGAATATTTATGTTCCGTGACGTGCTGGACAGGTTCAGTTCTCGTTCAAGAGTGTTGTGATAGTGCTAATCATTGTCTATCGTGTACCTTTTACACGTCAAGTATTGGCTACTGACTGTACGAAACATTTATCTCTAAGTACGAGTTCCCCAATTCCCTTTTATCCGTACTTGTCAAGATCTGTCATTCCTTCGTCGTATGATGACGTGGCGAAACTGTCAGTGTCATTTATGGTTGGGTCATTGCCCAACTTTTGTTATATTCATAAGGGAATTGCTAATCGCAGAGACGATTTTTGCTGCGCGCAGATAGTTGTCAGAATTTGTACATTTGAAGTACAATTTTGTACAAGTGACGTACCTTTAAGTTCAGATCTGACGGTCAATCCGTCAAACAACTTTAGCTGGCGGAATATTGTACCGGCGGTTAAAAAAATGTCGCGCTTGCAAACGTCGACCGTCATAAAAAAAAAAACAATTCACACGGCCGGCGCAGGTTTACTGTAACCAAACTGCGGCAGCCACATATAAATAAAATGGCTGCGCGCAGGTAGTTTATCACTTCACGTTAGCCGCAAAAATGAAATCAACTCGTCGTCACGTCCACCGTGGACGTGACGACGTGTCATTTAGTTTCATCGATATTTATACGCGGGTAAGCTTTTTTATTTTGTACGAAGTTTATTTCGTTTCGTGCGAGTTTACACATGTTGTACGTTGTCCTTTAATATGTGTCCAAGTTCAATGTAACGGTTCGCGAGTTTGATTTCATTTTGCGGTAAACTACCTGCGCGCAGCCATTTTATTTATATGTGGTTGCCGCAGTTTGGTTACAGTAAAGTAGTAAACCTGCGCCGGCCGTGTGAAATGTTTTTTTTTTTTATGACGGTCGACGTTTGCAAGCGCGACACTTTTTTAACCGCCGGTACAATATTTCGCCAGTCAAAGTTAAAGGTACGTCACTTGTACAAAACTGTACTTTAAACGTTCAATTTCTGACAACTACCTGCGCGCAGCAAAAATCGTCTCTGCGATTAGCAATTCCCTATTCATAATATTCTGAAATGCGTACGTGGCTTAGATTTATGTGGAGTAATCTAAAGGTGCCAACATTGTACAGTACTGAACTATTACCGAACAGATACTGTACTCTACTGTGGATTTCGTATTCCGTATTCGTCAAAGTATATAATAGGGAATTGTTCATGACAGTGACTTTTTTGGTTGCGCACAGTCACTTACGTCATTTTGTCAAAATATGTACGTTTGAAGTACACATAAGTACAAATAAGGCACCGTTGGGTACAAATTTGACGGTTAATCAATTGGACAACGTTGACTTTCAAAATATTGTGTCAACCACTTAAAATTTTGTCGTGCGTGCGAACGTCGACCGTCATAAAAAAATTAGCAATTCACACAGCCGGGAACTTTTACGGTAAGGAAACTGCGGCATCCACATGTAAATAAAACTGTTGCAGACAGTCACTTTTTGTCGTTACGTGAGCCCCACGGTGAGAGTACTTTTAGCTGCAACATTTCTTCGAAATCGACCGACGTGCAATTCGTAAATATGATATCGGGTGTAAATCCCAGGGAAAGAAAAAAGAAGAATGTAATATACCTATTATTATGTGGAAGGTTGTTGAGATTTATGAATAAAACGAGAGTTGGTTTCGAGGTTCACATTTCTCTGTTTGTGTTTTATGATATATTTGAGTTTTTGACAGTTGATAAACGAGGAAATTGTTTTGTAAATTGAAAAAAGGATAAATCCTTCAATTTTTGTCTTCGGTGTAGGTGTGAAACTGTGTCGGTTTATGAAAATTTGTTTGTTAATTTTGTGAAATGTTCTTAAAACTTTTCTTTTTATAGTCTTTTCAGTTCATTTTATGTATTTTGTTTAACTTCTTCGTACTTGTGGACTGAAAGCGTAGAAACCGCGGAATATTTTTTCATATCTATTTTCGAGCCTCCGAAGAAAAATTGCTAACCTTGAAATATTTTTCTGTCCTTCGAAGTGTTTTTCTGAGCCTCAAAATGTTTTCTGAATTTAGATTTTCTGAGACTCAATTTTTTCGGCGTAGATGTTTTTCTCTTTTGGGGCTAAAATTTCATAATCAAGGAACAATTTGGATTTTGGTGGAGGGAGGGGAGGGAGGGAGGGAGGGAGTGAGGCAGGGAGAGAGGGAGCGAGGGAGGGAGTCTATTTTCTTCTCCCTTATTAGAAAGCCTGTTAGACGTGTGGAAGCATTAATCTTTGATGAGGTTTTCTCTACCATTCGATCCGAGCTTCTCGAGGTTCTTCCCTCTGATTATTCTTCCCATCCTCAACTTAACTACTACACCGTGAATCGTTATTAGCCTTATGTACGCTATGTCGGCACCCCAAAATTTTGACATTGATACCTTAAATATAATAAATTACTCTATTTAAGGAAGAAAACCATAATATGCCACGTCTCCTGGCACTAAATTAGAATGAATGACGCTAATTTTTTCTTTACACAAATAATTTCTATACGCTAATAACGATTCAAGGTGTACTAGAGTGGGCAAGTCGAGGAACAATCATGTCGATTACAAATGCAGTGTATATTGTCATGGAAAACTTTTCCAACACGATGTGAGAGCAATTTTAACTTTAACCATTTTATCGTTTCCATCGTTTGCTACCTTTGATGCAGGTGTGAATGAAGGGAGTATATCAAGTAAACCTTGGTTGGTTTAGATTCTAGTGTTTAGAGGCTTGTTTTAGTCCATACAAGGATTTCTTGCTTCCTCGTACATCTTTGGCTGCTTCACATACATAACCTCTTCTATATTTCCATACATAAAAGAAGTTTTCACATCCATTTAGTGTAACTTCAAACTGTGAAGGCTAATATTTTTTTCCATGTGTTTCGGAATAAGCCACCTCGTTGAAGTGATATTGAATCTAAACGTCTTTATATTTTTTGGAAAATCGACAAGCATTTTGCTTTTTTGATTTTGCTTTTGTTTCCTGGGCACCATGGCATTTTGAGAAAATAAATAGGTGCTAATCGCAGAGACGATTTTTGCTGCGCGCAGGTAGTTGTCAGAAATTGTACATTTGAAGTACAGTCTCGTACAAGCTACGTACCTTTAAGTTCAGATCTGACGGTCAATCCGTCAAACAACTTTGACTGGCGGAATATTGTACCAGCGGTTAAAAAAGTGTCGCGCTTGCAAACGTCGACCGTCATAAAAAAAAAAACAATTCACACGGCCGGCGCAGGTTTACTGTAACCAAACTGTGGCAGCCACATATAAATAAAATGGCTGCGCGCAGGTAGTTTATCACTTCACGTTAGCCGCAAAAATGAAATCAACTCGTCGTCACGTCCACCGTGGACGTGACGACGTGTCATTTTAGTTTCATCGATATTTATACGCGGGTACGCTTTTTTATTTTGTACGAAGTTTATTTCGTTTCGTGCGAGTTTACACATGTTGTATGTCGTCCTTTAATATGTGTCCAAGTTCAATGTAACGGTTCGCGAGTTTGATTTCATTTTGCGGTAAACTACCTGCGCGCAGCCATTTTATTTATATGTGGTTGCCGCAGTTTGGTTACAGTAAAGTAGTAAACCTGCGCCGGCCGTGTGAATTGTTTTTTTTTTTTATGACGGTCGACGTTTGCAAGCGCGACACTTTTTTAACCGCCGGTACAATATTCCGCCAGTCAAAGTTAAAGGTACGTCACTTGTACAAAACTGTACTTTAAACGTTCAATTTCTGACAACTACCTGCGCGCAGCAAAAATCGTCTCTGCGATTAGCAATTCCCTATTCATAATATTCTGAAATGCGTACGTGGCTTAGATTTATGTGGAGTAATCTAAAGGTGCCAACATTGTACAGTACTGAACTATTACCGAACAGATACTGTACTCTACTGTGGATTTCGTATTCCGTATTCGTCAAAGTATATAATAGGGAATTGTTCATGACAGTGACTTTTTTGGTTGCGCACAGTCACTTACGTCATTTTGTCAAAATATGTACGTTTGAAGTACACATAAGTACAAATAAGGCACCGTTGGGTACAAATTTGACGGTTAATCAATTGGACAACGTTGACTTTCAAAATATTGTGTCAACCACTTAAAATTTTGTCGTGCGTGCGAACGTCGACCGTCATAAAAAAATTAGCAATTCACACAGCCGGGAACTTTTACGGTAAGGAAACTGCGGCATCCACATGTAAATAAAACTGTTGCAGACAGTCACTTTTTGTCGTTACGTGAGCCCCACGGTGAGAGTACTTTTAGCTGCAACATTTCTTCGAAATCGACCGACGTGCAATTCGTACAAATGAATATCGCTTGTACCAAACCGAACCGACACAAAAGTACAGTACTGTATTGAACGAAACAAAACATAACTGACGCGAACCGAATAACACATTTAACAGCGCGATTTGGCTGACGTCGATTCGCACGATATCCTAACCTTTCGCTGTCAATGTAAGAATGGTTATTCGTAGATAGTGTGGCTCAATTTCGTCGCGCCTGACGACACGCGTTTTATTCATTTAATTTCAATTGTTATCTTTACGCCGGTTCGTTTTATTATAGTATACAAAGTTTATTTTGTTTCGTGCGTTTTAATATTTTCGTACTAGATTTATGGTAATTCAGTTTAAAGAGGTTTTGTTTCACTTTGCGTATAAGTTCTATGTAAAGTTTAAACGATTAAATTTCAATTTTGCGGCTAAGTGCTCTCACTGTGGAGCTCACGTAACGACAAAAAGTGATTGTCTGCGACACTTTTATTTACATGTGGTTGCCGCAATTTTGTTACCGTAAATGTTCGCCGCTATTAGAGTAAAGGAATAAATAGCGAAAAAAAAAGTAGTGTTATTAACACTTATCGGGATTTTTTTTTGTTTTTTTAAATATATTTATACTAATTAATCCCTAATTGTAATTTGGGTTGTCCTGAATAATAAATACCCGCCCTTTCGATGTCTACAGTTATATGTGTACCCGTACAAAATCTGACAATTTTTACGCCGTCGTGTTGTTCACACGGTCGACGGACGAACATATGAGAACGTGATTTTTGTCGACGAGTTTGCGTCTCTTTCTTCCAATGAACATTCACATGTGTGTGCAATAATGTTAAGTGTCTTTTTATGCCTTCATTATTTTGAATATGTGGCAGCTGTACACGTCGCCAATACTTGCGAAACCCAAACTGCTGACATTTGTAGACGCCAACGATCTCGGAACAAACTGCGGACATTTGTACGCCGCAAAAAGCTCCTGACATACTGGGACAATTGTCGACGCCAACTGTCATTTGTTGAAGCCCACACGTGAACGACATAAGCGATCGCCTACGTCTACAAAATGACATTTGTAGACGCCCACAAGTGGACAACATAAGCAAACGGACAAACACCTTTTTTTTAGTGTACTCTCCCAACCGCAAAAAAAAAGTTGAAAACGTTGGCGCGTGCAATCCAGGTTTTCCATTCGTCAATGGGGTAGTATTTTGACTAAAATCAGATCGCGATCTGATTCCAGTGCAAGTGTGAAGATGAGCTGGAAGTGGGTCGTGATGATAATAACGCCAAATTGCCGTACCTTCCAAGTTCCAAGATGACGCAAAATGTACTTGTGTTTTTGCCCATTTTTCGTACGGCGTAATATTTTCTCGTTGGAAGTCCCATTTTCTGTGATAACGACGGAAAAAAACCCTTACTTGAACACATGGGAACACGCCCTTAGTGCAGGCCGTTTTCATATAACTGCGTTTTAACGAACCGCGTAATGCAAATGTCATAATGACGTGAAACTGTATGTTTTGTCAGATTCTGTTTTGTCAGTTTTCATGTAACTGCGTTTTAACGAACCGCGTAATGCAAATGTCATAATGACGTGAAACTGTATGTTTTGTCAGATTCCGTTTTGTCAGATTCTGTACTTGCACTTGTACTTGCACTTAATTTACAGTGGATATATTCAGCGCCCAAATTTACGCCCAAATTAGAGATATTGATAAATTAGAGTAAAATTCCTTTTTGAAAAAGTTATATCACACAAATTAGAGTTCATAACTCTAATGTTTTCTTTTTCTTTTTTTACTCTAATTTTTTTTTTACTCTTATTACGAGTTACTATTACACCGCGAATCGTAATTAGAGTAAAGACAAAAGTAGAGAAAAAATAAAAAATAATAATTAGAGTTATGAACTCTAATTTGTGTGATATAACTTTTTCAAAAAGGAATTTTACCCTAGTATATCAATAACTCTAATTTGGGTGTAAATTTGGGCGCTGAAAATATCCACTGTATATTAAGTGCAAGTACAAAATCTCACAAAACGTACAGTTTCACGTCATTATGACGTTTGCATTACGCGGTTCGTTACAACGCAGTTAAATGAAAACGGTCTGCACTAAATCATTATTTGTACATTTTTACTTACTAAAGTACGATTTTGCACGGTCAGACACCGACCGTACGCCACACCATTTAAAATGGCACTGTAATAGAGTTATTGACGCTCATTCAAAGAGTACCTTAAATAACGTGAATAATAATTTATAATAATGTACTCTATTTATAGTGATAGAGTCAAATTTTGGGATGACGGAATTAGCGTACATAACTCTAATTACGATTTGTGGTGATCTGTAGCGTTAGTGCTCCCGAAGATTCTAGTAGTAAAGTTGAAGAGCGATAATATCTCTAACTGTCTATGACGGTAAAAACGTACACGGTGTACTGTATTGTACGGATGAAGCGTCACAATACAAATTTTAAATAATGTGTAAGAAAGTACCCGTGTGTCCCTAGTGTTAATGTTTTATTCGCCACTCAACACATCTTTTTTTAGTGCACACTAACATTCTTGGATATAAAATAAATGTCTTAAGGGTGGACTTCCATTAGGCGTCTCAACATTTGTACGGAAAATTTTATTGAAGGGGCGTGCCTTCCATTAGGTCGCGTCAGTAAACCATTTTTTATTTGTGTGGCTCATTATGGTTGGTAACACGTAGGCTAATATTAGGTGCTTAAAATCTTGTTAGAATCTTAGAATGCAAAGTCTGAACGCAATATCTGTATGAACCGAGGTAATATCTATACCAGCGTAGGAAATATCTGTACGAGCGGAAGATATATTTGTACCAGACGAGGTAATTAATGACTCATACAGAGGGCATTAAATGTACTACCCAAAATTTTAAAACACAACGACAAAATTGTTGCGGTAAACTTTGATGGTGGGAGCGTGACGGGATTATTTCAGCGGATTCGCAACCACCCTGGCGGAAGGCACGTGGCCCTTGCGACGTGTACGCACATACGCGCGCGCTCATCGTGGATTTTTTTTCCTTTTCCACGTGGTCCATATTTACTCGTTCTGTCTTTGAGAATTGTCCTCCCTGTGCACGGTCTTAACAAAATGTAGGGTTGGTGACGTGGCGTCTCGGATAAAAAGTGTAACGACATCTGACGGTTCGAATTTACGCCTACAACCTTGGACATTTTTATATAAGAAAAAAAAAATTGTACGGACCTATACGAAATGGTACGGTCGTTAGTAAAAAACCCCACTTTTTCCCTTATGGAAAGCCACCCTAAGTGAAAAAAAACGTTTTTTTTCCCCGTGCACACATGTCCGATTGTCAATTGTAAACCGCCAATCGGAAGGTGAGAATCTTAGTTTTTGATTGAAACAGCCGGATTAACAATTTAAAACTATATCTACACTAATAGGGGTACACAAGGAACTGACCACATGAGGTTTTGATTACTGCACACTATTTAAATTATGAGCTATGACGCTTCATCCGTACATAAAAAAGCACACCGTGTATGTTTTAATGATCGGTGCCCTCCAATTTTATCATTCGAAATAAAATAATGTGACACTAATTTTTATTGACGTTATTAGTATAAATGGTTAAAAACCAGCCAGTCACTCTTTACAGAATTAGGGAATTAGGGTGAAGTTCCATTTGACCAAAAGTGAGGTTGTTTACATAAATTCGGACCTCTCCGTACTACGTAGTACCTCTATTTTGTTTTTATGATGAAAACAACATTACAGAGAATACTGCCAATATTCTCCAAAAGTTTGGGAGTTAAAAATGGCCGTTGGATATTTTTTCGCGAAGCACTCGCTTCAAAAGTTTATGTAATTGGTGATGTACCTCGCGAGGTACATCACCAATTACACGTTTTTTTAAGCCACGACACGTTGGATAATGAGAACAAATGTCAATAAGACAACCAACTGAAATAAAAAAAAAATCGCATAAGATATACGCATTAAAAAATCCAACAAAGAATACAAACGAAATGTCGTAACGCACTTTCGTCACGCTATTTCTGCTAGCGCCCATTCGTCACACTATTTATGGCAGCGCTCATTCGTCACGCGAAAAAACCGGAACCCTACAAAAATTGAGGTGGTATCTGACAAGGCGTCTGCAAAGAGTACAAAAGTTGTGTTGAACGATGACCTATTACGCACGTACATGGTACGCAAATGATGATTTTTGGTCGGTGTGAAAATCATTGACGATTTTTAACATCCGACCTTAGCTCATGTGGTACCACTAAATTATGAACACGTGGATTACAGAACTCCGAGCAATGGAACTTCGTTCAAATTGTAGCATTCTGCAATGTTGGCCGTACAATTACAGAATGTCCTAATGGAACTTCGCCCTTATAACTGCACTAATCATGGCTCAAAAGTAGGCGTTTTTATGGTAGGTGTTTGGTCGGCGCCTTTATCGTAAGCTGTGTTATGGGCTTTCATGTGATCTTCTTTGATCGCTACTTTGATCAGCGACCGTCCGATCGTCAGAAATCTGACGGTGTAAATATTTTTTTTGGTCCGAATGTTTTAATTGGTCCAATTTTTGGTCCGAATGTTTTAATTGGTCCGAATAGGTCCAAATACAATATGGGACTTAAGGTCATATTGTATGTTTTGCATACAATAGGCATATTGTATGGGCCTACTTTCACCTACTTTTGAACTGTGGCACTAATATAAAATTATAGACATTATAAACCCCTCTCGCTAATAAAACTTTAACGCTAAATTACGATACACGGTTCCAGGTGCCACTTTCATGGTGTTCGCTGAAACGTGTATGGCTACGATTCACTGTGACGTCATACGATGTGTAAAATTCAAAATTGTGACGCTTTCAACTGGCGGTCAGGATTCGCTCTTCGAAATTATCGAAAGTGCAAAACGGGCATTTTTTCAAAAACATTAAGTCGAGCTCCACTGAGTAAAAACCCCGTATAATATGGATACGGTCTGCCGCACTTTCCGCACTTAAGAAACTGCGGTCGCTTGTTGCGTTTTGCACCCAAGGGATAATTTGCCCAATTTGACAGTTTTCTCTTCCGTTTGTCCGTTGACCGGCGGCACCTTTTATTGCCTTCCTGATTTGTGCCCGCTTTCCCCGCTTTCCCCAGACGCGTGTGACTTGTGAGTCGCGGCAAAAGATTGCCGCACGTGTCATCGTGCAATCGTGGCGCTCATCGTATCTAGCGATTCACAGTCAATGGAGACGCCTTTATCACACGTGTGGTGCTATCCAGCGGTCATGCACCAAGTGCTTTCGCCTCCGGCAATAAAGAAACAGCAAAAGGAGGCACTTCAATATCTAGCTCCAAATGCTGCACATTGACAGTTTTACGGCTATAAAATCAGTTTTCAAGGTGGCACGAGCTTAGGAGCATTGTTTTACTGAGATTAAAAAGTCAGCCATAGGAGAAACAAGAATTGCATAATTTTTGGTATAGAAATCCTTTAGAAGTAGAAGAGAGGTGGTGTCGAAATAGTGTGAGCAATTGAAGTAGGCGAAAGGAACAGTAATTGCTGATATGCAGTCAGCTAAGGGAGGTCCAATGCAGGCGGTTGCAAGGGGAGGCCGGGAGAAAGAAAAAAGTGATGAGAATAAGTTTACCCATGGGGATGTTCTTCAGGCAAGTTTGAAAAAGAAGCCCTTAGAATCAATACTACTTGAAATACATCCTTGGTGTGTGATGAGCTATTGTATGAAGAGGAGGTTTTAATTCCAGTCAAAGCCCGTGCTAGAAAAACGCATTTTTAAATCAATGACAGTAACTAGTACCAGTGTAATGTGTTTTTTGTCACTCGAGTTTTTATTATTTTCCTCTGAATCAGACGGCTTAACTCGAATTCTTATGGCTTATGATACAGGGAGTGATGCAAGAAGCCGGTCATCTTCCAGTGACACAAGCGGAGGCTGCTGCCATTCGGAGTGCGGAAGCGAAGGCTCTCGGAGGACCGGGACCAAAGGGCGGTTTGGGAGCAGAGGCTCAAGCAGCTGCCGACAAGAATGATGCAGGATATACTCCGGAAACACCACAGACGTTACGTGACGTGTTGAAGGTTTGTCTTGCAACATCAACTTCAAGGTTTAATTTGCAGCAGCTTTTTGTAGGTTTGTCTGGCAACATCATCGTGAATTATCAAGCATAGAAAAAAGTGCAAATACGTACTGTACTACTATTATTTTTTTGTACGGTAAATACTTAAATTGTATGTATTCTACTCTATATTTATCATAAAATTATACAAAGTTTGTAAAACTGAATGAAATATTTTTTTTTCTATGCTTTCAAGAATTGGATACGGGGATAGCTTGAAGAGAGTTGTTCTTCATTTTTTAGCATAACGATAGATAAAGAATTGGTTTACAACGCGCCATTTACCAACACGCCCTCTACTAAACAATAACGCAGGATTATATGATGTTCATGGCAGGATGCCAAGCATAAGCTAGCTCACGACAAAGATGTGGAGCAACATGAGGCTAATGATGTGATACGAACAGAAAAGAAACACGATCCAAATTTTGAGGAAATAAAGTCTGGCGTTGGGGCACTCGAGCAGCGAGCAGCAACTGCTAATAACCCCTAAGGTCGAAGCTTGAATCAAAGGCATGCCATCTGGTGTAGCATTAGGATACCAGCAATGTTTGATGGGCCTGAGTAGCGGATGGTCACAAAGTCTGGAAAACCGCCTCTTGTTCATCGGGGTATTTTGTTTTCATTGGGACCCTCTCAGAAGGCAACTTGTGGCAGTAAAGCTAAGCTGCTAAGTATGTCATTACCTGTAAGAATGAAAACAAAGGATTTTGTAGGCTTTGAACGAATACTTTCTTTCAATCCGTGTCAGGAAGATGGTAACTTGTCTACGTACACCATTTGCAACATGGGACATTGGACTCTTATTGTTCTTTTGGTGAATGCCAAATAAACTGGGACCAATTGAAAGACGTTATGTACCAAACACTAACACTACGAAGAGAATCGATTGATTGGGTTGGAATATTTCCATAAGATATGCAATGTTTTTTGCACTTTTGAAAGTGTTCTCCATCAGTAAAGTTATTGGCCAGCAATAAACTGGACTTCTTTCTTGCATTAAGGTGTGTCATTTTTGAGCATTCAAAAAATGTTTACACAACCAATCTGTCCCTTCTTGACTCGTAAACAGCAATTGCGAGATGACTTGTTCATTTCTTTTGTTAACTTAGGATAAAATAGTTGCTACAATACTGGGAGAGAGAGAGACCACCTTGAAACAGGCACGAAACACAAAGGAAGCTTTCCAGGGCTTGAAAAGTTTTCCATGCAGTGAAAAATCAAGGACTTGGGCATTTGCCTCTCTAGTATCCTATGCCTTGTTTGATTCTCGCTGCCAGACTGCACCTTTGCAGGTCGTTCATGTTTGATGGCTTATCACAACATAGGAATGTGTATTGCATTCTTTGTTATCTGTTGCCAGAATGGATGAAAGCAACTACACTAAGAATGGGCATCATAAGCAAGGAGTACTGGAGACAGTTGATGTCCACTACCATCTATTTCTTTGGTGGCATGGTCAGCGTCGTACACATTCTGTACTGCCATGAACTAAAGTCGAAAAAAGAAAATTTACAACAGCAACACTACCTCTTGCTATTCAAGTTTGTATTACTATCTTCTTCTAGAGGCTTTCTTTTTTCTTGTTGACTCTCTTGTAATGGTGAAGCTGTCACTGTGTTGACTGTCACTTATGCTGCCCACTAACGTTGGCATCTTCACATGTCATCCTTAAAACAAATACAGGAATGCACAATGCTTTGTATTTTTATGCCGTAAATTGTACAATACTCAATCATATGTTAGTCAAAAGATTATTAAGCCCGTACAACATACATTAATGAAAAATTCTGCTATAATATCTTCCGCGGGAAACAGAATCTAAGGCTGGTAACAAAATAACAATGCAAAAGTTATCTTCCATCTATTCAATTTGTTATCCTTAAAAGCAATTTTACAACTCATTATCATTAATGTCTTGTATGACGTGTCAAAACTCAGCTTTAGCACACTCATTTGTCTTCTGGGTACTTGCCCGTGTAGAACAGATTCCAAGGATTACAGATGGCGGAACACCCCTAGGGAGAGAATTCATATTTCTGCTGAATGTCCACTAAATGCCATTTCAGCCATAAGAATCGTCTATTACCCGTGAGGCAAACAGTTCAAGACCTTTTCTTTTTAGTGAAAGAAGCACCAATGTAATGTTCTTGATCACCAGTACACCACACGTGGGCCAAAAGCGTTAAAGAAAACCAAAAAAAAACTTACCTACAATACAATCGTCCCGTGGATAGAATGCTTTCAAAAACATCGACTGTCACAACAAAATCCATATAAACATGTTGGCATCACACAAAGTTTAAGGAACTTGACCAGGAAAAACAGCATTTAAGATACTATACTCCTCTAATTGTTGCTTGTGTTTTAGATAGGAAACCCTCATATCTGAGGACGATATTTGCCATATGTGTAGGTAATCAATAGCTAGTAAACCAATGGAAAGATGAGTACCAATTTCTGATTGTGACAATAAGATAGACATTAAAAAAAGAACATCCCATGAATAAAGCATTCTATGACCCCATGGTAGAAGTCAATTTTTGGATCCTGGTCAGAAATGTACTAGATTCATGCCACCAGGTGCAAAGTGTTTATCTCTTAAGATCCTCTTTCACTCAAATTGCAACACTTTCACATCCTTTCGCATTATATTCTGACACAGGTAGGGTGCTTTATGCTGCTCCCTCTTCTTCCTCTCCTTTTCCCTCTCCCTCTCCCTCTCCCTCTCTCACTCTCCTATTCCCTCTTCTTTTTCCTCTCCCTCTCCCTCTCCCACTCTCCTCTCCCTCTCCCTCCACTCTCCTCTCCCTCTCCCTAACCCAAACCCAAACCCCCTCTCTCTCCCTCTCCCTCTCCAACGCATAGTTCTAAAATGACTAAAGATATTTGACAAGGTTTCGGATTCCAGAATAGTTTTGAGTTTACTACTGAAAACCAACCGATTAAGATATTTTCACAAAGTTTCTCAATGTCCGAAACAATTATGAGAGTCTTGAAACCCAATGCATTTGAAACCATTTAAACACCTTTTAATACACATAATTACAAGCTTAAAAACTTGATTATAGGCTTTTACGATTCCCGCAGTTCGAGTTCACTCCATTAAACTGGTTCACTATCCCTAACGTAAGGTATAGCAACTTACACACTTAGAATTTACCGGAATGGACTATCTAATTTAAACCCTAGCACTACTACAAAATTTAGTCGTCATGTTCCATTAAGCCAAACATTAGTTCAATAGTTCAAAACTTAAGACAACTATAGTTACAAAACTTTAGTTAAAACAGCTTTAAGCTAAAACAACTTTTAGTTAAACTTAGGTGGAAAAACTTTAGCTAAAACAAAATTACAGCAAAGTTAATTAAAATCTGCCTTAAGAGCATTTACAACAAGTTTGACTCTATATTTGCTCATTAGCAAAAATGTGATATTTCTTCAACTTCCATTTCAACATGTTATGCACACTCTATTTAATCAGTCGACTAAAGCCCACAAAATTAAAAGACACATTAAGAAACTTAAGAAACTATGTTAACTAAAAAATTTCTCCTTGAGACTTATCTTTCTTACTTTGAGATAGAAGAAACTTTCGTACATCTCTCTCCTCAGTAAGTTGATACAGTTTGGCCTCCACCAGCTGGATTGTTGAAGTAAATATAGCCATTGAGAGAGGTTGCGATAGCAACCCTGCGAAAAGAAAAAAGGGGGAAAAAAATCAATATTGAGCTTAAGTTAATAAAAATCCGTCACAAAATGGGGACACAAATGAAACAAGAAACCCCATGAAAATTTCTGAGGGAAATTATACTAAAATGTGTCGTAGAGTATGTGTTTGAAATGATAGTTTTGAAGTACTAAAAAAGAGTACCACGTAGACATCCATACATACATACAAACGATTAAGCTCGCAAATTTTTTCGAAAAACAACGGACGATTTGTATTATAACATGTTTTTGCTCCAGAGTTTTGGAACACATTTTCCACAAGAAGCAACTCTGGATTCAAAGTGCTACGGTAACATACTTATATAATACATAAATAAAGTATTCCAATTACTGATGAAAACAGCCCCCACAGTACCGACCAATCGATACCCGACTTATGTTCCGATTTTTTAAACAGCGTTCAAAAAAGTTCAACTGACAAAACTAACTTCTAGACTTACAAGTTTTCCATGGTGAATCATATCTAACTGCTTTGCTTACAGGCCTCCACCAGTAAGAACGATCTCCCAGGAAAAAAACGAAATTCTTATTATTTAGAGCCCCATTTTTTTTCCCACCCCCATATTTTTCTCACCATAGTAAGTAGGGTGCCAACAAGAGGGAAGCGAGCTTAGAGACCGGCCAGAAGGCGACAGCCGTCGCAAGAATTGCCACCCATAAAATAATGATCTCTATGAAGGCAAGGCCCTGAAACCAAACCACAACCGATGGGTGTAAGAAGGTAAATGGGTGTAAGAAGATGGAAGATAAAAAAAGAGTCATGACTGCGAGAAAATACAAAGAATGATGGGCAAAAAACCTCTCTTATTTAACCTCTTCTAAAGACAGTATCCAGGAAGTAACTGATTGAGAGATTTGCTCATTTTCAGAGTTTAGCAGAAATGTCAACCACAAGCTTGAGAAGAGACTCACAATTTTGCGAAAACCAAAGAAAATGGGGGTCCATGCGAAGTTCAGAGCAAGCTGCATCCCAAAGTAGACATTGTTAGGAGCTAAACTAAACAAGCACCACGATATATGTGTGTCGATAGATGTATATATCTTTATATATAATATGTATGTATGTCTGTATACGTATATGCATAAAATCCTGAAGAGAAAGATATATCTGCATACACTAACCTGCATATACATCACAATAAAGGTCTCTATGAACAGAAAAACAGAAACAAACGCAATGTCGCCTCGTCGATGTAGACAACAACTCTCCTTGCAAAGACCCCAATGTCTCAAGAATAGCCTAAACAATTAGCTATTCAAAAGCAAATATAAAACCAATATTGAAACAAAAAAAAATCAAACGAGCATCAAACGCAAGATGAACGAGGCTAAATGTTGAATTCATGAGTGTGATTGAGAAGAAAGGTTATGAAGTGAGTTGGTGAATACTGTAACAGGTATCAATAATTTTTGCTTACCTGAAGGATATAAAGAGCAAGAGGACGCCACCTTTTATCAAAGCCTGAAAACAAATCAAAAACAAGTGAAAACATTGAGAAAGCAATGAGAGGGAGGCACAGAAATGCATTTTTTTCAGAAATTCAATGATGGATATCTAACAGTACAGAATAAACGAATTTCTGCCCATTTATTTCAGCAATACAACACTTTTCCCGGTAAGGCAAAGATAGGGGATTACCTCCTTCCTTCCATACAAGCCATGATGCAATACCCATGAGGACATAAAGAATAGTCCAAACCACGGGAAATGCCCAGCCCTGTATAAAATCGAAAATAAATAAAGGACCAAGTCAGATTTTTGAAACAAAATAAGCCCAATTGGCAGTGAAAAGAAACTAGAAGCAACAACAACTACTGCTGATGTATTACCGGTTCTACTTTCAACATCTTTTTGCTTCCTATCTTAACAAGTGGAGTCCAGATCCAGAAACAACTCTCCCATGGTTTTAGAAACAAGCAACAAACACTGCAAATTCGCATTAAAAACGGCATTGTATCACCTTCGGTGTTCCACCGTATGACATGAATTTTGGCCTGAGTCTACTAGATTCAATAAACCACAAACAAACACTTACTGGTGGTGTCCATGACGGCTTCCTTAAGTTTTTATACCATTCTGTCCATCCCAATCATACCAAGAAAAAAAAAGGGCAAAATGAAGCTGATTGCTTGCATGTGCCAGCATTTTTGATACACCAATATTGTCAGCAAGTAGTGTGCAAAATTCTGTAAAGAACGAAAAGCTGAAAATGAAAGTCGGTTCAAAAGTTGAATCTAGATGAACTAATAAGTACCCCGCTATTTTACCAATATGCTGACTGAAAAAGCATGGATATCATTTAGCTTAGAAAGTTGAAATCGGTACACCCTTTCCCCAAACAAAAGATAGGTGAAATGTACACAAATAAACAACACAAAATGAAACATTAACGCAAACAAGTGTTGCTGAGTTAGAGAACGTTGGAAAGTCCTTATAGAAATCAAAAACACTATGCTGAAATAAAAATGAAAAGCTGCCGACTCTATTTGTACGTCTGAAGATGGAACATTTGACATTTTATAGGTGAAACCTAAGTTGCCAAGCTTACCGGAATTTGGCGATGGTACAAAACACTGAATTACAAGGGACCCTCCCAAGGGAATGGCAATAGCAATAATAAGGGCCACAAATTCCATGATTCACAATTGCAAAAGCTTCTGTTGTCACATCCAATAACCAACAACAAGAAAAACAAAACAAAAAATACAGTGTTTTTTAAAACGTGTTTGACGGTCCATACCGGAGTTTCCACCGCCCCAAAGATTTGCACTTAAGAATCCTTGGGCGACTGGAATAGCAATGAATACAACCACCAGGAGATTCTGATGGGACATTGTTAACCTCCAAAAAAACTGCAAACTGTAACTGTTGTAACTGTTGCTGCAAAAAAACAGTGAAGAGAACAAGAAACATAAAAGACGAGAGTTTGCAGAATTAGCTCCTACAGGTACTAAAACTTACATATGAGACTTGGACTCGTAATTGAATATAGAAAAGGTTGATGTACTTGAAATCTTGGCGGAAATTTGTTTGCTTCCCTGCTCATAAATGAGTAATTAAAAGTATTCAGTACAACCGTACATTAGACTCAGCATTATCCTCTTAATTGCCTGGAAACAAAATCTTTGTACGAGATTAAAACTTGTTACATCAACAACTGCAATGGCAAATTAAGGTCGATTGAAATAATCAACAAAGTTAGTTTCTATGGAAAAAGTCAGCACATCTGCACATACAACTACAGTACCATTAATGAAACTTCCGCAATTTCACAATCAAAAACTAAACCGTACCTTGAAAAACTAGTGCCGCTAACAGTACTAAGAAGGAGCGCGAGAGGGAGAAGGAAAAGGATAGGCTAGATGTCAGAGGAAAGAGTAGATTGCAAGTCAACACATTCCTAAGCTCCTTGGTAATTCATGCAAAAAAAACTAATAGAAAGACTTTGGACTAACTGATGGAATTTGGGCGGCTTCACATGCATCTTCACGCCTAAAAAAATGGATTTCACTTGTGCAAACTGCAAACGCTTCGCGGAGGTGAAGATAACGGTTCGTACAGCGGTTATGGATGGGCAAACTGCCAAACTTCCGTCATTTTAGAGTAAGTCCGGGTTCAACCGTAAGTCAACGCACAAACTTCGTTTTGTAGTTGAGCCTCTCCGTACTAGTCTGAATCTTGCGACTTTTGGGGCCCAGCTAGACCCCGGAGCCCCGAGGTACCCCTCGTGAAAGCGAAAGCGTGCACGTCGCCCTCCGCCGTTTTTGATACACACACACACATACACACAGATACATATATATATATGTATCTATCGTTATATATATATGTATATATATGAATGTTTATGTAATATTATATTATACATATGTGTTTTGGTATCAAATATCAATCAATATCATAATATTATATTATACTTATATGTGTTATTATCAATCAATATCATATATGAGAACCACTGAGCTTGACATGCTCATTTATTCGAGTTAATACATTGCCGTCGTGCAACTATTTTTTATTATATTTCAAGTGAAAATTTGATATGAAAAAATAAAGTACAAGAAAGAGATAAACTGTATGCCATTAGGAATAAAATTAATTGCTAAGAATAGGTCCAAGGAGGAGATTGGATTGAATTAAACTATCACACATCCTTCTATCTATAACAGTCACGAGCGACCATTTCGACATTTTGAGCCGCCTGGACAATAAATGTAATCGAGACAGTGTTTGGTAAAACAATGGCACTAAAAACGCTATGGGCACCATCGAGCAAAACAATACCAAGATGTCGCGAAATGATAGTGTTTGAAAACCTTGACAAACTAAATTCCTTCCTCGCAAGTATGATTCGCCAATGCCACAAACACCATGTGCTTAAACTAACTTTCTCTCAAGGGAGAAATGAAGCAAATGAAAGTCATCAAGTTGAACGACATGGGCACATTAGTTAATGAGAACGTTGAGTAAAGAGGATGAGGGATGCCAAGCCTAAACTTAAGGTTAATGGTGAATAAAACATGCGTGACACGTAGAGTGGAGAAAATAGGTGTTATCAGCGGGCAAGCTTTAGAAATATGGCCACCATTAAGAGAAAAATTGGTCATGTGAATAATTACTAGCGTTAATTAATGGGAAATTTATATCGCGATAAGTCCAATATCGATATATCCAAATATTGAATGGTGACAAGGCCCGATATATTGCTCCGAGACTAACAAAAGTTATAGGAAAACATTTGGTGGGAGGTGGGAGCTCGTACAATTGTAGTACAACAATAAAGCACAAAAATAAAGTACAATTCTACCTCGAAGGGGGTAGAGGAGGGGGGACAATCCACTTGGTATCAGAGTACAGAGGTATTGCGATAGTTATTGACACGATAACATATCGCGATATATTGTAATTTTCTCGATATTTTATCGTGATATTAGCCTTATCGATGTACTAGACGTATATATAAATTATCGGTGGGTAAAAAAAAGGTACGTTTGGAATAGAGGCAAGAGGCTCTCTATACACAACAGAAAAAATTAGAGGGAGTATATATATTCCACCAATTCCATGATTAGATTTCTTGTACACCGTGGTTTAAACCTTGGCATATTTTAAGATGAAAAATGGTGGGTTAAAACTGGAGAAGTGGTTTTCATGAAGGTTGAACAAAAACGTTTAATGCTTTCCAGGAAATCAATAAAAACAAAACATGTAATTGGAATTGGTGCGAAAACTGCACTTAGAATAATTATTTTGATGTTTGTAAATGACTTAAATTTGAATTAATATGTGACCCGATTTTCACCCCGATGAACATAGACGTAAAACTGAACTTTCAGCTGGAAACAAGTACAGTACTGTACTGTACATGTACTACAGTACTACATTCCCGCAAGACCTCTCGCTCGAGCTTCCCCACTCTCGCTCTCCCTCACTCTCTCACTCTACAAAGAAAGTCGTGAGGCGCCATGACTTCGCCTGTCCTCTCCCGCCACCTGGATGGCTGTAGTCTCCTTCCAGAGAGGCTCCTCGGGTCGAAACGTTTGAGCAGCAATCAGCTGCAGCTTCCGCTAACCTCTAGTTCGAGCCGTATGTGTTTCATCCTTGCTAGTTTCTATTATGTTTGCCTTGTCCGCATGAATCATCCCCTTTATCTTTTAATATGCTTCTTTTTTGCCTGCTGAATTTGTCTCCTCTGCTTGTAGTCTCTGCTAAGCCTCACTACAATGCGTTGTTCTAACTTCAGTAGCAGGATTTGAGCCAGCCCAGTGCCTAGCAGTTCAGTTCTGTTCTGTTATGTTCTGTCTTGTTTGTTTCTTTTTGTTTTGTTTTTTTTTATCTCGCCTCTCATATGAAATTTGCTTCGGCAGACAGTAGGCGGCTTGGAAAGCACATTGTGAAGGCATCACGGGCTACAGAGCCTCAGTAAGTGTCTTCTTTTGACCTCCTTGATTTATCACGAATGAGTATAAGCTACTCGTGAAGGCATTGTTTTTCAAAATATCCTGTAGAAATGTTGACGTAGGCCATCGAGGTAGAAGGTTAATGCAGTTGTCAAGGGTCTGTAGTGACACTGCAGAAAATTTGAGTCTTAAGTTTTTCTTTCCTTCTTCATTTTTTTTTTAGGTCTAGCAACGCGTGCTTGTTAGCGGCTTTGGTTGAGGTTTTGAGGCTACCGTTTTGGCTTCTCTTCTCTGTTTTGCACTCTGCATCCATCAACACATTTGCACATTTTAAGCAATTGATCCATTTGTCAAGTAACCTCTCTGAGCCCCTAAACTTCCAATGACTCCTCCCCTCCTTCCAGAGTCTGTCCTCCCTATGGTTGTTGAGATTATAAGCATCAATCTTTATGATTATGTTTTGTATCATGTGAATCCTGAGCGTGCATTGGCTTGTTGCAGGGGATCCCCATTGTCCCAGCTCCCAACTGGACGGAGTCATGTCATCCGATCACTACTTCTGGCAGGAGGCTCGACAGCTTTGACCGCCCCTTTCTTCTCCTTCATTGGCCCAGCGAAATCAGGTCTCCCCTTGCTCCATTCCTCATTTTACAGCCATTTTGCAGATTCCGTTCCCATTCAAGCAACCTCAGTCTTGCACCTTGCGACTTCAACTTCTGTATTGTCAGTTCAAAGATTTTTTTTTTTTGCGTCACGCCTTGTGGTGAGTGTATCAATTTATTATTTATGTTAGAAATGATTTTATTCATGTTTTACTGTTCTTGTTTAGGAATTCAATTTCAGCACACCATGCCTTAACTTGTGCAAAAGTTGGCAGTTTCATAATCGATGGAGAATGGGGGTTTTATGCAGAGGAAGCCTCGCTGTTCACTGACAGCAAGGACAATTTTTCTTTGCTGGTCCCACAAGGTACAGATTCCACTTCCAATAAGACGACTTGTTGTGGTGGATCTCGCCTCTATGTTTTGGACTAGGATATCTGATAGCGTCTGTTGCTGTCTTATTGAGAACGGAGATTGTCGAGAGCATTGTTGTTGTTGTTGTTGTTGTTGTTCTTGTGGGAGAGGCTCATGTTGGATGTAAACAGGGTGGGAGAGCGGGGAAGGGAAAGCTGGCACCCGTAAAGTTCTCGCATTTTATCCAACGGAGGAAGGCACGGACAGACGAAACACAAATGGTGAGAGTTCTTTTTGCAAGAGGGTTGTTTAAAGATGATGCTGGCTCTTTTAGGCATGCAATTTCTGTTCAGTGACCGAGAAATGATAATAATGGTATCTCAAAGAACTGAGATAATTCCTTCACCTCCTTAACTGGTTTAAATTTGCTGTCTGATAGGGGAACCGATTCACTTTAAAACCACAATTTTGCAAAACATGTGAAAATTGAAAGCCTCTCAATGTGGTTTGGAGGTCTTGGTTGCAGTGAATGTGGTCATAACCATGGTGGGAGCTGACTACACTTCACTAGGATCTTTTGGCTCTGTGGAGGACTTTGGAGAAACTCTGGTGAGAAACATGTCGCTCTGGGCCTAAATGTGATGAGAAAAGCTACATTATTGGCGCCCAACTTTTATTCCCAGGTTCCTCACCCTCATTTTTTTATGAAAATAGGTTAATGGTTTAGACCGGAGCTGGAAGCGTCCCCCTGGACAGGCGGCTAAGCTGATTAGTGCCAAACAAATTGGAGGTGCGTTCTCCTTACACAATATACTGTCATAATAACAACAACGATCATCATATCAGGTTATTTATACGTAAAGTGCAAATTTCTTTAGGTCCTTCAGGTTCTGTTTTTCGAGCCATGCTTTTGTTTGTGTAATTGTCTGATTTGTACTACCTTTTGGCCATGAAGACAAAGGTTTTCTTTGCAGTTTGCTGGAAGTAACATACCTTCGTAGATCCATTTGTGACAGAGCCGTACTGGTATCTTTGGATTAAATTATATTATCGCTGTGCGCTATAGCAATTAGTGCATGAGTTGAGCATTGTTATGAAATTCCTTCTTGTAAGCAGCAAACTATGTTGTTGGAAGCACCAAAAATCCTTCGACGTTTTCAATATGCACATAATTTATGACAACTGAGGCAATAATCAATTGTTAGACTGCTTTCACTTCCATCAATTTATTTTACAGAGCTTATCAAGGTTCTATACTGAATAGTTGCGGCAGTTTAGTTAGACGGTTATTACATCACGCGAAGAATTTTACGGTATACATTGCACGGTTAGTTAATGGGGATTAAGGCAATTTTTTTATCATTTCTACAAAGAGGTTCGTCTGCTTATCTGAAATCTTGAATCTGATTTAGTGACTTTTGCATATGGCATTTAAGCCACCCAAATACTAATTTTATCCCATCATTGCAAGGGAGAATTCTCAATCTCTAGTGATTTTTCTGTGTCTTTTTTTTTGCTGACATGTGTGTCTTCCTGGCTGGAAAAGCGTTCTCAGTCAACATCCATTTAAAGTTGATAATCTTCCATCTGACAAATCAACTTTTGCCAACTTCCCAGTGACATGAATTGGATTGATTACGAGAGTCTTTTTTTCTGGAAAAGGAACGAGAAAGATTTCTTTTTTAGAAAAGTATTTTCTGGCATTTCAGCATGAGACGCCATTTTCCACCCTCTTCTTTATCAAATGCATTGGCTTGAGTACCAGAAACAGCTATAACATTGCCAGATTAATTTTAAGTTTTAAGTGTAAGTGTTCACGACTTCAATCGTGGACACTTGTTGACTGTACGTCTTCACCTATTTTCCATTTTTCCATTCCTTTTTCTCACTGAGGGTGAAATGGTAGCCATATGAGTCGCCTCATCTACATGTAGCAATCTGGCTTCTGCAGATTTGTATTTTGTGGAGTACACGATCCACAGAGTGAGTATGCCGAAACAACATTTTGTATCAGTCGTTGGTCTTCGAGATAACGGGATTTACAATCGGCTCTTCACAGTTACTGGACAGGTGTGCACATATATGTACCCTCTCACTTTACTTAGACACATGTTGGGTCCTTCTCCTTTAAATTTTATCTAGAAGCTTTTTGTAGGACTGGTATTTGATGATTGGGCAGGTTTTTGAGTTTGTTTTTGTACAAAACTTTTCCTGTGTTTGCATCCTGTTTTGTTTTGTTGGCTGTGAAGAATGGTGTAAAGCTCGTTGACATCAAACATAAAATGTGTAAGCTATTTTCATAAAACTTATAATGTGCAAAGGTAGCTGTCATAAAACAGTTAACATATAAAGTTTTTTGACATAGAGCATGCTTCTCTTTGCATGCAGTATTTGGACGAGGAGGCCAACCTGTACGGGAAAGCAATCGATAAGGTGAAACTGGCTGCACTTTATACTTGTCTCTTTCATGACATCTGACGTGTGTGACTGTAGCATTTGTCTGTGCGCCATATTCAAACTTTTCTGGTCTGTTGCTATTGCAGGCGGTGACGTCGTTCCAATTTCTGAGCTGATCTCAGCCGCGTGATACGAGGAGTTGGAACCCGCAAATTTCTGTTTGCATTTTTTTTTTTTTTTTGTCATCATGTTTTTATTTATGTCAAACGTTCTATGTTGCTGTCTTGGAACTTTGTTTTGTATGCCATTAAGTAGAATTTTTCTTAGAATTTGTAATTGCAGTTACCTGACTCTCAATTTTACAAAATAGGATATGAGCTACTTTTTCTGTATAAAAGCAGTGCAGTTTGGTGAGGAGTGACAGCTAGTGTGCCACAAGTTGGTTGCTTAGGATGTGCTCGTGAAGAAAGAGGAGGAAGAAACTTCATATTGCTGAAAGCAACAAGTTTTCCAGATTCGCTCTATGCGAAATATAAATCTGTCTTGCTTCCAAGTTTAAAATGCCATGAATTGACATTCAACTTACTGCTACTAAATCTGGTGTGGAAAAGCTTCTCGCAATATTAGTAATGAGTGTTGAATGCTTACCTAATGATTTCTGGTTTATCACTTTCTCCATCCTATAATAGGGAATTCACAATGTTGGGTATAGACAATGACGATAATATGGGATTTACTCGGTGGGAAGATGGCTGTTTTGAACGAATCTTTCCCAAACCTCATACATATGTCACTAGATACTTAAAGAATTTTCAACATATTCAATGTGCAAGAAAAGTGCCAAATCTGTGAAGTAAAGAGGTTTACACTCACATACTTCCTGAAGTTGAAGAAAGGCCTGCAAAAGATGAAAAATGATTAGATAAATAGGTCCACTTGTAACAAGCCTAAAACATTTTGTCTCAATTACCACCTCACATTCCTCCATCGACATTATCATCCTCTTATCCCACTAAAGGGTTACCACTGCCGTAATTAAACTAAGTTGTCATAAATGTCTACATTACGCAGAGGTAGTGCCTAAGACAAGAACGTCTGAAAAAGCAAGGACAGTCGTCACCATATCTATCAGTTCTCGACAACTCTTTTTCTAAACCCCATCATAACTAATGTGCAAACTGGGAAATCAAAACATAGATGCTTTCGAGGGTAGAAGATCCAGAAACAATAATAAGCGTAGTATCGTATCTCACTAGTTTACTAGAATGCTAATTCTCCTCGAACAACATCATAATGACAACGATGAGGTAATGAACCAAGAAAGCTGAAAAATAACTTGCCGGTCAATGAGAAAGAAAGTACCGGTACAAATAGGCTACATCACCATGTTCACTATTCCCTAAAACCTAATACGCCTTCGCAAAAATAGCAACCTCGTTGGCGGGATTCCCTGTGAAAAAACATGTTTTATCACCGGATGGTTGCTCAAAAGGAATACATCTAAGAGTAGCTGTTGTCTCTTCCTTCACTTTCGCCTCGTCCGCGTCACTGCAATCCAATAAGATACATTGTGAGTGACAAGATACTCCGTATCACGCAATCACCTAAAATCAAATGGGATAACTATAGGTTCACATTACACGGAAAACATACAAAAAGACACATGCAGGTCATCACCAATTACCAAAGTTCCAGGATGAGGTCAGAAACAGAAGACCCAGAAATACATGAGCAAATACCAAAACATACCTTCCAATCCAAGGCCCACGGGCCCATTTGCCCGCTGCAATGGCCGCCTTCAACTCCTCGTAAGAAGTCACGTCGACAATATTGCTGGAATAAGACAGACACATGCATGTTAGGCGAGTTACCACCGTCACAAGTTGAAAGTTTCTCCTGCAGTTTAATCAGCGGGTCCATCCAAACAGCTTTCCTTCGAAAAACACAACTCCGTTAAGAAAAACAAGACAACAACAACACACACAAATGCTACACCCAGAACCTCGACTTCGTCAAAAATATCAAAATTTTCCTAGTTATGTTCCAAAACCTTTTAAAACCTTCCGAAAGACGATGACAGCACCACCACATAAACAAGCCTAAGAGATTACCTGTCTCGAAATGCCACTGCAGAGGCCAACAGACTATCCTGAATATCCTGAAGTCGGTCCTTAATATGGGCCACCAGGAGATCTTGTTCCATAGACACTCCAAACTCTTTTCCAGCCTTCCCTGGTCGGTCTCTCCGAGCAATTACCACACTATTGCTGGCCACATCTCGAGGCCCGATTTCTATTCTGATGGGCACACCCTGTCAGGAAGAGAATTCCAGAGCTCACTCACATAAGAAAGCAAGAATATCTGCAAATTCAACGAGAAAACTTTTTTTTTCTGCAAAAGGAACGCCTATTGTCTTTTCCCTCCTTAACTACCTGCACAGAGGGAGGCGACTCCTTTAAGACTCACCTTCATTTCATAATGGTTGTATTTCCATCCTGGTGTTTTTTGTGACGAACTGTCAATTTTTGCTCGAATGCCACTTTGTACCAATGCAGTCTTCACATTTTCAGCTGCTGCCACAGTTGCTTGTTGCTCCTCCGCCTTTTTCCAGATGGGAACTACAATGACCTGTCCAGCCCAGTTTCTTCCCTCTCTCTTAAGATTCCCTTTCGACCATTGCTAGTTCATGTATGTGTCAAATATCAGTTTGTACTTCCATTGCTTTGCTAGTTCTTTCGTTGACATTCTGCTCCAAAGTTTTATCCGTAAAGCTTACTCCCTTGTCCATCTGTTCTCACCTGAAGTGGGGCCACTCTTGGAGGCAACATTAATCCTGTGTCATCTCCATGACCCATGATGATAGCACCCACCATGCGAGTGCTCATCCCCCATGATGTTTGCCACACGTGTTGTAAGACACCGTCTTCATCCAAAAACTGCAGAAACAGACACCAACCACCACTAGTAAGACTTATGGATTCATATGGTCTACTATCATCATAGCCCCGTCCACAGCCTCAATATCCCAAAAAATATTCACGAGCAGAGGTCATACTTAGACCTTTGAGTACTCGCCTGTGTACCAAACGCTTTGGCGAAATTTTGACCGAGGTTGTGGCTTGTTCCAGCCTGTAGAGCTTTGCAGTCTCCCATCATCGCCTCGATAGTATATGTACATGTTGCCCCGGCAAACGTTTCATTGCGAGACTTGCGACCAACCACCACTGGAATCGCCGCCTCTTCCATTGCAAACTTCCGGTAGACCTCCACCATGCGGAGCGCCTGCGAAAAGTGCCCAGGATGCCCTCAGGTGACCGCCTGCACAGAGGGGGCGAGGGGAGGCAGTAGGCTGAATGCCCAAACAAAGGAATTCTGGAGACTCATTCATTGCTGGTATTCCTTCAGACATCCTATACAGACTGCTGCATGGACACCGCAAGACATGAATGATTGTGATAACATCGGAGGACACTTAAGCTGTAAGTGTACACTTACACTTGACTTACTTTGTGAATAACAACTCAGGAGAAGCTACCAAGTTGGTGGATTGTGACTAACTACATCCCAGACAAAACTTAACAATGCCTGATTTATTTTCTGGTGAGGATCAGCGACGTGTAGTCCGATACCTTGCCAAATGTCTACGAAGGTAGATATCAGGTAAGAAGACTGACCTCCTCCTCTGCCTCTTCAGGAGTCGTATGTGCCGTGTGGCCCTCTTGCCATAAAAACTCAAGCGTTCGCACAAAAGGCCGAGTGCTCATTTCCCACCTGGTGACATTGGCCCACTGCAGCCCCCCATCTAATCACATTGGCCCATGAAGGAAAACGGGGACTCATACCACCGACATGCGTTATGCACAGTTGAGCTTGCCCCAGCGACATATCATGGCTGTTCATACATCATACCAGAGGCCTAGTACCATTCGTTTACAATCACAACCCATGATGCTGGAAGAGAGGGGCCCCTCATTATTTGACATATATCGGGTGAAGAAAATTAAACCTCTTCACATACGGGACACTCCAGCCAGGCAAAGGACTCAATGAGGTTTGCAACTCTTTGCCAATATGTTGAACAAAAAAACCTCCAGACATGAGACAATACATCTTGCACGTCTTATGCAGGTCTGTTAGAGGAAATGAACTTGACATGTTTAATGGAGTTCATGGTTAGCTATGTTTGCCATTGTTGACTGGCGTGGAAGGGAAGTCAAACCTGATTAATCAGCAGAGGCAAGTCTCGATAGCTTTGAACCCACTGTGCAAACATATAGTTCACAATGGTTTCACTAGTGGGTCGGACCTGCCCAACTCACCCACGATCCATTAGCATGAAAACACCTTTGATTCATCCAACCTAATGCAAGATTCGACTACCGAGGTTGACGTTTCTCATGGACATCACTGTCTCCACTAGCGAGTACTATTTGCTAAAACAGACAAATTATTCCTGCATAGTTGGCTCTTCTGAGTATGCAACAGATGCCTGTTTCAATTCAATTGTGCCCAGCCATTCACATGCTTAGCTTCTCTTATAATCTCCATTAACCAGCCAGAGAAGTCATCATTCCATTTTAACTTAAGGCACACTTAGGTGTTTTCTAGAATGCCCTTTGCTATGGTGAAAACATTTTTCTCCATCCATCGTATTTACACTCCCGGTTTCCTCCCAACCAAATCCAATTCACAAAGAAGCTGTAGATGCTGCTTTACCCAAATTTGACATGTAAATTTCACAAACATGTCCACTTTCAATCATAATTGCTACAAAACACAAATGCACAAACATAAATGGAGTTCAAGTTTTCTCAAGTCCGCCTTAAATTCTCCTTTCTCCAACCCTTCTTTCTCCATTCCCTCACAAGGAGTTAAAAGCTATTCGCTTGGGCTTACCACTAACTGCTCCTCCAACTCCTTTCCACCGCCAATAGTGACCAACGCCAACTCAGGACTGAAGCCCTCTACGTGGCTTGCCTCCTTTTCTATGAAGGAATAGGGAATCAACTGCAAAAAGGACAGAAAAAGGACAGAGTTGTGCACAAAAAGGGGAAGCAAGGCCAGGATTGCAAACAATAGCTTATGTATAAGGACCGTCTATTTCATTATCTATTAGGAAACAAGTGCACAGTGAAGGGTAAACTTTAACTTTCATAGGAGGTTAGATATACACCGTCAAATAGCAGACTGGCCAACTAGACAAGCACTGTCAGCATTGTTCCAGACTGAATCGGTTTTACAATTAAAGTGAGTAAATGGAGGGAGCAATGCACAACTGTGGGTTACTTATTTATTAATTGCACAAATGTTAAAATTGTTGTCGGTTTTTTGGCCCCCTAACCACAAATTAGCGCACAAATTGTTTTTTTTTTAATGCTAAATTTTGTAAACGGTTCAAAACAAGCAGCGTCATTCGGAACAAAAATAGAAATAACAACACTAATATAAACCCACACGAAAAAATGTCTTTACAAAAAGAGTGATTCCCGGTGGAGGTTGCTCACAACACCAACAACATTTCCATTTTTTCAACAGATGGCTATGATCATATACCTGTGGAAAGTACATGTTGGAGTGGCCCGTCTCCTTGAACTTTACATCCAGCCATGTCTGCCTTTTCCCAACCCAAACCATTCCATAAAAACAAAGCAGCAACTTCCTTTTGACGAATTTAATGTCTGTAAATCAATTTAAGATGCAATAATACGCCTTGCAACCAGGAAAACATCTACATTATTCCTTAAGAGCTTTCAGAAGAAAAAACTTTGACTAATCAGAACCAGCCACCCGGTTGACTCAATCAACGCTCTTTCTGAACCCTGCGTGAATGCAAAAAGAGTTTCACGTATTCCACAGTGCACACCTGAATGGCTTCCCAGATGGCATATCCGTACGGTCGGATGACCATGGTGCCTCTCACAGGACCATAGTCAGCAAGCTCCGCCTCCCTGATTACATCCAGATACCAACGGCTAAAATTCTTGCCACGTGGCGCAATCTTTGAGCCTTCTCCTCCTCCTCCTCCACTCTTAGAAGGGTTCTGCTTTTCTCGCGGAGGCGCCGCAGCAGGAGAAGCCTTCGCTTCAGAGACCGTTGCAAAAGCTCTCCGTTTGTCGGATAGCGGTAGCTGCGGGGATCGCAAGTGACGCGGCCACAAGGAGGACCCATTCACACGTGCGACACGTGTGATAGAGCGAGACGAGAGGAGAGAGAGGCAAGATGACTGGAGGCACGCCATGGAGTACGTGAATCTCCAAGCGGACACGTGGCCTTGGAGAAGGTGCTTAATTTCGAAGGGGGCGAACACACAGAAACGCAGTACGTACATAATTAATTAGTTAACTACTGTACAGATGTACTGCTACAATGGCCACCGTTATTAGAGTCGGTAACAACTATTTCGGTTGAGACTTTTTCAAAACAATAGATTTTTTCTAGTGTTGTATATCGGTAAGAATTTGCCGATAACCGATATGGACCTTTTTTCGGGTACCCGATAATCGATATATTGGTACGATATATCGCAATCGGTACTATCGCCAATAAATACCCGATATTTATCGGTTCTATTGGCGATAACACCGATATCAATAACTATCGGCGATATGTATACGGACCGTACACATAAATGTACGTATGACGTACACTGAACTGTACGTCATATTCCCCGGACGTGCTCAACTCACAACCCCTATCTACTGAGGTGTCTACCAATCAGATCACTGTTGTTGTACAGTTGTACAAGCACAGAAGGTACAGTAGCCGCCATGAGGTGTGTACGATTTTGGTACGGATACAATAAAACGATGTACCTTTCACATCCGACGCCATGGCTTGGTCCCTTTCTTCCTTGGGATCCACTGGAGACCTGCCACGTGTCAAATTGTCGGCTTTTTTGGCGTAAGCCGCCAAAAGAGCCATTCCGGGATGCCGGCGCTCACGCTGGCCGTCGGTTTTCTCATTCCAAGTCGTCCGTTCGATTCTGGCGGCGCGCAAAATGTTGTTTTGCGTCCATTGTACTGTGTCCGCCGTCCTTTTTCCGTTCCATGTTCACCAGTTTGTCGGTATAATGCCGTACGTTGCTGTAAAATTTCTGTTCAGTTAACTAGACAGCGTTTTCTGTGATGCGTTGCCCGTAAACATTTTCAGTTATAAAGCTACGGAACAGATTCGAATACGTGGCATGCCATGCTATATAATGTAAAAGTATAATACAGTATACAATAAGGTACTATAGTATGCGTACTATATATTTTTAAAGTTATCGCCGATATGGAATTTGTTGGTCTCGGACCGATATATCGGTACCTGTAACCGTTCGATAACCGATAACAATCGATATCGGTGTTATCGCGATAATTTTTTTACCGATCACAACACTAATTTTTTCAGCCGAAATTCCTAGGATAATGTTAGCAGCACTATTTAGGGGAGTTTGACTTCAATCTGCCACGTCTCCATGACTAAACTAATACCATGTATTCTATTTTCGCATTCTATTAAAATCCTTAACGCTGATAATTTATTAATTTAAAAATCGTTAGTAATATCGATAGGTCGGTAGGCAGTGTGTCCTTGCAAGTGTGAATTCACCAAATCTTAGAAGGTCAAATTAACTGCCGACGCTTTGTGACGTGACATCAAGCATTTCAAAATCAGTTTACATTCGAAGCTTCCCCCGGATTCTCGGAGAGCCGTTGGGACGTGTGAACAGAAGTGGAGGAGCAAGTGATGGCTCACGCCTCGGGCGGCGTCTCCGAGAGAGAAAGAGAGAGAGAGAGGGAGAGAGAGAGAGAGAGAGAGAGAGAGAGAGAGAGATAGAGCGAGAGAAAGAAAGAAGAGAGAGGGAGAGAGAAGTACGCGCCAGTGTACTGCAACGCTTAATCACATGAGCTCATAATGCCTGATTCGCTACCGTGGCATAGTAGAACAGTAAATCCGCAATTGCTTCTACTTCTTCTAAGCGCTAAAACAGGAGAGATCATTGGACCTTATCACAAGAAAGTCAATTATCGTACACTCTAAGGAGCATTACTTCTTGCATATTGCCAGCAGTTCGGTCATCATTTGATATTGTGGAAATGGAAACGATTTCAGTTTCTGTTAGGATCAGGCCTCTGGCAAAAAATGAGTTGGTTCCTCCGAGTCCCTGGAAGTTGGAGTCGAACACAATAACTCTCTGTTCCCAATCTGGAATTCCGGTTTCTGGCCAATCATTTTCGTTCGGTATGTGCTCGATTACTTGATGTACGGACAGACTCAGAGGGAGATTGGTTCCTTAGTGATCATTTTTGTTGCCCTAATTTTCACTCAAAATTCCAGCTGTTCGATACCAGAACAGAATGGAAAAGCTTTTTTTTTTTTTTTCTGGTGTGCCGTTCTTTCAAGTCTGACTGTTTGTAATGCTTCCAGATAATGTATTTGCACCACAAGCGTCAACCATAGAAGTTTATGAAGCCCACACAAAAGAAATCATATGCTCGACTGTAGATGGTTTCAACGGTGAGCATAGCCCACCAAACGAAATTCTCGTGCTGTGTGGCTGTATTCTATGTACTCACCTAAAAGAATATATCCTGTACTTCAATTTTTCTGCCTGGATTAGCTACTTGTAGAAATTCATCATCAAATTTTGTAAAACATGCACTTGTACACATGGAAAAAAATTGTTCCTTAGTACACTTGGCTTTTTTATTGAACCGAAATTGACCATCAGCTATCACCCATATGAGACTCAACTCCTAGAGGAATGCCAGGCATTATCAACCATCTTCAATTATGGCTTAAATAAAAATAATATCCATCCTGATTGTTCACATATTGACCGCGCAATTTTGTGCACAAGAAATTGTTTAGGTGGGGTATGTGGTAAAAATAGATTCATCAGATTCTAAACTGAGAAAACAACTGTTTGGGATGCTTATGATTCTTGATGCAGGCACAGTTTTTGCTTATGGCCAGACAAGCAGGTGGGTAACTGAACCTTATACACCTATGTTGCATCCCAGTGTTTGTAAAATGGTGCTGCAATCAAGTTTTGAAATCGTGTCCCTGTGAGTGTTATGTATGCATGACTTCAGAAATAGGAACACCCCCTTCGTTCTCCATGCTATTGATGAAAATACTTCGCTATTGAGTTGCAGTGGAAAAACATTTAGCATGCGAGGTTCACCGCAACATCCAGGAATTACACCACTGGCCATTTATGATGTCTTCAACCGGATTGGGCAGGTTTGTTGCTCCTATTCCTGTCTTGTAGTTTAGGTGGGTTCACTATTTGTGGAGAATAACGTATGCACTATCACTTGACAACCGGGGGTTAATTTGTGGAAAACAATGATGTTTTTTGTTCACGCTCAAAATTCATTTGCCCATGTTCAAAATTGTTTGCCTGCTAACTAGAGGGGATGTGCTCATGTTAATAATGATTTTTTTCATGTTTTGCAGGCAACAGATCGAGAGTTTCTTCTGCGGGTTTCTTATATGGAAATCTACAATGAAGAAATTAATGATCTCCTGGCTCCAGAAAATCGCAAGTTACAAGTTCATGAAAGTGCAGAGGTGTGCATTTGATTTTTCTCTTTTGCCTTGGTCCATGCTCAGCCAGATCGTGATTTCTTGGATTCTTAATCAGCAAGTGTGATTCCCCTTCTGTTTATTGTGAATTGTTGAATGTGGTTTCTCGTTGTTGATGTACGTTGAAACAGAGAGCCATTTTTGTCGCTGGTCTACGAGAGGAAATTGTGGTAAACCCAGACCAAGTTTTACAAATGCTTGATGCAGGACAAGGTGAGCTCCGATATACAAATAACATCTGCATATACCTGTTCGACAAACTCGTGTCAGAAATAGCTTTCTAGTTTTGCAGTTAAGGGTCAAAGTCCACCTGGAATCTTCATGTCATGTTTCTGTCTAGAGATACTAATCTAGAGTACTTAGAATTGGCATTCAAAACGGATAGTCTAACACCATCTTGCACCTGTTGTGACCAGAGAAACGCCATGTGGGGGAAACAAATATGAACATTTACAGTTCACGATCGCATACGATTTTCCGAATGGTATGTATAAAAACATTATCATGTTTAGAGAGTTTTACCACATGACGCGGTTAAAAGGCTGCCTATTTATAGTGAATGGCAGTCAAATTTTTGCAGCCGTTGTTGACATGGCGTTTTAATGTGTTCCTTGTGACATATAACAGGTTATAGAAAGCAGAGAGAAAAGTGTAACCGGCAACGACAATTTGGATGCAGTTAGAGTTTCAACATTGGTAAGATTTCCAGATTCTCTACTATCTAGCCAAAGTTGTTCATAAGTTGTCTTGATGGCATGATTTTTGCAGTTTGTACCGGTTCAAACCGATCTGTCTGAAATTGTTCTTTTTTCCAGTCCAGACTGTCAGATCTCCTTCGGATGTGTGTTGCAAGTTAACCACAAGAAGTGAGGAGTTCAACTAATTTCAATTAAACATTGTGCAGAATTTGGTAGACTTAGCTGGCTCTGAACGAGTTGGAAAGACAGGGGCTGAGGGAGTTCGTCTCAAGGAAGGTGGTCACATAAACAAGAGCCTCATGACCCTAGGGACTGTGATCAACAAGCTTGCCGATGGAGTCGAAAGGACAGGGTGAGTCTTCCACTTGTGAAACATTTATTTTTATTAGAAACTTCCAGCACCCTTATTTTGACGAGGTTTTGATCACTCTGAAGTTGGTTTCTGGTTTTGAACGATAGCTACCTGTGGACATAATGAGAAAAGGACTGTTTGCAACTTTTTATGCAGGGGTCATGTACCATACCGTGACAGCAAACTAACTCGCATCTTACAACCATCTCTTGGAGGAAATGCGAAGACAGCGATTATCTGTTGCGTGACACCTGCAGCGGTAAGTTTTTGTGCTAGAATTTGTTCTTTACTTGTTTCGTCGAACATCCACCCTTAATGACATAAACATCTTTGTTTTATCGACTTGAAGAATACTCCCCTGTTGCTGGAAGTGAGGAAGCTACACTCTCATCCGATCATGGTCCATATTCTTTTGCTAGGTGTATGTTCATGTGGATTTGCTGCTCCAATGTTGTTTTTCTTGCTGAGGAAATTTTAAAGAGGCGGTAAATTATAAAACACTTAATTTCTTGTTGTGTATGGTTTTTTTCCACAGATGCACGCAGATGAGACGAAGGGTACGCTGTTGTTTGCAACTCGTGCCAAACGGGTGACTAATTGTGCTCAAGTTAATGAGGTAAATATGTTACTCACACATTTGCCATTCTGTCTCGGGATACATTCCTATTGTTTTCATACTATTTGCTCATCCTCTTTGACCGAGAAGCTCTAAAAAAATCATGGTACTTTTGCAGATCGTGACGGATGAAGCCCTACTCAAGAGACAAAAGAAGGAAATTGAGGAGCTCCGTGCAAAGCTTCAGGTGAACTTCGCTTCACTTTAACAAGTGCATTGATAATCACAGATACAAGAATTCCGTATCCGTGTGCTCAAGATGAATAATGATTGTTCATTGATAGATATAATGCCTTTTTGGTTGACTTTTGTTCACACGATAGTCTATTTGGGTAGTGGAGAATGTCCATCGACTAACATCTCTATCTGACATATTGCAGGAGAATCACTCGCCCCATTTGGAAGAAGAAGTTCTTAATCTTCGAAACGCTCTATTGCAGGTGAGCTTCTCATATTTTGTAGAAACTAGTTATCTGAAGGATGTTTGTTCTGTTTTATGAGTGCATAGAGAATCACCTCTTCTTGGTCCCTCCTTCATCTGATTAATGCGTATTGTTTTGTTCCTTCAGACGGAACTTGAGAGGGAGAGAATGATCATTGAACTTCAAGAAGAGAAAGCGGTACACGAGCAACGAATGAAGGAACAGGAGCAAAGGATAGCAAATTTGAGTATAAAGATGATCAACTCCGCGGTCGATGACAGGAATCTCGGAGACAAGAAGGTGTACATGCCTTTCCACGTATCTGATGGGTTTGCTGCTATCGGGATAATTCTTGAGAGATTCCTTTGACTGTTGGACCAATCTTAATTAATGCTTATTTGAACTGTTCAGGGCAATCGTCGACAAACATGGTGTCCACCTCGTGTTGTGCAGCTGGCACCTCCAAACGGGGTAAGCTTTCTCCTTCTTCTTCTTCTTCTTCTTCTCTTTTTTCATCTTCTGTATAATGCTCTTTCAGTCAAGAAATGTGCACGATGCTACGAAGAGTCACGTTCACATCCTGAACTTGTTACTGTTGCGTTGTAGGTCTCCGGCGGACCGAATTGCAATTCTGAAGCTCTTCTTCCGCCGAGAGGAGGTTCTCGACCAGCGCCGTTTGTCCCTCCCTTCACAAGAGTGGCAGAAAAGAGTGAGAACGAAGCTTCTCCAGGAAGTGACTCCTCTCCATCTACATTTGGATCTCCAGTCACCAAGAGTTCAGCTGCCTTCACAATAGGGGGACGGTCGAGAGCCCGTCAATGGGTCTCCAGCACCTCCAGTGTGGCAAGAAAGTCGGAGTCACCTGTTAAAATTCCTAAACCCTTTCCAAGTAACACCTCAACGGGACACGGAACACGGAAGGAGAATCCAAGACCTTTAACATCCGGTTTGGTAAGTTGATGACTTGTGAATTGCAGTATGGTAAAGATTCGCGTGGAAAACATTTTAGCAGTCCCTTAGCAGTCCCTTATACATTATTAGTTGGTGGCCTCGAGGTCTTTGAAAAATCATTTTTCTTTCTTAAAGTCAAGGTGTTTGAAACAGTGTACCAGGATGTTTGCCACTTTGCAATGTTGATGTTGCATTTTTTCTTTTCACTGTAAAGACATGGACGACATGGTAACCAGAAAAAAATGAATATTTGTTTCGAATATGTGTCATCATGGAATTGTTTCAGAGTCAGTGAAAGTTGCAAATTCCCATTTGTGGTGAGGTTCCCACGTGTAGCAAAAACCTTGAATGACAAAGGAAATTCTTAAGAACATGGCAACGGGCCATCTCAAGTTGCCTGTCTCTTTGTTTCTAATTTTTTTTGCAAAAATTCCTCTTTACACTCTCTATGTCTTATAGTTTCTATATCTGTTCCTTTTTAAAACTCTGCAGAATCAGGAAAAAAGAAATGGACGGTTGAGTTCCCTACAGGAGGAGGGAGATGTCACAGATGGAAATGAGGAGTTAGAGCTTTATATTTCTGACAGGAGGGCAAGAAGTCTTGACAGCAAGGAATCCACTATCGACGATCTTCGGGCCCAGGTTTGCTGTTTTACCATAATGACTCGTATGGCATGGATTTAGAGAAGAAAGGTGTAAAATTCTATGCTCTTTGTTTCTTTTTTCTTTTATTCTCTTCAAGCAATGTGTCTTCTCCTTATCAATCTGTCCTGTGAGGACACCACCTCTCCAAAAGCGGTTTGCAGTGGGTCATAATTAGCGTGGTTCAGTGAAGATTGATTTTCATGAATATTTTTGTCCTCTTTACAGATTCGATCCTTGGACCTCGAAAAGTCTTTTATGGAGCGTCAGCTGGATGATTTGGCGGATGAGCTGAAGACTCAGTCAAGAGCTTCCTACGAGGAGCGCAATGAGGTGAGAAAATATTATGCCGAAATATTATTAGAAATATCTATTGAAAGCATAGATAATCGAATTTTCTGCATAACCTGTCATCATCCTATTAGGATGCAGGGCATCATCTTAGGGGAATGCAGCCGGCAACTGCTTTTGTCTTGTTTTTCTGGTGTTTGTTTCTGTAAAAACAAGCGTTTGAAGTTAGCCTTTCATGTCGGTTTACAGCTTCAGCAGGAGCTACAAGAGAGCAAAGTGGCTTTTGAGGAGTCCCAAAGTGAACTGAGGATGGCACTGGAGAAGGTTGCTATGCTTGAAGATGAAGTTGCTGTCCTCAAGGTATGTTAAATGAGCTCTGACAGCTATCAGAACAACATCCACATACAACAGTCTATGTTGTATGTATTTTTCCTTATTAGGGAGTCATGACACTGTTCTTCCTATTCCAGTCTGGAAGAGCGTCATGTGTCAGCAAAAAGGTCTAATCAGGGAAGGAATTTCAGATTTAGGTCGTAAGGTTCTCACTTGAGATATCCGTTTCCAAATGACAATATGTTCACGTAGTTGTGTCATGGTTGTGACTTGACCTGAGAGTTGAAAAGAGCCAATTTGACTTGAATGCTGCAATTTCAAGTTTCTTTGTCCTCCTTTGCGGTGCCTTTTTCAGTCGAAACTTGAAATGTAGGGTCAACATAACCAGATCAGCCTCATTGCTCAAAGGAAAATAAAATAGTATATGCTTTTCTCCTGGAATCCCAAGATTCAAAAGAAAATCGTAAACAGATCACCGATGAGTTTCTGGAGCACTCTTAACTGAATTGAAGTTATCCCTGACAGTGTGCTTGTGAGTATGTTTTTTATTAGAGAGTGCCAATCATTTCCTCATATTAAAGTATTCTGGGTAGTGTATGCAGGAACACACGGTTTGTGGAGGATGTAAACAAAGGGCGTTAGAGCTATCCACCGAGGAGCTATCACTTAATTCAAAAGAAGAAGCTGAGTCAGTAAAGCCGATGGAGAGAGATACTCAAAATAAAGAGCTAGCCTTGACTGCTCGGAGGCCGTTAGAGAAGAAAGATGAAAACATCTTGAGTCCCCAGAAGAGCCAACTGATAGGTAGAGAAGATATGCAAATTAGTGAGTCGAAATCGTCTGGAGGTGCCATGATGGAGAAGCTAGATTCAGCGCATGAACAGTTGGAAACTCAAAAAGTGGAGTCAGATGTTGGGATCAAGGTCGAAGAAGCCATGACTACTGTTGGCGTTAGGAAGATGCATGAGGAAGACAAAACAAGGCAGTTGGAGGCCGAGAACAGCAGATTGTTATCGGAACTTCGAGAAGCCAGGCAACTTATTGAAAGGATGAACATGAAGGTTCGGAAGGAGGATCATGAGCTCCAAATGGCCAGACAAGATCTTGTACGGAGTACTAAAACAGGTTCATCCATGCTTGAATGTGATCGAGAAGGGAACGTTGGACCTACTAAGCCTGACATGAAAGAAAAATCTGAGAGGAAAACCTGCCATGAGTTTGAATGTGAAGAGGTCGATCGTGAAACTCTCAGAACAGAAGCATCAACAGATGTTGATGATCTGCAAAGAATGTCAGATGAAGGACAGAAAACAAAAACCCTCTCAGCAGTATCTGGAGAGCTCTTACAGCTAAAGCAGCAACTGGAGGATTCAAGAATGAATAAAGATATCTTGGGTCAGGAAGTTAAAGTGGTTAGCGAAAAGCTTGCAGCTGCCATGAAGGTGATCCACGATCACAATCTCTCGGAAGAAGATCCTAAAAGTAATGTAGCTGCTCTTGAACCGTCCGTTGAAATGGTGAGGTTAACGGATAAGGTTGAGGAAATTGAAACAAGGAATGCTACTTTGACTGCTGACTTTGAAATCATTTGTAAGCAAAAGATGGAGTTGGAAAAAGAACGTAAATTAGAAATGGAAGCCAGAACGAAAATTGACGAACTTTTTGCTCAATCGAAAGCTGAGGAAGCTCGTCTACAGGAAGAGTTGCAGAGCTTGAAAGAGCGTGTATTACAACTGCGATCAGAAAAATACACGTGTGAACAAGAAAAGGCAAAGGCACTTTATCGTCTTCAGGAGTTAGAAGCTGAACAAAGCGACGAAACCGCTTCTGCTCAAAATGAATTGAATGTTCTCAAATCTGCGACTTCTGCAGAACTGACTCAACTCAAGCAACAGCTAGAGTTGCTGCAAGAGACAAAGGAAACCATGGCTCAAGACCTTGAGGAAGAGCGGAACAAACTGGAAAACGCCAAGAAAGAAATTCACGAATACTGTTGCTTGTTAGAAAATGAAGGTGAAAAACACGCGTCAGCTTTAGAGGACCAGGATAATGAAACGGAAAGGTTAAAATCTGTAATAAAGGAGCTTGAATCCAAGAAGGCGGCTGTAGCTGCTGAATTAGATGCGATGGTCGAGCAGAAAGAAAATTTGCAAAAAGTGAACGAATCGAACATGGAAGAAAAGAAGCAACTAGAGGTTTTGCTGACTTCTTCAAAGGCTGAAGAAACTCGCCTTCAGGAAATGCTGCAAACTTCGGAAAAGCAGGCCTTGGAGCTACAAGTTGAAAAGAATGAACAAGAAGAAGAAAAGGCCAAGATCCTTCAAAGGCTTGAGCTGCTTGCTGCTGAAAATGCGGGATTGACAGAGACGCTGACAAGTTTACGTCAGGGTTTGGAGGAAGAAAGAGAAGAAAAGAGGAGAACGATTGCTGAAATGGAGGAACGTTTGGGAACTTTGGAAAGTGGGCTGGTTCCGTTAAAACAGGAAAAGCAGATGCTGGAGTTGGCTGTACAAACTTTAGAAGCTGATTCACAAGCTCAGATGGAAAGCTACAATAAAATGCTGCTTGAGAGAGAGGAACACTGTGAAAAGATCGTGCGAGAGTTGATGGAGATCGAGAAAGAAAAAGTATGTCCATTTCCAGGCTTCCAATGCAACTATCTATTTCGGGCATTTTTATTTCTGTCATCCTTTTTTGGTCAGTAGTGAGCAAGGTCCCATGTCATGACTCTCTTATGAAAGTACCGTTGACCTTGTTGCAAAAGTTGCCGTCTTTTCCTTTTGCTAATGGACAAGATAGAGGGCTTCTTATGTTATAACTTGCAGGGCTCCTTGGCAAAAGCGGTTCAGGAACTAGAACATCAACTGATCGAGGAGAAGGCTTTTGCTTCGGATGCTGTGCGTAACTTGGAGGTACGATTGGACTTGCAATATAACTTGAGGTCCGATTGAAAATCTTTGTTTGCAGTTAATTGCGCTTGGCGCTTCTGCTGTGTGCTGAGTGCCCTTGTGTATGATTATTATTTTCTTTTCTTCAACATTTCATTAGTTTTCTCCCCAGTGAGCTATTGGCGTGATTCTGCAACATCGGTACAGTGTTTGTTTTCTGTATCGGACTGTGCACTTTTATATTCGTGTTTGATAGGTTATTTCTGACAGTTATTTTCACACTTCTGTACACTGCTTTGTGTACTGTGTCGGACCTTGCAGGCGTGCCGGCAACAGCATCTTCACGAAACAGCGCAGCTCAGGAGTGAACTCGCCTCACTGAGGAAGGATGTGGTGAGCGCCAAAAGTATGCCCGCGGCTCTGGCGAAGGAGAAAGACGCGGTGGAGAAGGAACTTGTAAAGATTAAAAACAAATTGAAGGATACCGAAGCCAAGTTAAAGACTGCTCTTCAAGAGAGAACCACCATTCAGGTGAAGCATAATAGATGGGCGTTCATTTTTGTCAATCGTTGTAAATCCTTGCAATGTGCCCCGACATAAATCAAATGGTAAATGCGTTGATCGTATCAGTCCTGAATCGTGATATGTTTCCTCTTTTTATGATGAATTTTTTCAACAGACGGAGAAAGCGAACATGGAACGTGAACTGAAAAAGCTACGACAGAGCAATTTGCTTGCTCAAGACATCAACAAGCGTGAATCTGTCGCAGGGAAGAAGAGAGAGTCATTGGCGCATAATCTTACAATCGCAAAGCGTCAGTCCTCCACAATTGAGCATAGATTTCAGAACAAAAGCAATGAACTGGAGAAGGTGCAGTTTGAGCTGCAAATGCTTCAGGTAAGAGCCTTGACTTAGAGCAAAGTCTTTCCTCTCATTGCAATAAAGTCAATAGCAGTCTCCGTAATAGATTTTGTGCTTATTTTGGTTCTGGGAACTCCTACAATGCTGGCAGGAAGCCCATGAACGATTGGAAACCGCGCATAACGAGCTCCAGGAATGCAGTGCCACTTTGGAGAAGAAGCTTCAGGAGAAGGAAGATCTTATTGGAGAGCTTCAGAACAGTGGTGGAGAATCTTCTCAGCGATTTCAGTTGGAGCTTGAGAAAGCGAAGGAAGAGTTACAACAAGCGGAAGCTGAAGTGACCTCTCTTCGAGAAGAGTACACACGCTTGGTTTGTATTCCAAGCCTGCAAAACTGCTTGTTAAGGCAGTGAAGGACGGTCAGCCCTGTTTATCGTTTGTGGAAGTATCTTTGGAAAGTGTGGTTCTATGCAGTCAGACTTTTCAGTTCCCTTTAGCGGCTAAGTTCTAGAAATTGATGAAGAAACCTTTTGATTCTGGTTGCAGCTATCAATAGCGCAAACGAGGGAAGAGACTCTCAAAGAAGCTTCGGCAAAGGCTGCTGAACTTCCCGCTGTACAAAAAGAACTTCATGAGGTGAAACTTCACTCCATATGTCTCTGTTACATTCTAAGGTAGCTGCATATTGAAGGCAAAATCTGTTTCCGGTACATTGTTTTCAAGGAAAACGTTGGGTATTTTGATAAGTTTTTTGTTGTTTTGAAGAAAAACGTTGGGTATTTTGCTGAGTAATTAGACGTTGTTTGTAAGAGCCAGTCAAGGTAGTTCTAGAGACCTAGAAACAGAGATTCTATGAGCTAATGTGTGTGTGGGAACTGCCTGTTATTGCTATAGTGACTTTCTTTCTCACACATTTGTCATAAGACGACAGTAAAGCACCAGTTTTTCTTACTTGGCGGTAGCTGACAAAATTGTCTGCCTGTTTCCGATATCTTCAAACTATACCATCAGAGAGTCATCTGCACCCTTTCTTGTTTTTTCTGTGAAACATATTTGACTTTGAACTTTGGAAACCGCAGGTTTCTCAGCTGCTGTCAAAAACACAGGACATTTTTGAAGAAAAGGAATCACAATTTATCCATCAACAAATGGCTTCTGCTCTTGAAAAACAAAAGATGGTTATTAGATTGGCGGAAGTTGAAGAAACGGTGAAAAAACTCGAGGTTCAAGTACAAACTTGTACTAAAGAAGCTAAGGAGGTAAGTTCTTCTTGCTGTATGTTTTCCTTACACTCATGGCGCCCAGGACGCAGCTGACCGCTTAGTGGGAATTGTGTAGGAAAGTTTACCGCTTCGGCCTTCTTGATGATTAGCATGAATGCCTGTTCAATTTTCACTCTCCTTCTTCCTCTCCCTCTCCCTCCCCCTCTCCCTCCCCTTCCCGCATTTGTTGCACTCGCTCATATTTGGACATTGACAGATTCAGCTTTTTCATCTTAAAACATCGGTGAACAAAATCGATTTTCTTAAAAACAATGAAGACCTATCTGAGTTCAAAGGTGAAGTGAAAGACTAAGTGAAGGCGACAAGGTACCGATAAAGCTGATCGTAAAATGGACTTGTGCTATAAATAGTGTGGACAAAAGGGAGAGAGTGGTGTTACGATTTGACTGTGGTGGAATTGTCATCTGCAGTTGCAGGATCAGCTTGAAGAGGAGAAAACGGTTAAGGAACTGTTAGAGCAAACGCTCACAGAATTAGAGAACTCCATAGCGATCGAGAAGGAGCAAATGGCACTTGAGAACGCCAATCAGGTACATAGAAAACCGGTTCTAAAAACAAGAAAACAAAAAGAAGAAACGTTTTTTGAATGAGGCTTAGGCAGGAGATGTTTCAAGCAACTCATTGGATGTATTTGCAATAAAGGAGAACCATAGCTAGAGAGTGGATCATATGTAAATTTGATTAATACCACAAAAGATTTGAGCGAGTGAGGTCTTTATCACAGTTTCTCATTTTTTTTTTTTTGGGCAGGTGAATGTTTTTGATGCACGAATTGAGCTTTTGAGTGACCAACTACAAGAAGTTCAAAAAGAGCTCAAAGACACAGAAGAAATGGCTGAATCTACCCGGAAAGAAAGGTAATTTCAATAATTTGATGTCTGCTGGGCTGTTTCTCAGATTCTACTTTGAAGAGTTTCTTAGGTCTTTTTTCAAATTTTTTTTGGGCAATTTAGAGGATTGCTCCTTTCAAAGTAGTTTTGCAGCACCCGAGGACTCTCTTTGTTATCATTACTACAAATTGCTGACAAGGTTGAGGTTTTTGTGTGTTTGTGTTTTTGGGGATTTTGCAGCAAAGCGAAGCTGATTATGATGGAAGCAAGAAACAGAAACTTGTCTGAGAAGCTGAAGGAAATGACGACTCATTTGAAGAAAATGGAGGAGAATGAGAAACGAATGTTGGAGGTAAAGAACAAACAAGGGCTCTTGTTTTTCTTCCTTTGTTTCCATTAAACTCACAGTCACGCGGGAGTTCTAATGTATTTTTTTATTTGTTGATCTCCTTGTGTCCTTCCATTCTTCTCTAACATCCTACGCCTACACTGTATGCCTTTAAAAAACACTGAAAACGTACCCTGAAAACCTTCAAAAACCTTGAGAAGCTCCAGCTTTAAATGTTGACAGCCGTACTGTCTAACTGCTTGAATCCGTTATCGTGCCTTGAATCCGTTATTGTGCCTTGAATCCTTTATTATGCCTTGAATCCTTTACTGTTGCAGGAACAGAAGGAGTTTTGTACGGCCAACACAAAGCTGGAGGTTGCCTTTGAAGCCGCCAAGAGCCGCCTCGAAGTGTTTGAGGATCGTCTCGCAAAGGCCGACCGAGAAAAGTGCTATCTACGCGACAAGATGGCAGCAATCGCGCTGGTAGGGAGAGAGCGAGGGAGGGAGGGAGAGGACGAGGGAAGTAGAGGAGAGGGGGAATCTGTGCAAAAAAAAGATAGGAGCCAACCAATGCAGGGATCGGTAGGTGGAGAGGGGAGGGTGGGAGAGAGGGAGGGGAGCGAAAAAGAGGGAAACTATGACTAGAGTGGAAGTAGCCTGGGATTTTTAAAATAAGGTGATTGGTGTGAAGAATAGGATTTGACTTTCTTGGATTGTTGATGTTCTCTGACAAGTCAGTAAGGTTCAATTAACGTAGAATAGTATAATAATAATAACAGTAGAATAGTAGTGCATAGTAGGGTTCAGTAAATAGAACAGTCACCCATGGGGGCTGTCAGGGCTTTCACTCAAACTGAGTCAATTTTCACCTTTCCACTTCCTTTTGCAGCGTGAGACATCGGTCGCAGAAATGGTGACACCTGATACTGGACGCTCAAAGTGAGTCCTGTTTCTTTCTTCATTTTTCTCGATGCCTTTTTTAAGTACCTGGTCTGTTAGTGTGGGCTTCTATGCAGCATTTTAAGAAGAATAGAATCTATCAACTTTTCTTCAAGTCGACAACAGTGCTCTGGAAGAAGGCACAAAATAGTACATTTCTTAAATCAAAGGAGTATGGATCCTTGAGACCAATCGTCCTGACGATCCTGAGTACTCTTAATTTTGTTTCACATAGACTCGCTTACCAATGAGTAAGGTTGTTAATGTGAATCGCCATGGAAACGGATCCAAGAGTTGTTTTCTGCGTGTTCCGTGTGTTGCCGTAATGTTGACGTTCCGTTTCCTCACGAATTCAGTTACCTGTTGCTGAATTTGCCTCTGGTGCAGAGCCCTTGTCGGTGTCGAAATTTATGAGTTTATGGCTTCAGACTCCTGAAGCTTTGTAACGGTGTTCCTTTGTTACAAAAACAGTTTCTGTTGCCCAAAGCGTTCTCTATGTTTGCCTCGTAGTGTCAATCAGTTCACCAAGTTTGTTGAAAACCTGAGTAACAGGAGCTGCTTTGGCATGGAACAGTGGAGATGCAGAAAACGAGGCGGCTTTTGGAGAAATCAAGATTGAAGATTTGCAAAAAGAAGCTCAAGTTTTGGAGCTAATGGAGGAGAATCGAATTCTGACGGAAAAACTCGAAAAAATTGAAGAGCAAAGGCGATGCGCCCAAGTGAGTGGTGCTCAACCGGCAAACACAGTCATGTTTGTTTCAAACAGCTTTCTTTACCACTTTTACTTAAGCTGCTTACTCAAGCCCTAATTTGTATTGACTGACAGGCATGGAAAGAAGAACTGAAACGACGTCAGTTGGCAGCCGGTCAGCAAGATTCATCTGAGCTGATGGAGGTGAGGAGTTTTGGCTTTGCGGGTATCTTTTGCTTAACCTTTCCAAGAGTCAGAATGCCTTCCACATATTCTTGTTCATATCAAAATTCTGATTCGGTTTGTCAAGTTCATGTTCGTGTACATAACATTATTGCAGAAAAAAATTTCTTCGTTGATGGATGACCTCCAAAAGAGTCGCCGTGAGTCGGAAATGGAGAAGACCGCCAGCAGTGCTCGACAGTTGCAATTGGAGAGACAGATGAAGCAGCTTGAGGCTCAATTGAAGACGGTGACAGCAGAAAGAAATGGTTTACAAACAGACGTGAGGCACCATAACCTCAACTGTAGCCCTGACATGAAAGTTGTCCTTGATTGGCCTTGCTTTCTATCCTAATGCAAAAAGTTGAAGATGAGAATATCGGCAGAGCTGATCGTAAGCACTTTGTGTCCTTTGTTCATTTTTAGTTCCAGGTGCGTGAGATACTATTCACTGATCGAAGAAGTGTGTTATTTGCATTTCAGTCATTAACTTATGAGTGATTACTTTGCATAAAACATGCACCGTAAGGATAAGCGTTGATGTTCTGTTTGAATCATCATTGAAGATCAAAACTAATGTTATAACATTTATCCCAGATGTGGTGTGTCTTATGCTAAAAAAAAGTTGGCCAATCAGTCTCAAATAGAAAACTATCGCATAGATGTATGTAGTTCATACATGGTGTGGATCACACTCATGGTTGTAAATAATGTTCGTTTTTTCCTTCCAGGTCCGACGACTATCCGCTCGATATACATATCTTCTTCGGTCTCAACCAATTGAGAAACTCCACAATTCTCACAGTCTCCAGAACGATTCACCACTTTCGGAGAGAAACCTGATGCATTCGGGAGTTCTCAGCACATCAGCTAAAGAGAACGTCAATTCAAGCTTTACCTCTTCGATACCTCCAAAGGCAGCAAGGGAGACGAAGACAGACGTGTCAGTTTCGACAAAAGAAGCGAATGTTTCACAGCACAAGGCATGCAATAAGGGACACCAAGGGGCAATTACAGATATAGGATCCGTGACAAAGTCATCGCATGGAGGATATAATAAAGAAAATGTGTAAATTGGATAATACTGGAAAATAGTTGCTCTGCGGGTTGTTTTGGAGGGCTTGCCATGTAAGCCTTTACATGTGCCCATTTAAAAAAATAATAGATGATCCGATGACTATCATTGTCATCATTGCCCTCTCAATAGCAAGGGCAACCCTGGTCAACTCAAAGTGTTTTAGTGATGTAAGTTAACAAGGGAGCAGTGGTTCTTAGGTGAACAAATATTTACTAAGTGTCAAGGGATTGGAAGACTTGTCCAGGTTAAAGATAAGAGTATTTGATTGATTAAATCTGAAAATATGGCAAACGTTAGCAGGAACTTGGTATATATTCAAGACAAGGAGCACCTCCTTCAGGATTCTCTTGTTGAAAAAAATGTTCAAACAAATGTTATGTATTTATGTTCCTCATCCTCTTTTTGTTGATTTTGTTGACCACCTGTAAGAGTCTGAAATTTGTCGCTGTTGTTTTACGGTACGAATTCAAACTAAAGTGCATGACATTGTTTTGCACAATTGCATAACACAATAATGAAATGTACGTGGTTTCTGAGTATGAACCGTCTAGTTTGGAGCAAAGCCATCACAGGTACTCTGTTAAAAACAGTTTTGTTCACGAGCATGGTTATTACGAACGACCGTGGAGACATAGGTTCTGCAGAAACACACTAAGTGCTGGCAGCCCTTCAGTGTAACGTGATATGGCAATGCAATCGGGAAAACGATGGGCATTCATTCAAACGCAATGTAGGCTTCTGAGAAGCGCTTAAAAGTCTTAAATCCCCAAGAGCAACAGGCTCCCATACAAACAGAGCATGTGGCTCTCAAGTGCATTCTCCTCAGCTTTTAAACAACCACAACCGATAATTTCGTGCCATTCAACTCTCTACCTGGACAAGGTTAATTTGTAGTATGTTTATTAATGGAAAATATATCCATACGGGTCTCATTACTTGTGTTTTCGGTGAATAATATGTATCTCTTAGGGAGGATGCTTTTGAACCTGATGTCACATTATCGTCGTGGGCCGTGGATGAGTCTGAGCAGCAAAATAGGAGTACTGTAAGTTGCTGGTCTGGAACTCTAAATGCCACTACGTCATACTAAGTTACTAATATCTTCTTACTGCTTTGACAGTGTTGCTCACTAACTTCAAAACCGAGAGAGAAAAAATGAAGCCATTCTCGCGTGGTTGACAGAAATTGAAAGAGCACTAAAGCCCCATAATACGAATACTCCAAACTATATGCACCTGTCACCACACTACAAATATTAAGTCAAAGACTGCTCGGGAAGAAAGGTGATTACTCGACTAATCATGAGACTGTGGAGCTCACCTCTGATGATAAAAAAAACCGGTCTATTGGTTCACAAGGAATCGGCCACAGTCTTCATCCCACAACTAAGCCTTTATCCAATGTTTTAACTGCTTTCATAAAAAATGCACTCCTGATGTACATGTCATCTTTACAATTTTTTGTTTTCACACTTTCGATGATATATCCTGTGCTTACAGTGAATACTGCAGGCAATACTAGAGTCAGAAATGCCTCGGCGAAGACAAAAATCATGTGAATAAGGTCATGAAAAATAAGGTCTTGGAAATTGTCTTTACATGACTTCAAAACTGAGAATGCTGATGGGCACAACGGGTACAAAGGGTACATGAGGATGGCATAAACCCGATTTTTTGGCAGAAAGCATTCATATTTTAGCAATTTAATTTAGAAGAGTCTGAAAACAATGCCTACTTCCTATTGAGACCATTGGTCATGCAAGAACAGAATCAACCTACAACTGAGTTTCCCCAACTAATAGACCTATTATTACCTAGACTTGTTCAGGAAAGACCTTAAATGAGAGATACAGTATCTCCATAACTAGTCGGTTTGTATTGAGAATGACTTCTTAGTGTAAATATATGGCGGGCAGTCATCTCCAAATTCAGGTTTTGAAATATGTTTCTGGTTCGAAAAGAGCTTTTCTAAAATAACAGAGAATGTCGGTGCCAATAATCTAGCCCGGGTTGTTTACAAAAGAACAAAAAACCATGGGAGTTTGTTTCCTTCTTTTAGAGGAATAAGATGTCGTGCCGCATCAAAAGTTTAAAATCTCTACTTTTGAAACATCAAAAGAAAGCGCGACAATTTTTTTGGCGCCCTTTGGTTTCAGTTTGAATTTCGCTCGCTTCTCGTTCGCGCGCATAATGATGTTCTTTTGTATAGGGAGACGTGTACGGATATTTGAAACGAAAGAAAACGTTCGAACTTTGGTTAGAATCGGTGTGTCAATCCGACTATTTCTCGAAATCGTTGGGAACTTGTCGGGAAGCGAAAAATCAGTTCAAATGTGCGAAAAACGATTGGAAACACTATCTGTGGTTTCTCATATTTACGCGTATAATACTGTTGAATAAACCACAATACCACATGTACAGTACACCTTGAATCGTTATTAGCGTATAGAAATTATTAGTGTAAAGAAAAAATTAGCGTCATTCATTCTAATTTAGTGCCAGGAGACGTGGCAGATTATGGTCCACTTCCTTAAATAGTGTAGTTTATTATATTTAAGGTATCAATGTCAAAATTTTGGGGTGCTGATATAGAGTACATAAGGCTAATAACGATTCACGGTGTACTGTAGCGTTTTAAATTGTTTTTGTTTAAGCTTTGTTTAGATAATTAAAAGGTGGAACCAAAAATTTCGGTTACTATTAGCTATTGAGGCCATGTTGTTATGGCCATGTTCTGCATAAGCAGGTTACCTTAAGGTCCTGACTATCTTCTTTAGCTTCTCTCTTGGCAATCGTTGGACCAGGATGACGTCTCGAGTTACGCGAGGTTCGGAGGACGAGGGAGTACAGGTGAGGACTCAAACCTACAAATGGACTAACATTGCGTTGCATATTAACTTGATATCAAGCTAACGGTGGGATTCTGTTTTCTTTTGGATGGTCTCAGTGTGAACCAAGGCCTTCAAGTCTTGCAGAACGATTGCGCACGAGAAGGAAGGCGTCATATGTGGAGCCCAACGAGGAAGAATTTGATGAAGAACCTGACGTAGTTCCTGAATCAAATGGAAAAGCTTCAAATCGTGGAAACCGTTTACGCAGTAGAAGAAAAACGTCTTACGAGGAGTCTGCTGAAGAAGAATTTGAATTCGAAGCTGAAGAATGTAGTCAAAAAGCAAGTAAAAAAACTCGTTCAGATAGCGTACGCGGAAGAGAAAAGGCGTCATATGAGGAGTCCGAGGAAGAATTTAAAGAGGAGTCTGACGGAGAAGCAGAACATGCAAAAAGAAAGATTTCAAGTCCTGCGGAACGTTTGCGCACAAGAAGAAAGACATCGTATGAGGAGCACGGGGAAGAGGAGTTTTTTACAAAAAAAAAGAAGTTAACAGGAGACGATTTTTCTTCCACCTCAGAGGAGAATGATGAGGCAATGGATGACTCGGAGGTGATGTGTTCTAGACTGTATTATCCCAAGAATTCAGGGCCTCCATTTGCCGCTGCCTTACATGCCCAGGCGCTTACACTTGTTGTTTGGTCGTATAGCCATAGGTTTCCTCGAATTAGGCGTAATCGGCGCTTTTAAACTGGTTATTTTCACGATATGCTTTTACAATGATGACTATTCGTTTGAGTTAACTGGAGCTGGTGGCTGTTTCTTTGGTGGCTTGAGTTATTGTCACAGGCTCGCCACTCTTCAGTTTTGTTTATGGTCATTGTGGTTGAAAAGCCTATGCGTTATTGCTGCCTGATGGAAAACATGGGGCGGGCTTTCAGACAGGAGCATACTGTTCAGTTTGTAATGATGGAGGAGAGGTTCTCTGCTGTGATTCATGCCCTAAGTTATACCATATACAGTGCTTGGAACCACCATTGAAGGCCATTCCTAAAGGACAGTGGTTGTGCCCGAAGTGTGTAAGCCCCAAGCTGAACTTCAAAGCAAGTCTTGCAGTTTATTTTGCATAGTGAACCTGCGCCTCCTCCAGTATTAGCATTGATGCCTTTGAGCTTTCCAGTAGGAGCATTGCAACATCTCCCCCTCGCCCCTCCTCTCTCCCCCTCTTCAAAACAGTTTCACAATATGGTAGGCAATGTGGTGCTGGTGCTGCAATGCATTGAAGGCGGTACATTCGGCTGCCATTTATGTCATTCTTGAAAAAAAATGAAATGCTTGGCCCTTTTTTTTCAAATTGAGTGCAGCGCTACCCTTTGAGCGATATAGAAAAATTCCTCGACTGGAGAAAATTAGAGGTTGAGGCCCAGCCTGGATCCAATGAAACTCGAGTGGTAACACAGTTTTTGGTGAAGTGGAAAGCCCGATCATATTTGCACGCAACCTGGTATGTTATCTACTCCCTGCCTAGTTTCCAATGTACGATCAAAGGTGTCCAATCATTGTCCGTTATGTGATGGAATTCCACTACCGTGACATTGTGAAGTCGTTGTGTGATGTATGCCATCATGTGTTGACTGCATATGCTTCTTTGTCGTCAAACAAATGCTTGGGCATTTCCGGGTGTGAGGATGGTCTGATTCAATAACATTGCTGAGCCCCGTTTCTGCATGATCAGAGAACTTATAATAAGCCGACTGTTTTCTCAAAGCTTTATAAATCATTTTCCAACTGACACCTGTATTTGAACAAGATGCAAATCAATTTACTTCTCTGCATTTTATCAGAATTTATGTACAATGTAAACATTTGCTTCCTGGGACTTGTAGGTGACTGCATATTGGTCATATGTTAATCTTCTATTCATAGACATTTTAAATTTTTTACACTATTGAACTGTTTGCACCTAGGATGTCATAAAAGGGGATTGTGGAGTTTTAAAGCTCAGAATCCTGGAACTTCTCTATGTTTCATGAAGATAATAGCTTAGTAAGCAAATGTAGCATGCTTTGTGTATGAACTTCAATACATAGATACTGTTGAGGAAAAGAGAGGTTTCCCGAGTAACGCACATGTGTGGTTCAGAGTAGTTCAGTGTTTGACATATGGTGACTAGTTCTGGTGCAGAGGTTGTATCACAAAAGAATAGTACAAGGTTGTCCTGTTGCTTGTCTTTTACAATCTTGATTGTGATCCAATGGTTGAACTTGTTACATCTTTGCCGAAAGAAGTTGAAGCGTGAATTTGTATGTGCGCTTAATGATGCATGCCAAACAATTAGCCTCGAAAATGGTAGAGTTTCCCTTTCGATGTTATTTTTTTTTAACACCGTCTCCATTGCTAGGAAATGAAGTAGTTCATGAGTGTGCATTTGCATGTGCATGTGTGTTTGTGAGTGTGCATGTGTTTGTGAGTGTGCACGTGTGTGCGTGTGTTTGGTGTCTGCTTCTTCCTATGGTGTGTGTTCATTTGTTTTAGACAAAAACCGGTGGGATAAAGGTGAAGTTGCTGGTCATTGACGGTTAACTCCTTGAATCGTAGATTCGCATGTCTTTCAGCTTCAATTATCTGTTTATATGTTCTGAGCTTGAAAAATTTCACTATTATCTGTTCTTGTTTTAGAGTGATGAATGTATGTTCAATGTTTTTTTGGCCTGCTGTTAGAAACAACTTCGGTGTTGAAGGCAAAGGGAGTTCGGCAATGGGTTATGAGGTTGAGCTGAGGTGTATTATCAGCGCGAGAGAAAATTTTGAAGTTTCAGGCTCTGGTTTTTGTGTGATAAAATCAAAGAGCTGTTGAGGATTTTACTGTAATCTTGCTATTTGTTTAGGTCTCTTTGTTACCTTGCAAAGCTCCAGAACAGGAGGTGATGTTTTTATTTTATTTATTTATTTATTCGTCATCAATATTCTTATTTGGTTATTTTTCTGTACAGATCGTGACTGTATGTATAATATTGTACATTTCAAAAACGGGAGAATTGTCCATGGCTGGAGTACCAAATGGCTATCTTTTACACTGACAGTTGTGTTGGAAACATAGGATGAACAACAGTTATCCTGGCCTTTGTGAGAAAGTCTTATTAGATACATTATCTTTATGTTACACAATATATAAATCTAGGTACCATGCTAGGTTAACCTTAATGATTCCGTCGCAAACCTAACTAGAGTTTGGTTGTGCCTACATATTGATTTGTTTGTACGAGGTTGACATCGTGTGTATAAGGTTTGCACTATTTGCAGGGTTGGAGAAGATGATGTTTTGGAAGCAGCCAAGCAGTTTACTGGTCTTCGAATTAGACTGAATCATTATCAACGAAACCAGAATCATCTGAGAGGCAAGCTTGAGGATGAAGATGGCCCTGTAAAAGGACTTCGCCCTGAATGGACCAGTGTTGATCGCATCATAGCCTCAAGGCAAGAATCCGCAGTTAGTTTTCCTGCGCATTTTCAAAAAGTTCAAAGCAGTGAGTTGTGAAGTTTAATATCAAAGTAGGACTTGCTTTCGATTAATTCCTCCCCTGCATGTGGTGTTCACAGAAAAGGAGCTCTTGTACCTGTTTTGAAGCTATGTTGTTTGGCAGTAATTCCTGAAAAGCCTTTGTAGCAAACTTGTATTCATATTTCTAAATTGAAATTTGTTGTTTCACTTGTCGTGCTTGCAGGCAGGGTCGGCAGAAGGACAAGGAATACTTGGTCAAATGGAAAGAGCTCGGCCATGACGAAGCGACATGGGAGAAGGAGGAAGATATTGTGGGTTTTCAAACCGAGATTGAAAGATATGAGTTTATTGAGTCGCGATGCAGTGAGAAGATATTGGGAAAAGAGACGGGCAAAAAAAATAAACGAAATCACCCTGGACCGGAGCATCCAACTGCTAAACGGCAGCGCTTGGACTTTGACAGCACGCCTGAATACTTGAAGGGTGGTAAGGATTTAGATACTGGTCACTGGCCAATTGGTAGCTGTTTGCACAACGGGGACAGCTGGCTGTGTGTACAAGAGGATGGGTTATGCTAGTGACATTTTTAGATGTCTGCATTTGCTGATTTTTGTTTTTAGGACCTGATTGGGACAGCGTGTTTTCTTCATACCATTTTGTGAAATTGGCGATTCAATTGGGAGAAGTTTTTTATAGAATTGGGTGTTTTTTGTTTTCCTGTACATGTCTAAGCTTGATTCACGCCTATATCAGGTACTTTACATGGTTATCAACTGGAGGGCCTTAACTGGTTACGATTTGCATGGCAACAGCAGAAGCATGTAATCTTAGCAGACGAGATGGGACTTGGTAAGTGCACTTATTTTGTAGACTAGTTTATTTTGTGACGGTGGCTTATTCACTGGAACCTTGAATTTATTTCGTAGGCCTAGGATTGAATGTAAACTGTAATATTGCTGGGACTGTAGAAGGTTCCAATTTGTTTTAGTAATTCCTTAATTTTCTTTCACTGTTGTGTCAGAGCGTGTGTAGCAGTGTATTGTTGGGTTAACTTGGTGGACATTAAACTCATTTATTTATTTTGGGGTTTATGTTTTGCTATGACTCTTCTTATGGAGTTAAAGGTAGAGTGTGTGATCAGTCCTCTAAAATATGGTCAAAGCTTGTCCTTCGCATATTTTTTTCTCATAATGAATTGTTCAAGTAGTGTCCCATTCTTCGTTGTAGTGAAAATGTCCTTGGCTCTTTGGCAGGGAAAACTATCCAGGCAATTGCATTTTTGTCATCTGTAAAGGAAGAAAGGGGTCCAGGGTCGCCTTCTCTGGTTGTTGCCCCTCTCTCGACATTGCGTAACTGGGAACGTGAATTTGCTACATGGGCTCCGCATTTAAATGTGGTCAGTGTTTCCGGGGCACGCTGGAAGGAGTGAGAAGGAAGCTGCCGTACATAGATTAATGTTTATGAGCAATCTTGATAATAGAAGACTACGAGGATCTTGGATGCCACATAAGCCTTTTGTGGAAGAATGGAGTCCTTAGAATCTTGATCAGTGCCTGTTTGAGTCCAAAATGATTGGTGTGCTACGTCCTGTGTAAATTGGAATGCTGGAATTTATTAATTTATTATGAAAGCCCTACAATGTTACCTGTTTTGAGATTGATTCTAGCTATGGGCAATACAAGAATTTATCAGTGTTTTTTTTTGTGTTAAATAGACTCTTCATTATGATGTCAGTCATGCAGCCATGTGTAGTGGTACGTGGTGCTATAGCACTACACCGGGCATTAGAGTACACTAATTCGGAATGGGACTTTTTCTGGCGAAATATCATAAAATAGCGATAATAATCCACAGTGGACTACAATCTGTCACATTTCCCTGCACTATATTTGTATTGTACATTCTAAACTTGACCACTAATATTTCTTTTACTCTAATACTGATGGGTGGTGTAGCAACCACCGCCCCATTTGTAGTTGTTCAGGTCACGCGGTGTTTCAGGCTTCATGTTGATGTCAACTAAGGTCGCGGCTATATTGAAACTGTGCAGGTGATGTATGTGGGCTCGGCGCCAGCCCGGTCCATTATCAGGCAGTATGAATTTTATTACTCGAAAAAAAAAATTGTTGAGAATAGCAAACTGAAGAAAAATGGAAAAAAGAAGCAACAAGGAATAGATAGAAAGCTGGAGAAGCAGGAAAAAATCAAATTTGATATCCTCCTGACATCCTATGAGATGATCACCTTGGATACTGCTTCGCTTAAGAGCATTTCATGGGAATGTTTGGTAAGTTCTCTGGCCTTCATTGCAGCATAGGGTGTGGAAAACCTGGTGCTCTTTTCCCCTTTAGCCTATTTGAATCTCTTGGTTTTTCAACCTTTGTAAACTCTCAACAATTGTTTGGAACCAGAGGGTTGTTACTTTACGTATATTCCTGTTAATCCCCGTGTGAATTTATAACAGGAAACTAATGTCGTTGAGTCTCTTATTTATGGAACTCTTCTTGCACCAGATTGTGGATGAGGGACACCGGTTGAAATGCAAGGAATCTAAACTCTTCCAAATGCTGCACAATTTTGACACTCGACATCGTGTTCTACTTACAGGCACTCCTCTGCAGGTAGTCCCTTGCCAGGCAATCCGTTCGCTAGTGCACTTGTTATGCCATTTAGATCTTCAAAATGTCAGTGTTTGAGTAGCAATGCCTAAATTGATGTTATTCACCAGCATTGTGCATAAAAAGAGTTGTACCACATTGCTGGGGGCTCACTGTTAGCCTTCTGATTGTGCACTAAGGCATGAAATTTTTTAACTGTATCATATGCTCATATCTGTCTTGCTGATGTCCAACTATGGCAATGGCAAATTGCTGAAATTTAGAGCGATCGAGTGGCAATTGAACAACGTTACTGGCAAGCTCTTATGGTTTAGATCTTGGAAAATTGCAAGGAGTGTAGGTTTTTTTTTGATGGACGTGCGGATTTGCTGAAATGGTTTGCATATGAATTTCACAGAAATAGTTGTAGCGCTCCTACTTTGCTATTTTCCTGTCCTGTCTTGTCCTGCTTCCATCCAAATGTAAATTGTTTTGTGTCGCCGTGACTTTCCCAGTGTATAACACTCTTCGTATTTTTTTATTCATAAGTACATCATAACAACTTCTGAAAAACTTGTTGGCCTGTCAGTTCATCTGTTGGTCGGTCTTGCACAGGTGCTAAGGATGGAGAAGATTTGGTCTCTCTAGAAGCATAGAATTTGGGTAGGATGTGTTCCGTATGATTTTTTGTTGGCTCCTTGTCAGTTTTATGAGAGCTGGGCTCATTCCTACGTGGTTTGTTCCTTGTGCAGAATAACTTGGACGAGCTCTTTATGCTCATGCATTTCCTTGACGGAGCTAAGGTGTGATAACAACCTCCTGAATTATTTCTCGTTTTGAGTACACAGCTTTTGCGCTGTCCTTTGCTGGCTTCCGCTCTCTAGGGAAACTCACCTGTAGGTTGGGGCATTTGCAGTTCGGAAGTTTGGAGGAGTTTCAAGAAGAGTTTCGAGACATTGGACAGGAGGAGCAGGTTGGACGTCTTCATAAGATGCTCGCCCCCCATCTCTTGCGCAGTGAGAGCCCGAGCTTCTTCATGTTGTATGAGACAGAGAATGCATGTTATCTTAGCTGCTTTCTCTATTGTGGTGTGGACATAGGCTGTTGACAGGTAGTAAAGCATCTTCCGACCGGCTACATTTTTTTGAGAAGTGTGAAGGCAGAATTGGATATTGCTGGAAGTATAAGATGCAGTCATAGGATGCCTCTGATAAGCCCTCAAAGTAGTGTCCCGCTGGATTTGACATTCAGCCATATTATGCACCATGGAATTCACACTATGTCCATCATCATTTATTTGCTCATTTGCTTTCTTGGTCCACCTGCAGGGTTGAAAAAAGATGTGCTTAAGGATATGCCTCCTAAGAAGGAGCTGATTGTAAGGGTAGAATTGAGCCCTGTTCAGCGGAATCTTTATAAGGCTTTGCTTACACGGAATTTTGAAGTCTTGTCTCGGCATCGCCAAAGTGGTTATCAGGTAATTGCTCTATGCATTTAGTGTAGTGATGACTGGTTTAAGTAGAGTGATATAATAGCTAAAATCACAATTAGCTTACCTATGTGTAGGTTTAGTTTTCAGATAAGTTGAAGTCATTTATTTGTTGAATATAATTTTCTTGTTTTTTTGCACCGCCCAAAAATCTGTCTGAGACCTTACCATCGTCCTTTTTTGTCGTGAATGACTTAAATTAGAGTCTTGACACATGCCAATTTGTATATGATGATGCAAGCACTTGGGATGGTTTTGACTGGACTGGTCTACGGTACGAAATAAGACTTTTACACCTAAGCAAAAAATTTGTTATGTCCCATCAACACTTGCGTAAAGAATGCGGACACGCGGACAGCGTTGAACTACTGTATATGCTGGAGGGCCACAGATGTCGCTGAACAATGTGGTTATGGAACTTCGCAAAGTGTGTGGACACCCCTACCTACTGGAATGTACTGAGCCAATGGGAGAAGACGCTGATAAACAGTTCAGGTGGGCTCCTTTGTTCTCACATGTCTGCATGTATGTATATACCATGTGCGCTCGTTTGATAGGCCGTGTATGACATAGAATGTATGGTGGTGTAGGCTGTATAAGTTGATAGACTATGTATGTGTAGACTACTGTTACTTTTGTGCATTATGTCTCAGTGAGGTGTGTCATTAAAAGCACCATGTAGCAGTTGGGCAAAGTATATTAAGTGGAGAATGTTGAGTTTCAGTCATGAAGTGTCTATTCCTAAACATTACAGCCGCAGTTGACTTTATGTCGTTTCACAGTTGGCAATAAGCATTAGTAAACTGATTGGATTGGTTAGCCATACTGGGTTCAGGAGCCTAGTGGAAGCTTCAGGGAAATTGGCTCTACTGGACAAGATGATGGACAAGTTGCGGGAGCGTGGGCATCGTGTGCTCATCTACTCGCAGTTCACGCGGATTTTAGATATTTTGGAGGACTGGTTGACGGGAAAGGTGAGATTTTTTTATAGGTTTACAGTGGTATCTCATGTAGGGTCTTTCTCTGCTGAATCTTGCTTGATTTGAGAAGTGAGTTCAGGGTTTGCTCAATAGTTGTATATGCTGGTGATGCTGATTGTGAATCGTAAGAGAGGTTCTGGATTGTTTATGTTTGATTGATGACAGTGATAATTCCATCTCCTTCTAGAAGTAGGTAAGGGCAAGCAAGGAAGTGGCTTCTTTAGGTCCTTGAGGAAAGAAAATCATTGATTCGGTTTTTCCCTGTTCTGCCTGCAATCTTCGGGCCGTGCTATCTCAAGTCTGTTTACTTTCTGAAGTTTGTATCAGACACTGGAGCTCTTGTAAAGCAGCTGAAACATGATTGTTTTTTGGGCAAAACCTGCGTTGTGTGGACAACAGTCTTCTTTTTGTTGGACTGGCTAATCAATATGCAACCTGTGAATCTTACAGAAATTGGAGTATGAACGTATTGATGGATCTGTTGCTGGTACTGAGAGGCAAATACGCATCGATCGTTTTAATGCTCCTAATTCTTCCCGTTTCTGCTTTCTTCTCTCCACCCGTGCTGGAGGACTGGGCATCAATCTCGCTACAGCAGACACAGTGATTATTTATGACAGGTGAGAAACAGGCTGTATACGGAATAACTCAGCAGACATGATTGATAGGTTTGGTGGGGGTATTATACTCCCTGCCCATAAGACTGGTTAATGAACAATTAAGCTGGATGAAAAAGTCACTGCAACTGCATGTTGTTTCTTGTTTGGTTTGCTCAAAAATTTCTGTAGGTGCCTCTCAAGGGTGTCAAAGACCACCATTATAGTTTGAATCTGCAGGATGTTGCTGGCAGCATCCCAGCCTCCCTGCACAAAATGGGCGGCACGGCAATGACTAGGGATAAGGGGTGTGGGCTGAACTGCTTGGGAAAATCATACGGTGCAGTGACTGGAATCCTCACGCGGACTTGCAGGCTATGGCTCGTGCCCATCGATTGGGACAGAAAGGCACAGTATGTTCGCGATGACCTTTTGAAGTAGCCCCACTTTGAAATTGGTAGATAGGTTTGACTATTATGATAATTAGCCAGATTTGCAAGTAAAAATCAAATTATTAAGTATGGCTATGTAAGAGTTCGCTGTTTTTTACATGTACCAAAATGGCCTCTTCCATTTACATACAGAGGCCATGTAGTTGCTTTTTGTGGGGATAGTTTTGTACAAGTGGACTAAATAGACATTCTAAGCTATGTAACTTTTTGGGGTTTGGAAAAGTTCCTCTATGGTTGAAGAAACACATCAGAATCGGTTCCATTTTGTATTTGCTTGAACAGCCGTTTCAGTTTTGTATTTATGAGTATATTCCCTACATCGCCCATCTGCTTTACAGTTGTGACTTATGAGCGTTAACACTTATTAGAATTAATAACACTACATTATGTTTGAAATGTGGCTCATCATGGGCCTCTTAATCAAAAAGTGTTATTAACAGTAGGGCCACTTAACTAAATCTAGTTTATGATTTTGGGTCAAAAAATTAAGCACTTGAAATAGAGTGATTTACTCCAATAACGATGGGCGGTGTAGAGTTTTGGGAGTATCTCTCTCGTGTCATTTTAGATGGTGTGGTTAATTTGAATTTCAACAAACTGCATTGAATTGTTAAAGCTCATAAGATATAGAGCTAATGTGTTTGTAGAGGGATCCTGTGTGGATAAAATGCAACACTGGCAAGTTGTCTACTGGTCATATTGTTGCGGTATCAACTGTAAGGATTTGTCATATATTCATTTTGCATGGCTGCACCGGAGTTTAGGGCGGCAGCATGTTCAGGGAGGTCTCGAATAAAATTCTGAAGGGTTTTCTCTTGTACATTGTTTGTTGGTGGTGGCAGGTTATGATATACAGGCTAGTAACTCGTGCCAGTATTGAGGAGCGCATGATGCAGCTCACTAAGAAAAAGATGGTTTTAGAACATGTGGTGGTGGGACGCATGAAAACCTCACAACTCAATCAGGTATATATTAGTATGACCAACTTTGTGATGTAGACTCTGTTTGCTTTGCAGGATAAATGTCATTAACACCATTTGTGCAATATTAAGTGGAATTAGAAATAAACTCTTTACCTCTTTGTTTTTCCTGGCACTCTCATTTTTCCAATTTAGCCACACCATCTGAGTTTATATAAATACCAACCCAATTTTTTTTTTTTTTTAATCTCTAAAACCTGTGTCTTTTGCTGTTTCGTCTATAAATGAAGGTTTTTCCAATTTCAGAAACAGCCAATCATTGGAACAATTTGAATGAATGATGCATGTTCCAAGTGTTAGATCACATCTTTATTTGTTTTACAATGGAGTGGTATAGAGAATTGTATCTCGATGACTTGGATCAAGCGGACAATATATTGTGATCCATGAGTAGAATGGATATTATTGTACTAAATCCAGGTCGACTGCAGTATATTGCAAATCATTAGTAGTGTATATATTATTGTACTAACTCTTCTACAGTAATGGTTGGAAAAAAAAACCCAAATTTTCAACGCACGAGTCCGCCATGTCTTTCATTTTTTCAGTAGGTCCAATATTGTAACCCCCTTGTTGGCGGCGGAGAATCCATCTGCCAGCAAAAGTACAGAGACTAACAATGGGTCATAGAATTGTCTATTGGAACATGTTGCTTAATTGTCTATTGGAACATGTTGCTTAATTGTCTATTGGAGCATGTTGCTTAATGGTGATGGTATATATTTGAATTGTGTAAATGGGCAAGTATAAACAAATGAACGCACTCAGAAATTAGATCGTGTAAATTTGCATTTTCAATGCTATTAAAAGGCAAGTAGTTTTTGGATTGAAATTGCATGATCATGGCTGTTGCTATTGTGTGACGTGCACAAGCATGTGGACAAACAAGCAGAGTGCATCTCTCCCGAAGTAAATGATTTGAACAAACATAAAAAATGTTTTTGCGCTGTCGTAGCAGTCTGAATGCCACTGTGTAACTTCATGAGAAAGTAACTGAATCTTTGAAATGGTTTTATATTGGATAGCCGCTTGGTGAGACTGGGTGAGACTGTGTTCACTAAGGCATTTGTCACTGAGAGTCTTTCCTTCTGAATTGGTAGCATTCCATTTAACAGAAACTCTAATGACTTGTGACAGCTACTTTGTTGTCTGAAGAAACATTTTGGGTCAAAAAAAAATTTGTGCAGGAAGAATTAGACGATATTCTCCGTTATGGTGCAGCAGAGTTATTTGCTGAGGATGAGGCTGATGATGGTGCCAAATGTCGCCGAATACAATATGATGATGCGGGCATTGATAGGTACAGTCAAGAAGCATGTTCATATTTCTAGACAACAATAAACATGCCTGCAAGCTACAATTTTGTTGTTGTTTCTGTTTGACAACCAAGTTTCAACAACTTGTATCATATAAGGACTTGCTGTGTTTCTAAAAGCATAATCTGATCTTTGTTGAACTGCTGTGCATTCTTCATGAGGCTTTTATCAGACAAGAAAAGAAAGCTGCCTGCTGTATTTAAAGTTCTCTTGGCGGCAGTGTGGGTAAAGCCTATCTGCTAAGAGGATCATCTTGACAATAAAATTACATTTTTTTTTTCAGAGCATCTGTTGAGAAACTGCTTGTTACGGAGATGTGAGCTCCGTACAATGCCCGAGTACAAGTCGCAAGTTTTTGTCTCTAGACATATAGCTGGGTCAATGGGTCTGTTAGTATTTGGGAAGCCATGCTTGTCCTTTGTGTACACTGCACTTTTGTACGCTGCACTTTCATTTTTTCCATTGGTTAAATGGTTTTATAAAATTGGGTATTGTAATTTTTTTGCTGGTAACTTGCCTGTCCAAATTTTTTCTTTTTTTCTTTTTAATTTCTTTTTAATCTCATTCAAACTTCTTACCTTTGAACTTGCAGGCTGTTAGATCGCTCCAAAGTTGAGCATGAAGAGGAGGCTGTTGGCGAGGTGGAGGAGAGTGATTACCTTAAAGCCTTCAAGGTGAGTGGTCTACTGATCTGAAACATGGAATGTTGCAAGGGCAAAAAACAGTTTCTGTGAAGTCATGTTTTGTGCTGTGTGAATCTGTTTTTATTTATTTCTGTTGAACTGGCAAATTAAGCTAACATAGTGCTGAAAATGACTTCGCTGTGAAGAGCTCTTTGTATGTTTTGTCAACTTTTATGTCTAATCCATAGTTTTTTAATACTTATCGGGCAGCCTGCTTTCTCAGCCTTTGTTATTTTTGTATGCTAAATTCAGAATGATTCTCTTATGGAAGTGTCAGCAATGGAGCATTGTACGTAGATTGCGTTAACCCTGGTCGATTTTTGTCTTCATGTCCCTAGTGCTCAGAACCGATAGAATTGTGCTTCGAATTCACTGACTGATTTGTCAGTCGTTTTTCCTTGTGCTCCCTCCAGTTTGCCTATTGCAGCTAAATCTCCATGGCTGTTAAGTCCTCTCGTTGTTGATGTGGCTTTGGATGATGTGCATTACAGGTGGCCAATTTTGAGTATGTGAATGAGGAAGCTGCTGCAGCAGCTGCTGAAGAAGAAGCAGCAAGGCAAGCCGAGGCAGACAGGCTTGCTGCTGAACTAACAGCTGCTGATAGGGCGGCATATTGGGACGAGCTTCTCCGTGACAAGCACGAAATAGAGCAGGTGGAAAATATTGAATTACTTGGCAAGGGGAGGAGGGCTCGTAAAAAGGTAAGCTGCGGTTGGGAGTGATATACTTTCCATGAATGTCAGTTTTGGATAACTAAGGTCCTATGTTTTGTGCTTGTTTTGTGTTTTGTGTTTTCTGTTCTTGGCGACAGACGAAAGGTAAGTAATTATTTTCCTGCGGTGGGACAAGGTTACACATTAAGCTTGTTAATCTCCTGGATATTGTATCTTTAAGGTTGTTGAGTTTTTGCAATTGAAAAGCTGAAAGACAGTGAACCTTTCCCGTTTTCTTGTAGGCTAGATCTTCTTTGTGGACGCAACGTATCCATTCGATGATTAAATTATGTGATTAAACCTGATGAAGCTCATTTTAATTGTTCAAATGGACCACCTTTTTGACACTAGCACATTGTAAGGCCGCCATACGTGGTTGCTCTTATAACCTTTTCTCTCTGTGGTCTAAACAGTTTCCTTCCATTCTCCTTGTGGTGTGTCAGGTGAATTACTCGGTCAATCGCCAGGAGGATCCAAGTGGTACAGCAGACACGGAGTCTGACAAAAAGGATGAAGATGCAGTTGTGGAGGAAGAGTCGTCTTCTTCAGAGAGTGATTCTGATAGTTCCGGAGATTTCAAGGAGGTCAAGAAAGCAGCTGCTGGATCTCAGCTTTCCTCAAGTGGTGGATCTGCCCGGAAGAAGCAGAGAGTTGAAGCAGAGCTTTCTCAGCCAATCCCTCCCATCATGGAAGGGGAAGGACCATCACTTAGAATTTTAGGCTTCAATCAGCGACAACGAGGCCTGTTTCTTACCCTGGTAATGCGGTTTGGACTTGGGGATCTAACCTGGAAGGAATTTTTGCCTCGGTTAAAGCGCAAAACATTGCGAGAGGTTCAAGCGTATGGAGTACTGTTTGTGACTCACCTCACAGAGCCTGTAGATGCTGCAAAACCCTGTTTTAATGATGGTGTTCCTAAAGAAGGGTTGCGCGTTTCTGAGGTTCTTCAACGTGTTGCAATTTTGGAAATCATGGACCGGAAGGTCAAGGCTATGCATGCAGATGGTTCACAGCCATTCTTGCAACTTCCTGCAGAGAAACTGGATGTCATTGGCTTGTCTAAAACGAGATTTTGGAAGGAAGAGCATGATATTAAGCTGTTAAAGGGAGTTATCAAGCATGGGTATGGGAGGTGGCAAGATACCGCTGTTGATAGTGAACTAGGATTGCAACCCGTGCTGAAGAAAGAGCTGAACCTTGGACAGATGCCGCTGCCTGAAGTCCCTCCAGAAGTTATCAAGCCGAATGGCAATAATGTGATTCCTGTAAAAGCGCTTGCTCCAATGGAAAATGGTCAGGTTGACCCACAGGCTCCTACAGGGGCTCATTCTGAGACGGGCGAGAAGTCTGGTGTGAAGATAGGCACACCTCCAGGAACGGCTCCTGTTCCTGATTGGATTTATGCGCAACAAGTGGCATTGGCGGAGAATAAAAAAATGGTAGACTGGTTAAAGAAACGAGTGCATCAGCTTGCTATGGCGTTAAGCGAGGAACACTATGATGTTACGGTGAGTTGAAATCCTTAGAATGACTGGATTTCTGGTAATTCTTGCGCTGTTTATATAAAGAGTCGGTTGAATCGTGACACTGTTTAGTTTTTACGACTGGGATTAATGATTGGCTGGGATGACAATGTAGTCGGTCCAAGTTTTTGAACTATTAAGTCTAAGAATCACAACAATTAAGATAGCAAGTGACTTGGAAGTATGCAGTTATTGGATTATCTATCTTCTCCATTTTGGTCTGTGGGTGATCTTCTACTCCAGTCCTCAGCGTTATTAGAGTTCAACATTTTCTGAGCTGTCAAAAGTACTTTTTCCATCACACAGGTTTCCGATTTTTAATCGTGACATCACGTTTAAAGATTAGGACTTACTTTTTACTTGATTACCTCAGAAAAAAAGAATCCAACGGTTGGTCACAAAGCTGAACACCTTGATCCAGAAAAATGGTTAAATGGGCATTTCTTAGACTGACTGTAAGCTAGTTTCCGTCTCATTTTTTTTGTAATCCAATTTAATTTTTACTCAAAAATTATTTTGATTCTTGAAACTTGATTCTCAAAAAAAATGATGTACCACAATACTACTGTCCTGTTGACACTTGAATTAAACGTTTCATTGAACAACTTTCTGGACATCACTTATCTAGAACACTCTTGCATGGGAATTCTGAGTTGTTAGTGTCTATTAATTTGCCACGTCTGCTTCAAGCTGATAATCAGACACTTCAATGAGATATAAAGTCACGTCAGCATGTCATCATCTGTATGCCGACCTGTGTCTTGTCACACCACCTCTAATGGGTGATTTTGGTAGTGTCGTTGATATGGTAGATGAGCCAATATGATATTTTTATTTGTTTTGTTTCCCTATTGTTGTGAATGCGGTTGTTCTACACGTCTGAAATGCCATTCGCCAAACCCTGTGACAAGAGAGTGATGCACAAACTGGCGGAGTGTACGAGTCAATCATTGTTCTATTATTTTTTGTGATCCTGTTTTTTGAACACTTCGGTTCGGTTTTTTTTGGGTGGGTTGGGAGATTTGTGCACAGAAAGAAGCTGTGGTGGCTGAGAAGGGGAAGGAGGAACATGTAGGTCCTAGTAATGGAGTAACCACCCCCTCATGTTTGTCATTCGAAGGTGTGTACAAGTTTGTCGCCTTTTCTGGCGCCAAAGGAAACAAGTTCTAGTTAAAAGTCTATTAGGTTTTTATAGAGTAGAGCACTATAGGCCCTTGGAGTAGAACCATAGCAATGCTTTCAGTAGGGCTGTAACTGACCAAGTATTGAGTTTTCTGAACCATTTCCTGTTTGAAAGTCTAGTAGATTGTCCTGCAGGATGTTGGTGTTCATGTCAAAGGCGGCTCTTTTTTTATTTTTTTATGTCGGGGACATTTTTTTACAGTATCAACAAGTCCAGATAACCGGCAGCTCTATCACCCCTTTCACTTAAATTCTAGACTCGGGAATTGGTCAATTAAAGCTGTTTCTAATGTCAAAAGATTAAAGGCAGATGGGATTATAATTTGAGGTTTGATTTGTTTGGTTTTCAGGGTCCGGGTCATCAGTCCAGCATGTCAAGAGGACAGCTCGTGGTCAGCCAGGTCAACTCAACAGAGGACCAGAACTATCCACGGTAAGGCACATGACTTGTTCGTGTATCCTTCTATTGTTTTTTTCCCTTTGTTATTGACATGTGAATCCCTATTTAGTAGCTCTAATTCACTGCCAGTTGCCCTTCACCACTGAATAGTTGTAATAACACTAACTGCACAAGCGGCTAAAGCTTGTCCATGTGAATCGCACGTAGAAGAATTAATTTTAAGCTCGCATCGATGATTATATGTTCTTTACTCGGTGGTGATTATCGGTGTAGCTTGTATTGAGTTCCTTACTTTGAAATGTGTTGCTTATAACTCCTAAGTGCGTGAATGGTACTGGCAGGTACCGGTTCCAATAGCTCCCTGCAGCTCTTTTCCAGTTCTTGCAACCTCTCATTCGGAGAACTCCTGTGTTGTACCCCATTTCTCAATACCGGTTCATGCTGGCAATTCCACCTGTGTGGACCCTGGGCCTTTACAGTCTCCCGGTAGCCATTTGCCAGTCGTTCCGGTTAACGGTGCAACAAAAACCATGGAAGGGCAGAAAATAGAGTATCCAACTGCCGAAGTGTTAAAGCAGCAGTTTCGAGAAAAGAAGAAAATGCAGAAGGTGGATGTGTCACAAACATCTGTCTTTAATCGTCCGGATCTTCGGTGATTCCGATTGCCTCCAAATACTCAACCTCCTCAGCAGATAGGATGAGCATAGAGGTGGAAAATCTCTGCCTTATTTGTTCAGGAACTTATCGAACCTTGGAGTGGTTAATCCAATGTAACGGCTTCGCTTTTTGGTAGAGTGTTGGATATATGTGCTCTTGGGCATCCCATCGGTGCAAAAATTCGTCATGTATCCATGAGTGAAACCAGTTAAAACCAGTGAAACTTGTTTCTATGTTTCTATGTCACATGTTGGCAGTGAGCTTTAATTTGTAATAATTTGTTTTCGTGAGCTTGGCTGACTATCTGGAGCCAGTCAAGTTTGCATCTGGATTAGAGTACTTACTTTCTATCTCTCGAGGATGAAGAAAAACTCCAGCCGATGACGAGATTTTGGTTTACAGGATCAACAATCAGCTGATGGGGCCTTCAATGTAGCAAAAGTCCATTATATTGTTTCCTTACATTTTACAAAGGTGTTTTTGTTGGGATATTTAGTTAGTACTCGCAGCTATCTGGTAGAAGCTTTAACATGCGGAGAATGGTTATAGTGGAATAATTCGGTTGTACATAAGTTCAAGCCGTCCTGCAAGCTCATGAAAATTGGTAAAATATTATCTTTGTTTGCTAAACTGGACAGTGGGCATTCAATCTGTACCCGCAAGCTGTCTGCTAACGCTCTATTCTTTTTCTTTTCTGCTCATTTTTTGGGTATTTCATCTGTGTACAATCAAATATTATGGTTTTTTTACTTTTTCTTTTTTACCTGCTCATTTTCCTGTGATTTTTATGCTTGCCAAAAAAAGCAGCATATGTTTACATCGATTGCAGACAACTCTGTTGTCTATGCGGTTTTTTCATTTAGTCGTGGTGAGACAATCTCGGATGGTGGTGGCTGTGGTATTTTGGGAAACTGTGATGACTTCTTGAGAATCTTTGAAGCAACTGTCTTTGGCAGAGATAATATAAGCACTATCACCAAAATTACCAACTCATTGATATCATCACCATATTCGGCATCATGACATTGTACTTCAGGCACATCGATAGATAACTGTTGCAGGCGGTGGTTCTGTTCTAGTGCCAATTTCATATTGCGTGGTTCTTACAATTTGTGCAAACAGATTCCTGCTAAGTGATGGAAATGAGTTGTGTAGCGTTTTGCACGTGAGTCCATTGTTATACCATCGTTACAGGAAACAGATTACTCTTCCTATTCTAAAACGGGTCTGCTTTTTACCTTATATTTTGTTTATTCCCATGTTTGGTTCACCTTTCACGTTCTCAAGGGAAGATGCCCTTAAGTAAATAGATTTTTCTAATTAACAATTACCTCTCGTAATTAGTTTGATTCAACTGAGCCCTTTGCGCACCTCCATTTGTTGCTGTGCTTTAGAGAGTGTGTCATGCAAACCAAAAGAAACCTAGCTTTGGAATGCGGTTTGCACTTAGAGAGCTATCTTGAACTGAGTGGTAACTTCAAAACTACAACAGCGATTGGAAGTCTAATTACGCCGAAATAAGTTTCATAACCCTAAAGAATATAGATTTAGGGTTTATAAGTTTTAAATTTTTATTTTTACAATTTATTTCTTTTTCTAACTTTTGAGGGTTTTTTTTTTTTTTTTTTTTTAGGGTTTCTTTCTAGGGTTTTTAATTTAGGGTTTATAAAGTCAAGGTTTGTGGGTTTTGAGTTTGCGGTTGGGGGTCTAATTACCCCGAAAAATAAAATAAAATAAATAAATAAACTCTGCAGCTTATGAGTTGCAACATTTTTTTTAAGTATGGAAGCCCTTTTTTTTTTCAATTTTCTGAATCTCTTGTCGTCCATCACCATCACTATCTCCATCGTTATCTCCATCACCACCTCCATGTCCACCTTCGCTTTCACTCCACCTTCAACTCCACCTTCACCTTCACCTTCACCTTCGTCTCCACCTTCACCTCCATATTCATCCCCATCTCCACCCTCACGTTCACCTCCACCTTCATCTCCACCTTAATCTCCATCTCCATCTCCGCCTTCACCTTCATCTCCATCTTCATCTCCATCTTTGCCTTAACTTCATTTTCGCCGTCAACTTGCCTTCGCCTCCGCCTTTAGGTCCATCTTCATCTCCAATCTCATGTCCATCTTCATCTCCAATCTCATGTCCATCTTCATCTCCATCTTCATCTCATCAATCTTCACCAACTATCTTCACCATCTACCTTCACCGTCTATCTTCACCATCTATCTTCATTATCTCTCTTCATCATCTATCGTCGACATTTGTCTTCAGCATCTATCTTCATCATCGACCTTCATAATCGGCCTTTATCACATATGTTCATCACCTATCTTCATCATCTACTTTCATCATCTATCTTCAACATCTATACCATCTTTGTCTGTAAGTGCTGGTATGGCACAGTTGAGTTTCATTTTTACTGTATTTTGGAGAGCCTTAACATTACATAGCATTGCTAGCTGTAGAAGTGAACACCTCCTGCAAGATGAGAACTGCTACATTGAAAATATTGCACTTCCATCGTTGACCTGTGAAGTCGAGCCGGGGGAGATCCTCTTGATAATCTTTTACTTGACATAGTCACTTTCGGATTTCATAAAACTTTGACTCAGTCAATACAGAGATGTTGGAATGACAAACAGACTAGATTGAATCATAAGTTAGCACATAAATCATAAGTGATTGCATGACAATGAGCTGTGTGTGTGACAAAATCACTTGTAGCATGTGGCATTGTCTCATTGGAGTACCTGAGGATAATTGTTTACAGTCATGAAGCAGTCCAAGTAGGCATTTCCAATGGCCTACGAGGCTGGGACACGGCCATACTGCAAATATTTAAGAAAAAGATTCAAGAAAGAAAAAAGTGGCATCAGCTTGAAGAGATCGCTGTCGACAATATAATGTGGATGCTCATCATTTGTAGGTGCATAAGGATGAGACAAGCTTGGTAGCTCCACAGACGATGAACAAAAAAACTACATTTTGTGACGACTGTTACCTCACTAACCACGAGAACTTATTCCGGATACCCAAAGTGAAAACAGAAACAAAATGCAGTTTGCATGCAAAAAACAAGAGACTGCAATTTGATACGTGATTAAAAGTGGTTGAGAGACAACCAAAGGGAAAAGCATTCACCATTTCGGACACAACAAACCAACTGCGTTCCATAAAAGCCTGAATTTAAAATACAAAATTTATATTACACTGTAGACCATACATATCACCGATGTCACATCGTGGCTTTTGTCAGGAACCTCTACAAAATCGACAGTAACCAAGTGACTAATTTAAACATGCCGCTGTCAAGAGGTGGAGACAGGCAAAACGAAACCGAATCACAAACCATCATGGTCGGTTTTATGCACACCTCTGGCATAAACCCTAAAAACCCTTAAAAAACACAACACTCACTGCTGAAACTGACCGAAATTGAGAACAATTTTCCTCACGATGTAGTCACCGAGTCTCCCACACGTCTCCGTTGCTGTGAACGGCAAGATGGACAAAACCACTTGCTGACCTTCACTCCTCTACTCTCCGCCCCAAGTCCCACACAACTGTAGTGGAACCACTCTCCTCCTTTGCACTGCCTCCAAAAGGAAACCAAAAAAAAAAACTGAGAAATGTCCTCAGTACAGAGGATTCATTTGCTACTTATTGCTCTCCATGTTGACATGCATATGGGAGAAACAAACAAGACAGGAAATAAGGAAAAAAGACAGAAAACAAGAAAAACAAGAAAGAAATACAAAATCAAAGTAGAGTCCGGCAAAATGGAAAGGGACAAAGTCAAATTTCCAGCGCAAGCGAGACCGGCATCTGCAATGTATGCAAAAAAAAACCCTAAAAGTTATACAACACAAAAACACAAAAACACAAAAACATACACAACATATGCAACAAAAAAGTGGAGAGACCTCTCACATTGGGGTTATCACACTTGACCATGTCTCCAAAGGATACCTGAAATGGCGAGGAAATCAGAAGCAGTTAGCAAGTACAACGTGTATCCGTACTATCTTTAGTTTTCCGCATGGTCAAACCGAAGGGAGAGGGGCTTTATCAATTTTTTGCACTTTTCAAACATAGGACCTCGGCAGCAACCAGTGTTTTGGGTTTAAAGGCCGTACATAAAAAGCATGAACAACAAAACCTCGTTTGAAGGTTTTAAAACACATTTTTACTACCTTGAGTCCTTGTGACACATGCCTATATCGGGCCTTGACACTGAAATAGTATTATTAGAACTAATTGTTTTTTCTTAAAAGTCATTTAAGACTAAATTAGAATTAACAACACTAATGTATCCCAATGTTAATAATTTCTTTACTCTAAAAACGGTTCACGGTTTAGTGGCCAAGGCATGGGAAGGAGAACTATTTGACCACCATCTGAAAGACATTGTCTACATAATAAGCTTTCAAATACCTTCATACACTATTGCACTTACGACCCTTCATTGTCTCAAACCACAAAAGATTTCCGCTAATCTGAGGTAAAAGGCAGCAACAAATATCCAACAATTCTTACCTCCAGTAGAAAATACATCTACCATCCTCAAATAGCCATTCTACTTCTACACCGTTCATCCCTTTCCTCCCTCCCTCCTCCTTCCCTCCCTCTTCCCTCCTCCCTCTTCTCACTGCAAAAAGCTTCACAAACCTGCCCACATATGCAATATGTCGGTTCATTTACTGTAGCGTTATCACCAGCCAATGCTGGCCCAGACTGGAAACTCCTTTTTCTTTGAGACGGTGGGGGTGGCATGAGGCCGATGTCCCTCTCCTTTTCACGCCCAGTCATAGGCTCCTCGTCTCTTTCAACCATCTTTTCTCCCACCCTCTCCTTCACTCTCTCCACCACTCTCTCTCTTTCTCGCCAACCTTCCCTCAAGCTATCCCGTTCCGGGCGAATACCTTCTCGCGCTCCGTCTCGAAGTGTGTCGTACTTCCCTTCAGTCCGTTTAGTTTCAGTTTGGCGACCAGTTACAGGTGGTGTCAAATAAGAATTTGATACTTTCCTCCTCTCTCCAACAGGAGTGATTGGTTGAAGTTCCCCAGGGTGCAGTTTACCCTCTGCCAACAAAAGCCCACATGATACCAAAACGCTGAAATGACTTAACGTGTCACGACTCAAAAAACGATACATTGCTTCCTTTTATCCTCGACCAACGAGCGTCCGCTCTACATCACAAGTGAAAAGCATTTTAGAACAATCAACAAGAGCCCAAAGATGCTTTGTCAGGAAAAGACATGACAGCAACAACAGGCCGACTGAAATGAACTAATCCTGAACTCCTCTCAAGCCCTCTAATTGATGATTTTTGAATCAAAAGACAAATCAGAGATCGAATCACTAGTCTTCTATAAGTCAGTAGCTCCCAGACATGCAAGAGTTCATGTAGCCCACCCTGTTTCAATTCTTGTTCGAACTGTATCAGATCCTCAGCCAGACGTTTCTCATGGCCGTCCAGCTGTCCCCGCCCCCAGCAGTTAGCCTCATCTTAGCCTCCTGTTCTCGGTTAGCCTCATCTTCCTGTTTCCTTTTCCCTGAGTTTTCTTCCCTCCAAGAACTGTGGATACTTCGACTACACACATATCCTCCTGCAACCAGGCAGCATCCTAAAACTCAATGACGCCCCAAGCAAAACCCGAAATAGTTACCTCCTTCATACCTTTGAAAGCGTGGCTTTTGTCATCTAAAAGGAGGACGCCAACTGTTCCAGCAGAGGACTAGATTGACACAACACTCATACAAAGCAGCCTCTGAATGACCAACACTTTTTACAAATGAAGAGAAATGATGAGAAGTGACGCGAAAAGTGATGAGATTCACATATGGTCAAACACCACGTCATTAAAGTCTGCAAGTATAACACTTGACACCTTGAAACGCCCTCAGAAGAGTGGAGAAATTGGTGTGTTTCAAAAAATTAGCGTTCTTTCCTCCTCTCTAATCAAGCGAAAGTACAGGACACTCTTTTATAAAATGGGTGCACAAGGTCCTTCCAACCAAAGATGCTAAATGGCTTTGCTTAAGACGAACAAGAGGACAGGATCTGGACCAAGACAAATGAGATTATTCAAACAACACACTTTATCGTGTGCCACACACTCTTGAACACACTTTCAAAGAACGCCTTCAGAGCCTCGTCCTGGTCACTCTCCTTGTTTCATGTTGAGCTGTTATATGCCAAAAAAATTACATGAGACTTCAAAGACTTCAAAGACAATTGAAATCGCCCGTTTTTTATTGGTTTGCATGATCACACCCAATAGTCAAAAATAGATCACGACTTATGGGCAATCCAGCCTAAGCTTGGCTGATTCTCCTGAAAGCTTCCTTTCTGTCAACCACGTTTCTTCTTCAATTTAAATTTAGAAAGTTGATAACAAAATGAGCTGGCGGTTAAAGAAGAAATGGCCGAGTAGAGAGGTACCAAATCATAGGCCTGCTGAGCCAGTAACACCTTTTCCGTGCAAAGTCCAATTGTTTTTTCCTGTTTGCTTGCAATCTCCTTTCTCAGCTTTTCGACCTTCAGCGTTCGCTCTTGAGGCGCCCCTGCATTTTGAAGCTGTTGCAACGACGGAATTTCTAAACACTCCTGCACTTGCTCGCGAATGTTTACCTGCAGCGCTGCAAGTAGGGGCATCTAGTTGGTTTTATAAGAACGAAATGATGTTAAGCATGATCATGGTCCAGTGGTTTTGCTAACTTGATTTATTGTGGTAGTGGTTATGTAAAAATCACTTGCTTTATTATAAAGGCCTCTGGAAGCATATTTGCAGACACTCGAAGACACCAATTCTGCAATTATTCCCTTGCCCATCAGGAACGCCGACATGGGACTGCAAATAAGCACAATAACTCAGGTTAAAGACGTATGACAAGGCTATAGCTTCATTGTCAAATGAAAACTTGGAAACAAAAATAAGCAACAAGCGAAATGCAAACCCTCCACGCATTTACCAGCAAAGACTGCCCCCACCACAAAGACAAAAGGTCCACCTCCTTAGATGTCATTACCTGAATTGACCTCTTCTCAGCCTGGCAACGAAGTAAAAATAGAACGCACTCAACAGCCTAAGAACAACATAAAATTGACTGGACAGAAGTGAATCAGAGTAGATTACCGTGTGATCGCTCATCAAGCTCGCGCATAGTGGACAGCAAGCGCTGAAGCTCATGTGGCAGTGAAGAACAGTCTGAAGCAACAAGCAAATTCCAGAATGAAATTTAGAGTGTCAATGCCACTGACGACCACGGCTGCTTTGAGCAATCGTGATTGCAAAGCCAACCAGAACAAATAGACTCTGAGGATTCCTGGGCGGAATTTGTTTCGTCAGTGACAAGCACAGAAGCCGCATTAGAAACTTTCCCATTTGCAAGGTACAAGCTAACGTATCCGGTGGAGGAGAAAGGAAATCGTGAAACACAGGCTAGAGCAACCCCCAGTGTGAATATGCAATACTAACCGTCCAGGAAATCTTCAAGGTAAACGCCTGTGCGAGTTGAAGCCATGCTGCTGCAAATGCAGTGCTATTCACCAGAAATAAACACAATCCCGAGAGACATGCCCAGATGAGAAGCTCTGTAGAGTTGCTTCAATCCTGAACCTAGACAAACAAAAGCCACACTTCTTATTCAAAAACGTTTCATGTTCCAAGGTCATTTGCACAAGGCCAGACGAAAATTTGAAGGACGATGCTCGAACTTAAGGAACTTTGAAGTTTGAAGACGTCGAAGTGTGTGTTTTCGTTTCGTGCCATTTTGTTGCGGTCAAAAGTCGCCACTGTCCTCCAAATATCTCTGTGTGTTTTGTTGTTGCAAACCCTTGACATATGCAACTGCCGGGGTTTCTACAGCAGCACTATGGCAGCCAATGACGAGTCATCATCAGTGTCCGCCTCTGTCAACGAACAAGCAATCGTAACCAAGTGGAACAATCTTCGGGCAGAAATAAACCGACTGTATTCTAAGATTACGGAGTTAGAACTGGAGAGAAGTGAGCATGACCTTGTGATTGCCGCGATTCAGCCTTTAGAGCCAGCAAGGAAGTGTTACCGTATGATTGGTGGAGTGCTTGTGGAACGGACGGTTGCAGAAGTATTACCAGCTGTGAAAAGAAATCGAGAGGGGTTAGAGGAAATAATTGTCCGTTTTACAGAGACTCTGAACAACAAAAGGAATGAACTGGCCAATTTGGAGAAGCAGTATAACATAAAGATTCGCAGAACGGATGAGCTTCCAGCAGAGGAGAAGAAGGTAGCAGCTGCTCCATCTCAAGGAGTGCTCGTGGGACCTGCTGGTTCATAGGAGGAAATGTACACACTTGAGGGTGAGATAGAAACTACTTCAGGGATGTAGTCTGCATCTAGCCCTACAAATTACAATCCCGAAAAATATCAATTTTTTTGTCCTTTTTTGCCCCTTTTATCGTTGTTCCATATGTCCTTTTCAGCATGTACAAGCGGTGAGTTTTGAACCCTGTGACATGCTATAAGCTGCTCAATATTCTGACCTACATGACAAGTATGATAATTTTCCGTCTCTCAACAGTGATTTGCTTAGTGTAATTCATTTTATTTTTGTACCAGGATTTTAGCAAAGGACTGGCTACTCATGATTGGATTTTTCGTCCGGTCAATGCTACCATCGTTGCAGAAGGAATATGTCTTAAGCTCTCCGTAATGAAGTATGGTGGAGCCTTTTTCGCAGTGTTGCAATTTGTTATGCCTTAAGCAAATTGATCCAATTCGTGCAATGCCCTGCTATTTGTGCTGTGCAGCCAGTTTGTCAGTATTTTTTAACCTTCAGTGCCATTTGTTTCTTGTTTTTCTGCTGCTGGCAGTTAGTCATTCAGTGAAACGATTGCATGTGTATTGTTCTTCTTTGTAGATTTTCTCTCGAATAGTTGCTGGCAACTTGAAGAATTTTGCATCTTCTCTATGATGTAAACTGCATTTAATTTTCTCCAAACGTGATAGGTGTGTGTCAGCACATTCTAGCCATTATTGCTCTCAGGTATTCCTCTGAGGCGAGCAGTTACTGTTAGTCAATGTCGTCCTTCTATCCAGGCATGCCTTTTTGTTTGCAAATAGTATAACAGCCTTCAGTGTTTTCTGCTGCTTTTGGCGTTTTTAAAACTTTGGAAAACACATAAGGAGAAAGTAGCAAACAAGGTTGCCATCATCATCATCATTGTGAAGTTCAGTTATCCGTCGTAGAGCCGCAGTCAGAAGGCTGTGTAACTGGAAATCAGGAACTTGGCATAAGCTTACCGTATTGGACTGAAGACAGATATGGGCTAACTTTCGATTGCAATATCGTGAGGCTCAATAAAGTGGCCATATGTCACTATAAGCCGGAAATTCTTCGATATAACACCCTCACCCCTGACCAATTTTGTCTTTAGAGGTCACAATTGACCGTGAATTAGTGCTCGCTACCGCAAGAACTCCAAAATCAGCTAAGGTAACTTGAATAAAACTTAGTAAGCAGCCCCCTGTTTAATTTTGGGATAATGCTCAAAGCTTCATTTCTTCATCATACTTGTTATCTTCTCAGAAAAAATATGAACTATTGGTGGACCTGCTCTATCAAAAAATACAAAAAATATGCCAGGACTCGTGTATCTCTCCTCCAGCACTCAAGCTACTGTTTTAGAATGGTCTCTTCATCAAAGTCAGAATGAGTGCTTAAAAGATTGTCACAGCGTTTATAAAGGGGCCAACTCATAACCCCACTTCGCTTGGATTAAATGGAGAATCATGGAACTTGTTTGTGGAACAATTTGCAAAACTTTTGCACTTTCAAGCAAGGGCCTGTCATAATTTTTCTTTAAACAACATAGGGGAATCTAAACATTAAATTTGTGAAACACTAACGATGCATGACAATTTCTGTCCCACACTGACAGATTTTTTCTGTCATTGTCAATGCATCCATCAGCCCTCATTTTGATTTGGTTCTGATTTAGATGGACAACTCTCATGTTTCTCAGCACTTGACAGTGTTTCTTCCTGTCACCTTCTTTTACATCGCTGATGACAAACTTCTTCCATAAAAGTTGGAAAAACAAGTGTATTCTCACTACTTTGGTGAAGTTGCAGTGCGAAGAAACCTATAATACCAGAATTACTTTTGGCGCTCCAATTTCCACTTTCAAGTTGTCATTTCAGAGGTTCACTCTAGAAATTTTAAAACTAACAATGCATATGCTCGTAGAAGCGATTTTGTACACGCACAGAAGGGCAGCTTGCATTAGACAGTCCCGGTCATACAGCACTATTTTTCAATCAAAACTGTAGTACTGAGGGTATAGCTATCTTGTCCAAAAGTCAAAACCTAAATGCGTTTAACTATTGAACAGCTGCAGGAGACGAGAACGAAACTAAAACCGAGGGCACAATCAATTTAGAGAAATTTTAAAGCAGCCCAAAATCTCTTCATTGCATTTGGAAGCATGATATTGATGCTTCAAATTTGACCTACCATTAAGCCTTCAATTGCATCACGAACTTTGTTTTCAAGCCGAGTACATCACAACTCAGAACCAATACTGGAAAAATAGCCTCAGCCAGTGACTGGAATCGTCTATCAAAACAGAATTTCTGGGAGGCTTCTAGACTTGATTGAAAACATCTAGGCACAGCAATTTCCCCGATATGAAAGACTCCATAAAAGATAAATAGAAGGGCAATCACTAGATTACATGTAAAAATCATTCAGCTGGGAAACAAAATAGCATGTATTAGTCAAGCATAAACTAAAATAGCCAGCTCAAAACCAGTAATACAAAGAGGAAGTATTGGCCAAAATTTGAACGTATGTGATTGACAAGCTTCAGAGAATGAATAGCTGCAGAATAGAAAAGAGGTAAAGATGAGTTTGTTCCAAGGAAATCGACCACAGCTTGAATGCAAATGCAAACTTTGGAAGACAGCGACTTCAAGATGGCTCAAAACATATTTCAAACAAGTAGCAACAAATGACAGCATACAGGATAAACAGCCAGATAATGACACTGTCAAGCTAAAGACAAAAAGTTACCATACGGCAAATTCAGTCGAGGGAGCTAGAGACAGACATTAAAAACCACAAAGTCAATAAAAGTGCAATTGCCATCACAGCTCCAGAGAAACGATAATATGGAAATCATCGACGTTTGAAAGTTGTCGACGGATAAGTTATCATTTTCGGAAATTTCATTTCAATAAAGATACTTGCTGAGCATGAACAAGCTAGGTACAAGTGCGCTTCTTTATACTGGGTACGCACAGCCCAAATTCACAACGGTCCCTACTCAAATCCTATATTAACCACCCGATTAATTCCCTTAAATCTCTCTAAAGAACTTTTACAAGGAAAGACCTGAGTCATCATCACCCTCGGGAAGAGTTGAAGAATAGGCGAAATAGGCAGTCCAGATCAAGGTAGCAACTCCGACCAAGATCCATCCGAGTGCAGGGTTGCTCAATCCAAGAGTGAGTCCAGTTCCCTCCGTGCCAAGTCGCTCGTCGACGACAGCGAGAGCAGGGTGGGAGACCATGAAGGTGGCGGCGGCAGCGGCGGCGGCAGCAGCCTTTGCGACGGGCTTCTCCTCGCGAGTGGCGGAGCACACGACTCGTGAGCGGCGGAGGACTGGAAGGCCTGCACATTGAACAAGTTGAAATAAGTACAGCTAGACAATTGTTGCACCTGAGATAATAAAACCAAAATCCGTAGCAATCCTGGAAGGAGGCTTATATACAAGACAACATAGGTTGAGGAGATAGATACTAAGTAGCAAAATTATGACAGGGTGATGCAATCCGATACAAAATATAAGTATGAGACTGCAAAGCACGTTTTGAGAACAAGGACGGTAAAACAGACGGAGGAACTCCAAAAAAATCTCACCCTGCACACGGCTGGCAGAGACAGTCTTGTCAGAGAAGGACTTCTGCACAAAGCATGATGCGGCGGTGGAGGTAGACAACGCTGCGACGGAAGCCATTTTAGAAAGATAAGAGATTTCTACAAATTGAGAAATGCAAAAGAGTTGTGATGTTAGAGAGAGTAGAGAGTAGATTAGTAATTTGCACAGAAAGGAACGGTGTAGTTATCGACAATACAATCCCTCAGTGGACTACCGTAGCTTCAAAAGCCGCATCCGATTCTGGCGACACCTTTGCGACGAATACAACGGAAAGAAAGATCGTAATGAATCGCCGCCAATGAAACAGCGTACTGAAGATAGGGTCGTCGCGTCTCCACTGGCGAAAAGCGAGCTGATTGGTGAGCGCTCCACCAGGGCTGGATGCGCAATTTCCCAAACGTGGCGTCGTAAGATGTGGAGAGATATGACCGAACGCAATATCCAAATCAATCCAATTTTGGTCATATACCCGTTAAGTGATCAATAGTATGGACCATGGAGGATTTTTACTCGCGGAATTGGAGGCCGGCAATTTCAAGATAATCAATCCAATTTTGGTCATACGGTATACCTTTTTGGTGATTAATAGAATGGACACTTATTCCTCGGGAAATTGGAACAGGGCAATCCCAAGATGTGAATCCGCACCGTCCGATCGATAAATTATGAACAGGAATTTTTACCTACATTAACATGTCAAAACAAAACAATACCGCTTTCCGTACCGACCTAGAAAAACAAACATAAATAGAAACCCATGGTGCATAGTTCAAAAGTAGGCGTTTTTATGGTAGGCCTTTGGTCGGCGCCTTTATGGTAAGTTGTGTTATGGGCTTTTCATGTGATCTTCTTAGTTCGCTACTTTGATCAGTGACCGTCCGATCGTCCGCATCTGACGGTGAAAGTAAAAAAAATTGGTCCGAATGTTTTAATTGGCGCAATTTTTGGTCCGAATATTTTAATTGGTCCGAATAGGTCGGAATAGGTCCGAATACAATATGGGTCTAAGGTCATATAGTATGTTTTGCATACAATAGGCATATTGTATGGGCCTACTTTCACCTACTTTTAAACTATGTTGTGGTGTACTACTGTACTGTAGTGTTTGATTTTAACGGTGTCCCCTTAAACTTGCAACTATAGTTTAAGGGTATGGTTACATCAGGAGGTATGTATAATAGTACGGACAACAAAATTTATGTATTACAGAGGCCTCGGTTACATCGCGTATCGTCTATAAATTCGCGTATCGTCTATGTAGCGAATTGATTGATTTTGTAATGGTGAACTCACCTTCGCGAGGTGAGGTGGGTTCACCAATAAAGGGGTGGATAGAGCGACTGCTTCGCACATGAGGACCAAAATGTAATCAGACGGTCGATGTTTTCTCCCACATACTTCAAGAATCGTAATCTTGTTTTTTGTAATGTTGTTTTGAAGGGTGCGACTCTATGTGCCTAAGTAAGGGTTTTTTTCTCTCATTTTCTCGTAAAACTTAAAGCCTTACCGCGTAAATTTCAACCGTACATAAAAATAGAAAAATGAGAAGTACATTTTGCGTCATCATCGAATTTAGGATATTCTCATCTTGTGTTCTACGACACACGGCAACGCCAAAAAACGTCATCTTCAAACTTTTCTTTAAAACACATGGAAGATGTGATTTAAAACAAGGTATTTTCAAAAAACAAATAGGAACACGTATTGGCACGTGTAAAATAATTTACACAAAATTCAAACAAATTAAAGCGACGGCTGTCGAGCGTGCTTGGGAAACACAAAACGAAGGCTTGCACCCATAAATAGTATGCATAAGAGTCCTGCAAATGACCCCACATGCGGATGCTTCCCATGATGGTAATGATGCCCATTTTTTCCCCCATCCCTACCGTAGACATGCATACAAAACACAAGAGACAATTGGACCGGAAACTGAGATGCTTGCATGGGAAGGTGAAAAGGATACCCACTCCCTCTTCCTTTCCCCATATGGCCAAGAAAAAGAGAGTGAGTTTTGGGAATCGAGCTGATATCCCAATTCCCCCCCCCCTCTCTTAGTCCACCGTGACTAAAAAATAGAATAATTACCCTCCCAATTTGCAGCTCCCGCGAAACCAGGTGGTTGAGGGTTAAGGGCATGGCTCCTAAGAGGCGGGAAGATAGGATTGATGCCAACACTGGATGCAGTGATGGCAGACGAAGACGGTGTCAAGCGGGGAGGATAGGTTACAGGCGGAGGAACAGGAAAGAGGGTCAGCAAAGTAAGTTAGGTAAAGGTTGGTTCGTCCTCTAAATTCCAAAAATGGCAAGGGGCCACATTGATTTGATTATCTTTAATTTTTCAACCATCCTTCCCCTCTAAAGTAAGAACTCCTTTGTTAGAAACCTCCACCACTTTCAAGATTACCCGCCCGACAAAAATATCGTGCGTGTCTTTTTTCTGTTCCATCCTATACAGAAAGTCCTCGGGCATAAATAGCCTTTGTCGAGGCACATAATTTCCGCTCCGGCGTTGAGAATACCACAGTTGATCCCAGTGTTGAGCCGCTCGTAAATTCCCCATGGCAAGAGGCATCTCTCAATGGAATATTTTAGCTCTGTCGGCGATCAATTTTCGACAGTCCCCTGGTCATCCATTTCTGAAGGACAAGTGCTTGGGCCAAGGCAGCTCCAAACAAGATGGGATGCGTCCAAATAAAATGAAGTAAGGGCTATATGAGTGGAGGGAAGCTCGCCGGTTGAATCTGTATCCCATGGGAATCCAAAGAACCCTTCGGTCTCACTCTCCCAAATCTTATTCAACACCATATTTATGTGGAGACTGCTTAACTGTTTGTACGCACCTTTCGGCTAAACCGTCCGCTTCTGAGTGGTCACGATTAGTCAACCGATGGTCTATGAGGCATTTCTCCAAAAGGTTAAAAAATTATCTGGCAAATTTGAAGCCTTGGTCTCTCATAACCTCTGTCGGCGCCCCAAATTGTGACAACACCCTTTGCAAAAAGGCATCTGCAATTGATTTGGACTCTTTTCAGGGCAAAACCACCAACTCTTTCCATTTTGAAAAATGTTCGATCATGACCAACACGATATGGTTCCCTCGTCTGCTAGTTGGAAAAAGCCCTAAAAGGTACAAAGACCATCGATAAAACATTCCTCGGATGGGAAGGGAATGGAGCTTGGTTTCGCCCTTTTTGTCAAAAGTCACTTTTACTCTATCCCTAGAGGAGCAAGTTTGTATTATTCGGTTGACTTGGGTCCGCAGCCCGTGCCACCAATAAGATCCTATAACCAAAGAGGTAGTATGCTCTTGCCTAAAGTGTCCACATTGCTGATGGAGATGGGTGATCATAGTTTCTCGATTGTGAGGGAGGAGGAAACACTTTCTTCGTCCGTCCTCCCATTTCCAGAGTAGTATGCCTCACATTTCCGGAGTAGTATGCCTCACATTTCCGGAGTAGTATGCCTCAGTCTTGATTATACACCGCCATCCGGGTTTGCACTCGAGACAATTGAACTCCAGCCAAGTGGGGAAGACGAGCCCTTTGTTGGATGGATTGTAGAGAGTGAATGTCATTCAAATATCTCTACGTCCGGCTCCTATTGGGGCTTGCCCCTATACATTTGTCGCTAAAGTAGACAATTCGCCCCCGACTCGGGGAAGCCAGATTAAGGGAGAAGATGCTTGAATGATTCCCTGATCTGTGGATCCTCATCGTGCGTAGCCCCGGTGTAATCTAGATTGGAGGGATCGCAATTTTGGCTAAGTCCGTCGCCATTCCCGTGGATTCCCCCTGCCCGGTGGATGATACAGAAATCATATTCTTGCAAGATCAGAACCCATCTAGCGAGTTTGCCAGTGAACTTAGTGTTCTCCATGATCCATTTCAAGGGTTGATGGTCAGTAATGAAGGTGAAATGGATCCCGTATAAATAGGGCTGGAAATACTGTATCACTAAAACAGCTGCGAGGAGCTCTCCATGGTAATTGCTATAATTCACTTCATTGCTTCGGTTGGCGTAAGCCACCACATCCTTACATTGCTTTGGTTGGCGTAAGCCACCACATATTTGGCCCTAGCGTCATGTATTTGAGCATACACTGCTCCCAATCCAAACCTGCTCCAATCAATGTAAAGGAGGAAAGGTTTTTGGTGGTCAAGCATCCGGATCACAAGTGTTGTTTCAAGGGATCCTTCAAGAACTGAAGGCGATCTGTTGCCTTTCGGCCCATTGCCATTTTTGGTCTTTCTGCAGAAACAGATTTAGAGGCTAGGAGTGACTAGTAAACTCGGGGATAAACCCGGGATAGTAGTTGGCCAGGCCAAGAAAGGTACGAAGGGATGAGATGTCCTGCGATGGAGGAAGAGCGTCAAGGGCTGCCACCTTGACCATATGGGTGCCCACTGTCGCGAGGGTCACCTCATGTCTGAGGTAAACAATTTTCTACACACCAAAAATACCTTTGCCTAGGTGACATTTCGAGCTCGCTGCTTGGAGAGCCATGAGGACAATCTAAACATGCTCCAAGCGTTCCTCGAATGTCTTGGAAAAGATAATGACACCATCAATGTAGCTTAGGGCACAATCGATTCCTCGTAGAGCTTGTCCGTTGCTCGTTAGAATTTGGCTGGCGCGTTCTTCAACCCTAAGGGAATGTAAAGTCACCCATATAAAGTCTCGACCCAGCCCAAAATGTTGTTTTTTCTTGGTGTTTTGGTTCCATGGCAATTTGGTGAAACCCATTTTTCATGTCTAGGGTGGAGTATATGGTGGCCCCAGAAAGATGGTCCAAAATATCTTCTGAGTCGGCATTGAATACTGGTCAAAAATGGCAGCAGTGTTAAGCATACAATAGTCCCAACACATCGAGAAATATATTGTTTGTTGTCTGAAGCAACTGGTGCCCCCAAAGAAGAAGAAGAAGAAGAAGCACCGCCAGCTGCTATAACAATCAATACACAAACATGAAACTCTCACAGAAAACCCACAAAAGACCAAATCCACAAAAAAGCTCCAAGCAAATTAGTCATACCCTAAGTCTACAAATTCTCCACAATGTAAAATATACAACAAAGAAACCACATGCACAATTTCACAAGGTTCTGCCCAAAGATCACAATGATTTTCTAATTCAAAGACAAAAAAAAATTGCTTTGCAGTTTTTGCAAACAAGGAATTCCTAGCTCCAAAATATCCTAAAAACTATATATACAAGTGAACCTACAGCTGGTCTACACCGTTCGTCGAGCGATACACTTTACTTTATCAAAACAAAACCTCGTCGCCAACCGTACACAGATATTTACAACAACCTAAAACTAACAGCCGCTAAAATAAAATAGTACGTTGTCAAAGTTCGCCTGCTGAAATGATGACGCAGTCAAAATTCCTCTTCCAAAAATGATGACGGACTTCGTCCGCCGTCCGAACATTTTTTCAACACCGAAGATAAACCTCTTTGTGTAATCTCGGTCCCCAAACAAAACTGTAGTTTTCATCATCCCAAACACACAATCTTGAATTCCCCACGGACCGACACATGTGCCTGGAGTGTACTCCACCCGTGAACTCCCTTCGGACTTACATACCACAAAAAAACCTTTCTACGACAAATCAGCCTGCACACAAAAACGACTAAGTCTGGAATCTCTTACTCACACACAAGATAAACGACTAAGTCTGGAATCTCTTACTCACACACAAGATACAGAGAGGACTAAAGGTTTCCAAAACAACACTCCCCTAAACCTTTAGACTCTCTCAATCACTAAGTCCACATTCCTCTCTACAAAACTTCAATTTAGGTGCGGGTAAAGCCTTAGTCATCATATCGGCTACCATCATCTCATCTGGCAAATAATTGAGTTTCAAAATTATGTTCATCACTTTTTCTCTCACAAAATGCAACTTGATATCAATGTGTTTGCTTTTGAAGTGATGATTTGGGTTAGATGCAATTGCAATTAATGCTTGGTTATCACACCACACTATTTGAGGTCCAGATTGCATTAAATGCAGTTTTTCAAAGAGAGACTTTACCCACAGTAAATCCTTGATAGCTGAGCTTGTCGCCATATATTCAACCTCCATTGTAGAGTGACCTGTAACCTTTTGAAGCTTCCTGCTCCAACAGCATGTTCCACTTCCAATCTTCAAAGGAAAACCGGTGGTGGAACGGCGGCTTGGCATATCTCCGTAGCTAGCATCGCTCTAAGTCTGAATTTTTACTTTGTCTCCACCGAGAGCAAGTCGAAGATTCCGTGTCCCAACAAGGTACCGAAGAACCCTCTTTGCCGCCTCCCAATTTGTTTTCCTTTGATTTTGCAAACTCCGGCTCAAAGCACCAACTGCTGCGGCAATGTCTGGCCTCGTACAGTTCATGAAGTAGATTAGGCTGCCGACGATTTGGCGGTATCGAATGGTGGCCATAAAATATGCCTCCCCTGATTCCAAGGTGTCATAAAAAATGACTCCTCCATCGGTCTCCTTGCCTTCCATTTTTTGCTTAAATTCCATGGGAGTGGCACTTCCGTTTGCCTCTGCCATGCTGAACTTTTCAAGCACATTTCTAATTGCTTGCAGCTGCGTTAGATGGATTATTCTCCTATCTCTATCCCTTTCTACTTGAATTCCAAAAATATAATTTACCTCCCCTAAATTTTTCATCTCAAATCTATAATTCAAGGCTGCCTTTATTTTATTAATCTCATTTAATGACTAACTTAGCAGCAGCAAATCATCTACATATACCGCAAGGTAAATAATCCCATCTTCCCCTTCCATAACATAGACCGAGTGATATGAACTAATCCTCTTAAATCCAAAATCAGTTAGAAACCCATATAGTTTCAAATTCCACTGACGGGGAGCCTTCTTAACACCATATAAGGATTTCAACAACTTACAGACTAGATTTTCTTTTCCGGTCTCTGCATACATTTGAGGTTGCTTCATATTAATTACTTTCTCTAAATCTCCATGCAAGAAAGTTGTCTTAACATCCATTTGATGTAATTCCATATCGTGAATGGTTGCTAAAGACAAAAAAAAATTAACAGTTGCAAACCAAAAACCGGAGCCTAAGTCTCTTCGTAGTTAATTCCCTCCTTTTGACTATAGCCTTTTGCAACAAGCCTAGCCTTGTATCTTTCAATAGAATTATCCGGATTCAATTTGACTTTAAAGACCCACTAACAACCGATGGCCTTTCGATCCGGCTGAAGTTCCTCAAGCTCCTAAGTATGAGCCTCGATTATAGATCACATTTCATCGTTCGTCGTGGAGATCCATTGATATTTTTCCGGTGTCGAAAAAGCCCTTGTATTGTGAGTGGTTCCTTTGTGCTGGCGGAAAATAGATCATGCTCCACCGGTTCACCTCGCAACTTGTTGCTTTGTTTTCTTCCCCTCAAAAAATCTGAGGCTGCAACTGTCAGATCCGTACGTGGCCGCCGAGGAGGAGGTGGAGGAGGAGGAGGTGGAGGAGGTGGAGGAGATCGAGTATCCTGGACAAGTGGAGCAGCCAAAGTGTTCGGAGTAGGAATAGGAGATGTTCCACCATCAATAGTTGAGAAAGAGGTGGTGGAAGATGTAAAAGGAACACTCTCAAAAATTACATATTTTTGGATTCTAGCATTTTTCTCTAAATCTCACATGCCAAACACATCAACCAATTGACTTTTTTCCTTAACCTGAATATTCCTAGCAACTTGAAGAGTTTTTCTATCCGTATTGTATACTTTATAGCCTACAGACTCATCATCATATCGCATAAAAAACCCGGGAACCGATTCCGAACTAAACTTAGAAATAGAGAGATTATCCAAAATAAAACATTTGCTCCCAAAAACCTGGAAGTGACTAACATTAGGTTTTTTTTTTCGGTCCATACTTTATATGGTGTTTTCCCTTTCACGGCTCTAGTTTCTCTTCTATTTATTATATACGAATCATAAGAGAAAGCCTCACTCTAAAACTTGAAATTTATCCATTTATCTAACATTATTGATTTTGCACTTTCCGTTAAAGTTTGGTTGAGTCTTTTTGATACTCCGTTTTGCTCCGGAGTATAGAGAATTGTAAATTGGCAAGAAATGTCGTTTTCTTTTAAATAATTTGAAAATGCATAATAAATATATTCACCTTTGTTGTTGGACCGAAGTGAGAGAATCTGCTTCTCGTGAAGTTTTTCCGCCTAAACCCGAAAGTGCTTGAAGTGAGTAAACACTTCACTCTTCTCCTTCATAAAGTAAACCTTACTGTATCCAAAAAAATCATCGGTAAAAGTGACCAGAAACCGGTTGCCACTGAGGGAAGGGACTTTTGACGGCCCCCACATATCTGAATGAATGATTTGTAGCAAATGCGTAGCCCAGTTATCCGCGGCATGAGGTAGGGGTAACTTATTTAGCTTTCCCAGAGCACACCTATCACATACATGAGAGCTTTTTTGGCCTAAATTAACATCATCTATCATATTTTGTTTTACCATTTTATCAAGTCTCGCATGATGATCATGACCGAGCCTCTTATGCCACAAAACATTTTTCGGAAGGACATTGGAGAATCTGGTCAATTTCATTAGCGAGTCTATCCGGTGTGCAAGTTTGACGGTTCTTCTAAATTTACTCTCTTATCTTTCTTACTACCTTTTCCCCATTCTTTGTAGATTTCAAACCCTTCATTAAAGACGAAGTGAAAACAAAATTTTCTTAAATTTTGGAATATAGAAACATCAAAGTTCTTTTGACGACCATTGCTGCCACAAGCTATCCAACTTCCTTGCTTTAGCCTCAGCATTGCTGTCATCTGCATAATAAATGCGACGAGTGGGAATCGGAGTGAGGGCTTTGAAGTAAGCCCGGTTGCCGCACATGTGGGAAGAGCATCCGAAGTCCATAATCCACATGTTTTCTTGAGGTCCCTCCATGAGATCCTTTGTGAGAGTAAAGAACTCATCGTCATCCGATTGCAGAAATCTGACCACGTCGTCCTTTTCTTACACCGGTTTGTCTTGTGGCATCTCATCGGTTGCAAAGAACGCCGCATTTTTAACCAACAGTTTTGATGCCGATACTTTTGATGGTGAATCTTCCGACTGCACCATCCATCCCGCACGATAAATTCCTGTTTCACACGCTTTTATAAAAGCCGGACACTATCGGAAACATGACCTTGAGCAAAGCAATAGACACACCTATCATATTGCCTATAATTCGGATTAGGGGTAAAATTCATATTTCCCGAGAATCCAGCTGGCCTATATGTCTGAGCATTGTCGGCTACGGCTTACTGTCCACCATTCAAGGCTATCTGAGTGACCTATTCTTTTAAAATATAAGCTTGAGCTACAACTATGTTCCATTTACTCATCTCTAGCCTCTTTAACTGTGCAGCATATCGAAGAGCCTCTATTAAAATCATTGCTTGATGATAAGGAGAGAAATCCCCCCCCCAACAAGCATTGTCAGACAATAAAAGTTTCAATCCATGCAATATGAGTTTATATCCCCTCCAATATACTTATAATCCCAAATTTTTCTAGCAGTTATAACCTCATTGTGCTCACTAACTAGCACATAAGATTCCTTTAAAGCCTTCTATATTTCACATACCGTAGAGATATCGATATATGTCATGTTCAGAGCTTCCAACAAGAGTAATTTCATAACATGCAAAGCATTTTCATTTTTCTTTTCAAAATCCGGATTCGTATTCAGAAGAACATCGGAAATAACATTGTAAAATTTCACTTGCTTAAGGTAAGACTTAGTTAAATCCGCCCAATACAAATATTTTTGCCCATTAAACACCAGAATCTGTGAGGGTGGGCCCATGACCTGTTATCCTGAGGCAACAAGTGCCCTGGAAGAAGAACAAGAAGCACCGGCAGTTGCCATAATAATCAATACACAAAAAGGAAACTCTCATAGAAAACCCACAAAAGACCAACTTCACAATAAAGCCCCAAGCAAACAAGAAACTTCTAGGTCTCTAAATTTGCCACAATGCATAATATACAACAAAGGAACCACATGCACAATTTCAGAAGGTTCTACTCAAAGATCACAATAATCTTCTAATTTAAAGACACCCAAAATAAAATTGCTTCGCAGTTTTTTGCATACAAGGAATTCCTAACTCCAAAATATTCTAAGTCCTATATAAACAAGTGAGCCTACAGTTGGTCTACAGCGTTGGTCGACTGGTAAAATATAATTTATCAAAACAAAACCGCGCCGTCAACCGTACACAAATATGAACAACAACCTAAAATTAACAGTCGTTAAAATAAAATAGTACGCGGTCAAAGTTCGCCCGCTGAAATGACGACACAATCAAAATTCCTCTTCCAAAAACGACGGCGGACTCCGTCTACCGTCTGCACATTCTTTCATCACCAAAGATGAACCCCAACTTGTAAACTCGGTCCCCAAATGAAACTGTACTTTTCATCATCCCGAAATCACAATCTTGACTTCCCCACTGACCGACACGTGTGCCTGGAGTGTACTCAACCCGTGTACTCCCTTCGACTTACATACCACACTAAAAATTTTCTACGACAAATAAGCCTGCACACAAAAACGACTAAGTTCATAATATTTTTCTCACAGACGTGATACAAAGAGTACTAAAGGTTCCCAAAACAACATTTTTTTCCCGGATGAGTCCTTCTTGGGAGGGAAAACAGTCGAGGAAGCAAACACATGGAGTGCGATACTCTCCTGAACCAATTCGACGTCCACCTAGGTTTAAAATTTAGCCCAGATGAACTCATTTTCCGTAAAGCTGAGAGGAAACTGCTTTTGCTAAATAGTTACTGTCTCATCGATCAAATCAATTGGAAAAGGGGTTCTTTTGTAGATGTTGACATCTATTTTTGACCGAGAGAACACCTGCTTGTTACTTACCAATAGTTTAGATAGCTCGGCCTTCTGGTGAGGGTCCAACTGTTCATCTAAGGTCCAATCCATTTCCATGGCTCAATACACCTAGGCTCGTTGGTCTACCCCCAGGTGAGGTCAATTCCAATCCTACGTGGTCTACTTTTACCCCTCCATCTCCAGAAACACTAGTCTGACAACTGCTAAGTTTTCCTTCATGTACCGCCTCCCCATATTAGGGAAACCTCGGTAGGGAATGATAAATTTTCTCATTTTTCTCCCCCCCTCAAGCTGAAAAGTTGCTTGCATTGCCATTAATTGATGAGCTTGATGGTAAATAGCCCGAGAATTTGGACACTGGAGACTAGAAAAAGAAAGAGCATGCTTGATTACCCATGTGAATGCATTTTGATTCATACTTTGCTCGAATAAGCTGTACTCTAGAGGTCTGAAATACCTGGTGCGGCCGTTGTGTCCAGAAGGAATCCCATTGACTATTATATTTCTGCGATTGTCGTTGCCGTCCAAATACCCGTTATGCTATCAAAGACCATACCCGCTGCTCCTTTCCGATATGCGTGGCTAGAAGGAAAGGAAACCAAGGTGGGAAGTGCTCGGCGTGGAAATATTGGCTTGTTGCACCGAAAAAAAAAAGAGTTGTCTGTTTTCGTTACGGGTGTTGACGTCCGCCCTTTCCCTAAGATTTCCTGCACAAAGTTCCAAGGTTCTAAGAGCTGCCGCTTTAAAAATTGCAGGGGACGAGGAGCAGAATCATATTGGTCCAATAAGCCCTAACTCTATGTGCTCGGGATCCCATTTGCGCTGCATCGAAAACAAATGGAACTCCTAAAATCTGGGTGACTTGATTCCAGCTGTCAACAACCTGTTTTCGTTGATCCTCCCCTGGGTGGACATTCTTAAAAACGTTCCCCACTGGTGTGTCTTGGAGCTGTTGTATCTATGAGATGACTTGAATCATCTGAAAAAATGTTCTACTCCAGCTGTCACTATGCCCTTTTCTTTGTCCAGCTAGGGAGTATCCTTCACAAGGCCATCCTGCCACTACCAGATGCACACTTCCAGACTGGCTAGATGAGATGTCATTATGTTCTCCACATTATGGGGAAGACTTTGATGAGCTTTTGAAATGGCGGGCATGCAAAGTTGTTGAGGATATAGTTGGTGGAGCAGATGCAGACGATGCTCGCTTATTGCTCGGGCCTCGGGTGAAATCTCCACAGCTGAATAGGATTCCACTCAGTATCATGCCTTTAAAACCGCTTCCAAATCATGCCTTTAAAACCACTTCTAAATCAAAACTGATTCTCGAAAACAGAGATAAAATTCAAAGTCCTGAATTGGGGATTGTCAAAGACACCACTTGTCAGTTCAATTGCTCCCCTTTAGATAGAATCTCCGAAGACCTTGACCAAAGGTTTGAAATCGACTTCTTTTGTAAAATAGATGAAAAAGTCTTATCCACTCCCCGCCAAAGTATAGCCATTTGTAATAATCTGTCCTGATATTCCTCTTCCCACCGATTGGAAATGGAGAATTGCTACATCTCTTCCGCTATATCTGTTGAGCAGGGGAAAAGTTCCCCCAAAGAGGAGGTCGCATATATAGGGTTACATCCAGACACATGGATATTGTTTTCCCCCGGTTCCATAAATCCAAATGAACCAGCACTTACGTTCCTTCAGGATTTTGGGGGTCTCGAACGGTACATTCCTACTTCCACACACTTAACTCCATATTCAACCGGGTCCATGTGGCCATTCCCAAAAGAATTTCAAATTCTGTATCTTCTACCACCAAAAATGGGAGCTCAATCTGGATCCGTTGACCCGCGTCATTGAAAAATTCAATTTCAATGGCGTGGATGATCACATCGACTGGTTCACTCCCATTGGTGACCGTACTGAGGTAAATGTTGCTTGGGCAGATTTTTGGCCGGAGTTCCTTTGGCATCTGCTATAAAGCCGAAGTGGTGATGAGGTTCCGGAGCGCCTCGGTGTCAACCACAACGTCTTGATACTATTCGTATCCGTTAAGCTTAAAATTCCGGTCCCGTTCAGGATGAGAGTCACTAATAATGCTTTGTAATCCCTATCTATCATAGGGGTTTTCCGCTCTGCAGACAAAAAAATGGCTCTTGATTGACTTGTCGTGTCGACCATCTCTCTTCCCGAGTGTATTTCATCTCCTAGTGCTTGAAAGGGGATTTCTTGGAGCATATTGTGGGAAGAGGTTAGATTTTTTACGTGGGTAAGTGCGTAGGGCATGAGGTGCCTTACTAACATGACAGCCAGCTTGGAAGAGGGAGGTTGAGCTTTAGGTGATGAAATTGGGGAATAGGGTTTTTCTTGTATTTCTTGTTGCTTTCCTACTATCTCCTCACTTTAGGAGCCTGAATCCAGTGCGGTAGGAGTCTTAAGAGTGTTCTTGTTTGGGCGTTCGGCCATGTATTTTTCAAACCAGCCTTGGTTATTCTATCTCTCTCTCTCTCCAGTTTTTCTTTCTCCCGCTGTTGTTTTTCTGTCTTATAGTCTTCGAAACCAGGAGGCAGTTTTGGTTTAGTCGGAAGAGAGATTGGGTGAGTTGGCTCTATCCCGAGGTCGATGTCGTTGTTCATGGTAACTACCCGGGGAGTGAAGGATAAAGATCCAGTGACCTTCCGGTTGTGGTCCTTATAGACCATTTTTTACCCGTCTTTTTTTCTGCTCCGAGGCGGAATTGCGAAGTTGTTGGCAGCTATCTCCCACCCCTACATTCAAGGCTCCGGACAAAAAAACACGTGCATCGTGGGCATTTGGGGGTTCCAAATCCCAGCCAATTAGGTCATCATCATTCTCACCCGCTTTGTTTTGAAGTTCAAGCTCCGGAAGCTTTTGTAACAAATCATTTTTCTATTTCTAGAGTATATGTGCTCAGTGAGAGGAGCAGCCCGGAGGAAGATTATAAGTGGAGGACTCCAATTCTGCTGCCATTGCATTCAATTGCTGACTCTGTTGTTGGATGATTCGTTTCGGTGTTAGCTTTGGCCGAATAACTAGTGCGCGTTCCACTTTCTTTTGTATAGACAGGACACAACGCTCCCGCGCATAAAGGAGTTGAAGTGGAAGAGGATATACTGCGGTTTCAACTTCACCGATGAACAAGGCAAACTGCATCATCTCTTTCGAGAATCCATTTCTACAGAAACAATGTTCCTCTTGATGCTCAATGAAGCCGCAGGCTGCACATTTGGAACCTTCAGTGGTGTATTTTCCCCTCAACTCATTAGACACCTGGGCATTATCAAATTTTGGAAGCTTAATTTGCCTCAGCTGTGATTGAGACATTTTTGCAGTTTTGGCCCGAAGAGTTAGTTGGTAAGTTTCCTTGTTCACTAGGGTTCTTTTTTCCCCCCCTCCCTTGTTTCCATTCCTGCTGCTTGCGAGTACGCTTAGCACGTTTTTTTTCAAATTCATTCTGTTTGATTGCAAGCTCCGATTTGAATTTTTTGGGGCAGCGTTTTCACCCATGTCCTGCTTCTAGGAATTGAGACAGTTGTAGAGAAAAACTTTGTCATTTGCCCCTATTTCGAGTTCTGACTCGCTATCAGCTACCTGTTTTCATATAAGTTTCCGCAAAGCTTAAAGCTCAATCTTTTCTTCCTCGTCCAATAACAATTCCCCAACAAATCTTGCAAAATTTCCGCGGGTCTTGTCAATGAATGCTTTCTCCTTTCCTTCACTGTGGACGAAGTGTTGGTACAATTTTATGGCAGTTATCAAAATGTTCTTCAAACGGGGATTAATATCGTGGATTGCCTTATTTGCAATCTAATTATCTAGAGCGGCCTGCCTTGTGGGTTCGAAAGAATTGTAAACCGCGATGTAATATTTTATCCCAATGGCCGGATGATCGATCGTCGAGAGTTTGGTCTTCTGGCATAAGCTAGAAAGACAGTTGAGGAGAGTTTGTGGTGTTTAATTCTTCAAGCACTTGAAGTCCGTGAAATCCTTGATAGCAGAGTCATTTTTCTCTGTGTAGAGAAGTCTCCACGCGTCCAAAAGAGTGGAGCATGGTGTAAGGTTAGCATCCATCCAGGTGGCAGTCTAGGGGCTTGGGTCGCCTGTTGTAGATTCACGTAGGCGAGCACTTGTCCCTGTAATTTCTTATCGTTCATGAAGACTATAGTTACAAAGGCGGCCGCAGTCACACCTAGATCGGCCTTAGCTTACACCGCATCCACATCTAGAACCGGATCTAAGACCTTGATACTTGGGGGCATCAGGGCGTGCTGCCTCTCCTTTTAATCTCCCAAAGCGCCCCCAAAAATGTAATTGACCATCATGGGAAATAAAGTGGTTTGGAAACCATCGAGAATGACTCCTCCCAAGTATTTGTTGATTTAAGACGGAGTGAAGGATTTCCACAACAGTTCGAAATCAGAAAAGTCTATCCCAAAATTGTCCCATGTAAATATCCGGTTATCCCCCATCTTTTTCTCCTCCTCTCCAAGGTAGGTGATTTGGGGAGAATGTGGCCGGGTAGGACTGACAAACTGAATCGGGGAGATGACTCTTAGGTCTTCACCCCAGAGGCGGTACCACCAACTTCTCTAATATAAGGAGCGACCTTAGAAGCTGTTAATCCACCCCCACAAAATAAGTGCCCGCTCCAGAAAATATGATTGGAGGGTTTGTATCCCCAACAGGTATTGTTCTTGTTCACCTGGGTGCGAAGGGTTTCCGCGTCCGAGGACTTGTCTTGTCTTGCGAAAGTTGCAGATCAGGTCTATTTGGCGGAGTACCCCGAGAGGACGAAGACAAAGAGAAAGAGAAGGCCCCTGCCTAAGATACGATGTATTTCCTCAAGACGTACGCCCACGTTAAGCTGAAGGTGGTGGCTCGGAGCAGGAGGAAGGAAAACGCCAGTGTGGTGGAGAAAAGGTAAGTATGGTGGTTCCAGGCTGGGCGAAGATAATTGGGGGTCCGGTCACCAACCAGATGGGGCCTGCGGGATTGTCTTTGGGGTCGGTTGGACGTCGAAGGACAGAGGGAAAGGAGGTGGAGGAGGAGAAGGGGGAGGATCACGAGATTGTTTAATAGGTGACGAAGGAGGAGTGGCATGTCTCCAAGGAATGTGGACCCTTTTGTCCGGTCGTAATTCCAACAAAGCTTCCAAGGCCGAAAAGATCTCAACAGATACAAAAAATGGAAGCTCCCGAGATACAGCGGCAAATTCAGAGGTCGATTTGCACCCAAACCCTTTCCATTAGGTCCTCAGATACCCTCCCTTCCCGCTAAAGAGGTGGTTCATGTCGCGTTCTTGATAGAATCACTTTAGGCTGAGTATCGCGTGAAATAACCATTCCCCGAGTCGGCTCTCCGAAATAAAGATTTACTATAGGCGAGGTGGAAACCTGTCCCCTAAGAAGCCCTCTGGACCTAAGCCGAGCATAGCGTATTAAATGTAATTCCTGTTCCCATACTTTGTTTCTTTCCTCCTCTAAAGCCTCCCAATCTATTCTGACAGATCCATCCCCTGTCGTAGCCCTATCTTTAAATTTCAGCTTGGTAATAAATTCTTGAGCGCTGCGCAATACCACCGTTCGATCTCCCAGATCTACACATGGCGCCTTTGGATCTGTAGGTTCAAATCGTCGTAGCCCCTCGGAAGGGCAAAATGGTGGGGATTTGGGAGAGGGTGTCTCCATGGCTGTAACCTGGACATCTTCATGTGTTGGTTTAGATCGCCAGAGCCCTCCGGACCGGCGAACTGGGACGGGCGAACTGGCCGTGCTTCTGGAAAATGTCCCCTGGTGGCGGCTGACAAAGGAGGTGGAGATATTTCCTCCTTGGGGATAGGAGCAAATCTCCCATTGCTATCATGATGGTTGAACCTCTTCCCTTTCGAAGGATCTTGAGATTCGTTCAGCTAGTTCTTTCTTCTGGACGAGACCGAGAAGTGGTGCGTCCCTTGAGCTTGCTGCTGGTAAAGGTGTCATGGGAGAAAGATTGCGGAGGGCAGTGAGCTGGAGCCCTCCGAGGTCGGTTCTTTACCGACTGTGAAGAGATACTCTTGGAGGAACTGCTCAAAATTTCCACCACCCCTCCGATCGGTCGAACCACTCGAGCTCGATCTGTCAAAGCCACTCTTTCAACCGACTCCTTCTTTACCACTTCAACTCATAGAGATCGTGAAGAGCAATGATTTCCTTCCGACCAGGACGACGAGGGTCTGCCAACACCACAGAGTTAATCAGAATTTCAACCCTAAGAATCTTGTATCTAGTATGTAATCCAACCTCTGGCAAGTGGATAGGGACCGACTACCTATGGGCCAACCTCTTTTATCGAAAAGTGGGAGACACTTTTTTCCTCTCCTCAGCTTGGGCCCGAGCGGCCTCGGCCAACGAGGGGAATTGCTCAGGTGTGAGGACGGGTGGAGGAGGAGGAATGATTTCCTCAGCTGATTTTTTGGGTGGAGAATCAAACATGGAGGCTCCTTGGACCGATTTCTCGGGCCTGTGAGAACCCCCCCCCTCTACGAAACCCTTAGGACTACCTTTCTCCTCGGACATGGTGCCTGCGATTCCCCTATTCGTAGCCTCCCCTCCCCCCATTGGGTGATGGCATCGAGAAAGATGGAAGGAAAAAATAAAAATGGAAATCCTAACTCCCTTCCACAAAGAGATATTTCGAAGACAAAGCTCCTATCCCCTCTAATCCGAGGAGACAGGTTGCTTTTTCAATACTGTGCTCTACCATTAGAAGTATTAACAAATGCCCCCTCAAAACCCATTGTTTTGATCAAAGCGATCGAGCAACCTGCTCCGGCAAAACCACACCGAAACCTGAAAGGACTACAAACAAAACCACAAATGAACTTCCACGTAAAAATATAGAAAGAAATAGAGTTGGTCGTTTCACATTTAACAATATAACCTTGCCCCAAAAAAGAGAATAAAAGATAGAATAAATAGAATGGCGAAGCAAGCTCACATACCCCCGCAATCAACGATGACAACGAGAAAGACGTAGCCTTTCCCGACGGTACGGAAAACATGTAAGATCCTCCTTCACTCCTGAGTGTCCGCAACTCCGGACCGACCGGACTCTTCTCGGTTTCAAACACAAAACAGTCAAAAATCACCCAAAGGCAGGATAGTGCCAACTACCCGCCCAAAATATGATTTCCACAAAAGACATATCCAAAACCAAGATGGCAATAGAGTCACACCACACATAAAACAAAGATTCTCCAATAGAAGGTTTTCTTTTTTTGAATTTTTTGGGGTTTTCTTAGGAGACAGTACTGAAAAAACAACCTGTCTCATTCGGACTCAAGTTCCTTTTACATCAGAGTTTGTCCAATTTGAGGTTCACAAGGTCAACGTTGTTGTTCATAGCCATTTTAGCCATGGATTTACCCTCGGAAGCACCACAAACTACCCCAAAAACAACCTACTTTGAATCCACTCAGAATTCTACAGAATAAAAAAAAACATTTTAAACTACATTAATAGGTATTTTCTAGGCCACTTAGTATTCCCAGCAATTTTCATATATAAATACCAAGCTGACCGATCACATCACTCACTCAAATTTGCAAAAAAACAGTTTGCCAGAACTTTGATAAATTTGACCAACTTTACAATGAAGCCCCAGTTAAAATAGACACACACTAGGTCTGCAAATTTGCATTAATATTTTTAATACAATGAGGAACACACATGCAAAATATCAGATAGTTCGGCTGATAGATGTGTGAGCAATTCTCAGATGAAATTAACAAAAATGACCAAAAACAGATTTGGTACAGAAAAGTTCCTCAGTCCAAAAATGACTAAGTGTCCTACAAATAGTGTTGGGTATCGAGAACCACTTGCCGATGTTCGATATGTACCGAATTTTAGGTACCCGATAATCGATATATCGCCTCAATATATCGATTATCGAAATATCGCGATATTTAGCTGATCTATCGCTGATATAATATATCGCGATATATCGAATGAATTTCGAGTTTTATTTTTTTTGTAGTCTGCTGCCAGTACTACTGCTTCTGTAGCTAGTAGTACTGGCGGCAGGTGCTAGTACTAGTGTTGTAGCTACTACCAGCTGCAACACTAGTATTAGCATCTGCTTCTAGTACTAGCAGTTGCTGCACTAGTGCTAGCAGCTACAGCTAGTACTACTTGTTGTAGCTAGTACTACCAGCTGCACCACAAGTGCTAGTAGCTGCTAGTGTTGTTCTACAACCACCAGTGCAGGTGGAGGAGCAGTCAGAAGCTATCAAGAATCCTTCCAAACAGATGTTCTTAAGTGCTCACCAATTCTTATACAAGCATCCAAACCTCACAAAACTCTATCAGAATATAGAGTAGCATAAACACTGATAACTCCCAAAGTTATAGCACAATTGACCCGACAACACTCAAGATATAATACTCAGAAGTTTCCCAAAAACTGTTTGCAGTTTTACTACTTGGAAGTCTGGATACATAATATGCTATGAGTCCTAAGTCTTATACTTGTGTTGAACTGGCAACACCATTGTACTTGAGAGGTACATCAAACCACCAAGCTACCACTAATCTGTCAAGCTACCATTGAGGTATCACTAAGCTACCACTAAGCTATCACTAAGCTAACTAGAATCGTATCTATCGCAGTTGCTCTATCCTGTACAGAATCACATTAAGAATATTAGACGTTGCGTTGTCCGTACGGACCATATCAAACATAATCATGGTTGCCTTGTCCTGTCTGTGTTGAAGCTTCGCTGCTGCGCTGCTCTGTTGCTGCGCTGCTCTGCTGTATAGCAGCTGCTCTGCTGCTGCGCTGCTCTGCTGTATAGCAGCTGCTCTGTTGTATAGCAGCTGCGCTGCTCTGTCTGTACAGCAGTTGCGCTGCTTTGACTGTAAAGCAGCTGCGTTGCTCTGAGACTAAAAGCTTTCCAAAAAGACAACAGCTAGTACTACGAGCTGCAGCACTAGTAGTTGCAGCAGCTGCTAGTACTACGAGCTGCAGCATTAGTGCTAGCAGCTGCAGCTAGTACTACAAGCTGCAACAGTAGTGCTAGCAGCTACTAGTACTACGAGCTGCAGCAGTAGTGGTAGCACCTGCAGCTAGTGTTACCAGCTGCAGCACTAGTGCTAGCAACTACGAGCTGCAGCACTAGTATTAGCAGCTGCTGCTAGTACTACAAGCTGCAGCACTAGTGCTAGCAGCTGCAACTATTACTATCAACTGCAGCACTAGTGCTAGCAGCTGCTGCTAGTGCTACTATTCTACGAGCTGCAGCACTAGTGCTATCACTTGCAGCTAGTACTACCACCTGCAACACTAGTACTAGCAACAGCTGCTAGTATTACCAGCTGCTAGTACTACCAACTGCAGCACTAGTGCTAGCAGCTGCAGCACTAGTACTAGTAGCTGCAGCTAGTACTACCACCTGCAGCACTAGTACTAGCATTAATAGCTACTAGTATAACTGCTAGTACTAGCTGCAGCTGCTAGTACTAGTGCTACTTGGTAGTATTACCTACTATTCCAAATTTGTGATATTACACTTCTAATTATAACATCAATAAAATTAAAAATCCAATTTTTTTACCATTCAAAAAATGCAATATAATTCGAAAACCAATTCCAAATATATAATATAAATCAATATGTGGCCACAAGTAACCCATATTTTCACATTAATGTTAATTATTTATTTTCCCAAATTTCAAATCTAATTCCCTAAATGAAAAATATTCAAACTCGCAAATATTTCAAAATTCGACATGTCTAAAACATTTGTTTAGTTTGACATCTCTCACATTCAAACATATGGTTATTTTATAATCCCAAAATCCCAAATTTTATACTTTCCCAAGTTTCCAATATTTGAAATCCAAATGTAAATTACACAATGTTTCTAAAAGTAATAAACTGAAATTCAAACTCTCATAACCGTGCACCATACAAATCTTCTAAAAAAAACATAATTTTGCATAATCATTTTTTGTTGGGTAAATTATTCCACCAATCTCCAATTTCTTTTCCCGTTTCGTTCTGATGTTTCTTGGAAACAACCTTATTGTTATCGTTGTCGTTAATATCTCCCTCTTTTTCAATCTCCTTTCCTTTGTCATCATGAATATTAATGAGCGATTCTGTTGCTTGCCATGATCATTTCAAGAAAACAAGTATTTCAACCGATTCCGGAGTCAACTGGTTTCGCTTAATCGAGCTTATTTGACCGCCATGAAAAAAATTCGCTCGGGAGGAGCCGAAGTGGCCTGTATAGCTAAAATGATTCGAGCCAAAAAGCTGAATGTTGGAAACAACTTTTTGTTTTTGGCCCACCACTTCAATGGGTTTGCCCGTTCGTGTTGTGAGTGTTCTAAAACACTTTTTCCTTTGTAAATTTGAATTTCTTGGAGCAAATGCTCCTTAAACTCATCTCGCGTGAGTTTCGAGGCCAAAAATTTTGAACGGTTTCGATAACCGAAGAAATGGGATGCTCTTTTTGTAATGGTATGAAAATGTCATCCTCATCATCATCTTCAACTTCATTCACACCTTTCTCATTTGAATTGTTTCCAATCTCCATCATCAACCCATCATTACCACCCTTCGAATGTCCAATTAATTCGGCATCCATGTCAAACTTTCCTAACATCATGTTGACAATTTCTTGCCATACCTTATCTATCTCTAAAGGTGTTAAAAATCCTAGGTTTTTCGTCCTAGGATCTAGTGCAAAAGCAATAAACATCGTCATCGGGAGAGTTTTTAACTCACACGTTCCAAATTGACCCTCAAAATCGGTTATCATCGTCTTCGCAATTGCATAAATTGCCATATCATCACATCCTCCATTTGATGTGTCATCCACTACTTTTTTTAGTCCTTTAAGTAGTGAGTGGACAATTACCGGCACCCAACTCAACGCTACATAACTTTCCCCTTCCAACACACGTAGGGCAACAATGAAAGGTTTTAAAACAATCGCACCTCTCTCAATGATCATCAATGCTGAAATTCTATACGCTCCATTGCCCACAAACTCGCAGATCCAAAAGAAGATAATCAAGATAGTGCCGACCCCAAGTTGATATAAACCCAAATGAATGATCCTTTGACAATTTGAACCCTAATAAACCTTCACCCCTGTGAAGAGAAGACCTTCTGTGTGCTCAGTTCCACCACAGAATGCAAAGCTTGAATATGTGTTTTGGACAATATTCCACACTTTGACTTTCCCACTGAATAAGTGCCACCATGGCACGCAAAGACTTTGAACGACTACATCCCTGTGTAGCTTGGACTCCCTTGAGTGCGCAGCAAAAATATTCACTGGATTTGCTCACCCGAGCATTAAGTTATGGCTGGTCAAAGATGACCTTTATAGTTACAAGCTCTCTTAGAGAGAGGAACCTATATATCACTAAGTCTTGGTCTGCCTACTCACGACTACCTATTACTAAACCCTAGTCCAATAGGAACACTTTATAGTACAAGAAGGTACAATGGGCGATGTACTTATTGTACAGATATTGTACGACATGGTCTACAAGGTGACACCTGTCAAATCGGGAGCCATGGTTCCTCCACCCATCTTCTCTTGTATCAAATAACGTGGCGCCACGTGGCACCGCCTAACGCTATCTAGATTAGCTTCTTTTGGATCTACGAATTTTGTGGGCAATGGAGCCCATAGAATTTCACAAATATTTCAAACGAATTCAAGCGACGATAAAAGGTACACTATTTGTTATATATCTCCGTTTCCGTCCATCAAAGTACACAAATTTTTTTGATTTGTCGCGTTTCATTTTAAAACTTTTCCCTTCCACGGGTCTGAAAATTACGATGCCATTTCACGAAATATGGAGAGAAATCTCTGAGGGCGCCCCAACAAGTCGCGCACGCCGGCTCTCTCACGCCGCCTCACATTCTCTCCTTTAAACTTCAACACTCCTTCAAAATTCACTATTCCTCATCCTTTCACAAAACGGCTCAACGTTGACCGGTGGGAAGTTGGAGAAAACAATGATTGTTGTTTTTCGACCACTACCAAAGGTATTCAAGCACTTTTTTGCTTCAAAGCGCGTGGAATTTGCTAAAGAGGCAACTGTCCACGAAAGGTAGTAGAATTGGCACTTCTTCAGGCATAAACATTCTCCATGGCGTTGTGTTGGAAGACTGAATGTCTAAAAATGTCACGCAAGTTTATGTGACGTTCAAAGCAATTTTTTACAATTTGGTGCGTCAACACCGATTATACACTGTCAACAGTTGCCACGGGCATTGTCGACATATAGAATCGTCACGCCCTTAAGTGATAACTTTGTTTAGTACATATAGGGACACCTAAAATCGGGTCCGCCGGATCTGCGCTAAAAAACAAAGTTTTTTCGTTAAGTTACAAGTACATGGAGGCGCACCCTTAGAATTGGTTTTTTGTTGGTCCTTCGTTTGGACATTTCGAACCGTGTTATGTTTTGTACTTGTAATACTTGCAACATTCGATTAAGGGAACCCATAAGGTAATTAGTAAATACATACTTTTTTCCTCTTTGTATTACACTCCACTACAGGTTCAGTACAAGTAGTACAGTACAGTACTATACTGTACCGTAACGCCGACCCGCTGAAACTTAAATTAAGGCGCGGTTTCCAATCTGAGGGTTTTTAGCAGATGTACGAATACATTTACTAGCAGTTGTTTTCAAGACGAGTTGCCATCGGATTTTGTTGTAAACAAGCTCTCGCACACGTGTTTCCTTCTAAATGGTACACCATGAATCGTTATTAGCCTTATGTTCTTTATATCAGTACCCCAAAATTTTGACATTGATACCCAAAATACGTGAATGGATCTAATTCTTCCGTGACGTTAATTACGGTTCTTGAAAATTAGCGTCAATGGTATTACCGTACTTAATTCATGAATAGTGTGGTCTATGGAAGGAGTTTATTTTTACAACGGTGTACTTCGTTACCGAAAATCGTATGCAAATTGTAGTGAACTTATGTCGGTCGCATATAGAGTTGCACTTAGGAATATCGTGGAGTCGAGTTTGCAAAATAGGCGTTCACATACAATCATATGTTCGTTTTTGTGTGTGACAATGTGAACGGATAACATGTGCATATACTAAAAACTGTGTATGTTATGTAAGCATAGTGTTGTATGCTTAGACATGTTGATATTCGCAAAAAGTTAAGTCTAATACGATCTCGTTTTAACTCTATTTGAGATCATGCGAGATTAATAGAGTAAATATTTACACTATTACAAGGTCATTAGAAAACACAACGGTAATCCCAGACCTTTAAAAGAAAAAAACGGGTATTGGAGTTAAGTTTAACCCTTGTTGTAATTTATAAATATTTATTTCAGTAAATAGGGGTAAAAATAACTTAGGATATTTTTCCTAATAGTCTACTGTAATATTTACCTTAATTAGTGTTACAGTAGCAAAAGGTATAGTAGAGTGTATTGTACTTTTGCAGGGACAGGTGTCGGCGAAATAACGTATGCAAGTTTTTCGGAGTAGCGCCCAGAATCAGCCTTACGTGTCAAAAAGTTGACGATGCCATTCACATGATCGGACGAACGGGATCTGTCCCGAGTATTCCGAAAACATATGGTACTGCTCGCCGGTACCATCGTCGATCAAATTTGTTCAAAAAGACGCGATTCACCTGGGACCACAAGCGCCATTCACGAGGGACCACAAGCGTGATTCGCGTGGGACCACAAATGACGAAGCACTTAGGTGCTTCGTACTACATGACCATATTCGGCTGGACTTTAGCGGTCACGGCTGACTAAGCATTTCAAACGTTTTGTGTATGGCTAGAACGTTTTGTGTACGGTTCAATGTCTGTAAGTATCTGAATAACATTAGTTTGTAGTTTAGTGTGATAAAAAAATAGTGTTTCATTAATCAGGTTCTAGAAAATAGTAATTAGGTTTTTGAGGTACAATAACGTATGGGTAGGATGCTTTGTCGTTAGTCAGTATAATAACCCTAGTAACGGTTACCCGAATTAGTGTAGATCAGTAGATACACACTGTGAGTATATAACTTAGGACTTAGCCAATTTTGTAGTATCCAGTTTTGGGAATATGATTTTCTAAGGGGAGTTTTTGGGAAAGTTCCAAATAAAATATCTTATGGTTTAGTCGGTCATTTGAGTTGCAATTTTGGGAAATTTCAGTTTACTGTAATGTGTATCATTGTGGCAAATTTGAAGCATATTGGCTTTTTGAGTCATATTTTGTGTCAGTTCTAAGTTGGCTGTTGAGTAGGTACTTTGATAATTTCTGCTGTTTTTTATGTCTACTTCCACTACTACTGCTGGTTCTCCGCTTGCAACGGTGGTTGAAGAACAACAGCGACTACCTAGAAAAATTATTCTAAGTCCTAAAACTCCTCTCTAAGCTCCCTAGTACTGAGGTACGGTCCAATCGTAAGACTGTACCGTACGAGAAAGTACAAGCAGTGTCGCACTTTCTGTACGGTCAATGTACAACATCGCCATAATGTGACACTTGTCACATTTGGAATTATCATCTTGCGTTCCGAACATCTTGCAATCCTCCCGGATCCTACCACGTGTCATTCGGAGTGGTGGTGCCCGAAAACGCCAAGTCGCCCACTTTGGAATCCCGACTTGCACCACGACCGTTCGATTAAGACCGACATTTGAAATTGGCCGTCTAAATAATTGCTCGATATTTGTTTCACATTTGAAACAAATGCGCGATATCCGTTTTGAGATAATTAGTAGTCCGTACAATACAAACTGTATCTATGTCTTACTATCTCGTTAAATGAATTAGTCTAACTGTTTATGTTTATTTAATTATCGTAATATATACATTATAGCACAGGTCCTTCCCTAGAGGATAAAGCTACCGGCTATCAAAATCTTGACGGACAGCAGGTACCAAGATCAAATCCTGGATTCGTTAAGACAGTTTTTGTTAAACCTACCAAAACTATAGCCTGTCTCTCTCTCTAGGCAGCATAGGCAGCCATGGCTCTAGCTGTCTCTCCAACCTGTCTCTCCAACCTTCAGTGACAACAACAAGTGTGGGGGTTTAAAGAGTGGAGTGAGAGGCAGGCTGCCTTTTTTGACTTCCTTTTGTTAATTTTCCTTTACTCAAACCTAGAAAATACATACATTTCAACATGTGCATCTTTTTACATGTTTTCCTTCTCTTTCTTTTGACTTCATTTTTCGTTATAATTTTTTTTTTCGTCCTTTTCCTCACATGGTTTACCATCATGCAACACGTATACGAAAATAGATGTACATATACGCGCATATCTTATATATATACATATATCTATATATTGATATATTCTTCTCCATACATAAACTTAACACAAATACAAATAGAAAAATTTATAGATTATATATACACATATATACTCATAAATATACACATACGTATACACTTGTGCATACACCCACATATGCACCTATTATACACACAAAAATACACACACATCTACACACATTTAAAGACATACCTATACAAATACATATACATACTTATACACATACCTATACGCACGCGTATACAAATACTTATACGCACATGCATACACGTACGATAATACACACATATAAATCTTTGTTCACACACACATATGCATATACGTACACATTTACATATACATATACGCAAAATTAACAGACCGCCCGCGCTTAATCTGGAACGGATTCGGTTGCCAAATTTTGAGGGCCGGACGGTTGCGGTCGGTTAATTCACAAGTAAAAAAAAATGGTCGGTTACATTTTGTTCACCAAAAAACCAAAAAGAATGAAAATTTTCTACTTGTTCATATTATCCAACACTCTTGTACTTTGTACTCTTTAGTATCGTGGAAGTATGTGACATCATGATTAGCGTCACAAATCTGATACGGTAGTAACACTATTCATTTTGCAGAACTTAAGGAACGCGACAAAGCGTCGCCAATTTGACACGGTACGCCGCCAATCTCTATTAACATAAAGGTTTCTTTAGCGTATATGAATAATTATCGTGGTTTACGCTATTTAAGAATATGAAAATTTTGAAAAAAAACATGCATTCTAATTGTTTAGTAATTATATTTAGGGTCTTTGAAAAAAGTAAATGTCGGTCGCAAACATGCTTACACTAATATAGGTATTTGTACAAAATCCGACAAATCGTACACAAATCCTACGTTCACACAGTCAAAACGTGGTTGTTGGACAAATATATGCGAATGTGATATTTGACAACCCGATTTCATCCCCTTATTAGACCGCACATTCTCCTGCGTACGCGGCTACTACATTTAATGAATTGTAATTTTTCACTTAAAACGGTACATTTTTGCACGGTATGATTTGTTGTTTTGAGGCAACTGGTGCCACTGAAGAAGATGAAGAAGCACCGGCAGTTGCCATGATAATCAATTGTACAAAGAGGAAACTCTCACGAAATCCCACAAACAACCAACTTCACAATGAAGCCCCAAACAAACCAAACACACCCTAGGTCTGCAAATATGCCACAATATAAATTATACACCAAAGAAACCACATGCGGAATTTTACAAAGTTCTGCCTAAAGATCACAATGATCTTATAATTCAAACACACCCAAAAACTGCTTCGCAGTTTTTTCCTACACAACAATCCTACTTTTCCTAAAGTAATCTAAGTCCTATATATACAAGTGAGCCTACGGTTGATCACACCGTACTACAACTAGCGTGGTCAATTGGTACACTACTCTTCATTAACAAAATCCCACCATCGAATGCACATAACTATTTCCACCAATCAGACAGTAGCTAGAAATGAAATAGTACGCGGTTAAAGTTCGTCCGCTGAAATGACGGTACACTAAATACTTCTCTTCCAAAAATGACGGCGGACTCCGTCCGCTTTCCACGTATTCTTTCATCACCGAAGATGATCCTCCACTTGTAACTTTGGTCCTCAAATGTAACTTTACCTTTTCTTCTTGAACAACCAAACTTGACTTTCTCACGTACCGACACGTGTGCCTGGAGTGCACCAAATCTGTGTACTCCCTTTCGAGTTTACATACTCACTAAATCATGTCCTCGTCAATTTATCTTCACACAAACTGACTCATATTCAGAACACCTTTCTTGCGCAGACTGCTATAGCTGCTATGACGCTGCTACGACTGCTACGACTGCTATGACTGCTATGATCTGTCAGCACAGCTGTGATATTAGAGCATCGCAGCTGCCATGTCAGATCAGAGCAGCATAGCAGCACAGCAACCAGTGTAGAGTGCTCAAGGTTTCTAGCTGCGATGTCAGACTTAGCGCAGTATGGCAGCATAGCACTAAGATATAGAGAGAACTCAAGGTTTCCAAAACAACATGATTCTCACCTAACACCACACTATTTAAAAGATGGCGTACTTTCGTTTTGTATGGTACTTGGAAAATAACCCTAAATGGCGTACAGAAAAAAAATAGAATAAGCTTTGTTATTGGAGAATAAAAAAAAAAAAACGGGACGGAATTAGCGTACACTATGCTAATAGCGATTGGCGGTGAAGTAAACACTATTCATTTCGCAAATCTTAGGGAAAGTGACAAATCATAATTATTGGCTTATTCATACGTTGTACATTAGTTAATTTTGTACTTTTTCGGTTACGGGCGGGCACGGTTTGTCGCGAGAAATCGAGTTTCGATTAACTTTTATTTTCGTAAACAGTGGTCGGTTAACGGATAACAATCAAGGAGCGTGACATAACCCGGTCGGGAATCGGTTACTCAGATTTTGAAAAAAAAAACGGTCGGTTTGGGTTATGTAAAATTTTGACTTTTGCGACCTCTGCTCACCGTCACCCTTTTGGCGCCTCCATTGGATCATCTACGTAGGTGAGGTTGTTTACTTCCTCACGGAAATGGAGGCGGCCACGCCTCCAAGACCCTTTTGTTGATAGTACACCGAGAATCGTTATTAGTGTCAAAGTCACCAATTTGGGTTATTAAAATTTTGATTTTTTTCCATGAATAGGATACATGATTTTAATTTTTCCCTGACGTTAATTAAGGTAGTGTACAAAATAGTGTAAAGAACGAAAGTAAATAAGATATAAATAATGTGGTGTAGGGTTTATGTCAAACTGTAAATAAATGTACCTTTTCAAGCGAAAATTTTACAAAAAATGAATTAAATCAAACGCGCATGCATAGGAACCTGTGTTAAAATAAAAGGATTATTCTGACACGTAAATTAACCTGACATGTACAGATATTTAAATTTCACGATGGCGTACGATTTTTAGTATTTGTACGGATACATATATTAATGTATATAATGATAAGGCGAATATTCCATTTTTGTTGTTCCCAAATTAGCATAATGCCGAAATTAGAATACACCATTTAAAAAAAAAAAACAATTTTTTTATTTGCATCAATTACGGTAAATTTTTTTCAACACTATTTGAACTTTCGTACCAATAATGATTTGCGGTGTAGCGAAGAAGCTTGTCGGCGTATAATTCTATTTAGTCCACCCATGAGTAGTCCTCCGGGCAGAATCGCAAAAGTCAAAATATTACATAACCCAAACCGACCGATTTTTTTTTTCAAAATCTGAGCACATGACGCCCGACCGGGTTATGTCACACACCAAAATTGTTAACCGTTAATTGAAACTCAATTTCTTGCGACTACCCGTACCCGCTCGTACTTCAATAAGCAAAAAATAAGTGGTACATCTGCCGTATACCTTCCACGATAACAAGAGTAGAAAGTACAATAATGTTGAATTGTATAGACTGTACAAAATTTTCATTTTTTTCTGTTTTTTGCTTACCTGACTGTAACCGATTTTTTATTTTTTCTCTGTGAATCAACTGCCCGAATCTAGCCGGCCCCACAAATTTGGCAACCCAATCCGTTCCGGATCCGATGCCGACGTTCGGTAAACGGCCGGTCACGGTTCCGGTTGACCATTTGCGACCTTTGCCTCCGGGCCATAGCCTTTCCATCGCACCAAGTGTTGCGTCACTTTGTCGATTCCGCTGTTAAAGCACCCGATGTTTGAGGATGGATTGTTCTTCATAATCGTCTTCTGTGCCAAAGACCGGTGCAGGTACACCTCATCGAGATCTCGAAAGTTATGAGATATGCAAAACATCATGATGCGCCACCCTTTTGGAACATCAACGCAATAAGTGAGAAGTCTAATATATGCCGTTATTTTAATCGGGCGATTGAATTTCGTTGATGATTTTCGTCTCATTGTCCTAAGCAGTGTGAGATTGGCCATGTTTATGGCCACTCTATTTCCCACACGAAATTTCCCTTCACGCCGCAGCATATTAACGTAAAGCTCCTACTGATGCTTGACGCGCTCCAACCCCTCTTTGGCTTCGTTGAGGTCTTTTCGTAATTAGGCGAGAAAATCCCATCGCCGCCGTGGTGTCTATAGCCGATAAGACGAGATTTTTTCGTAGGAGTGGTTGTCGCCCATTGAGATCAAATGTAGTTTTGTTGGTGGAAGAGTGCACCGCGCTATTGTAGGCCACCTCGACGGCCGTGAGATGTTTCACCCAATCTCATCGATGCATTATTACATAAGCTCGCAGCTTATCTACCAAAGTATGGTGAATTATCTCCGTTTAGCCGCTCGTTTGCGCGTGATAGGCCTTCAATATTGTCAATTCCGTGCCACAAAGCTTAAAGATTTGAGTCCCAAAACGACTCACAACTTATGATCACCGTTGGTCACGATTTTCTTTCGTAGACCATGGTAACGGAAGACTTTGTTAAAGAACACGTTAGCCATTTCAAGTTAGCCATTTCCATGGTCTTCGTCGTGGTCTTTGCGAGTTGAAAATGGATCATTTTACTGAGGTAATCCACGACCACAAAAATGGAGTCTAAACTTTACGGAGACTTCCGTACTGCCACAATGAATTCCATGGATATATCCTCTTAAGGCTTCGAAGGTGTCGTAAACACTGTTGGAATTCCATGGATATTGCCTCTTAAGGCTTCGAAGGTGTCGTAAACACTGTGAGAGTCTATGAGTGAAATTGTCAATTTATTCATGTTACACGTCGCATACTCAGACATATTCAACGATCTCCTCCATCATCTTTGGCTAATAATATGAAACCATCACTCATGCCATCGTTTTGTCACGCCCAAAATAAGAACATTGTACCTTCTATAACCGACGCCATAGGTTTGTCTCCTTCTCCTTTGGTGTCCACTAAGGTGATGGCACATGTCAATTTGTGGCTCATTTGGCGTAAGCCGCCAAAAGAACCATTCCGGGCTGCCAGCGTTCACGCGGACCGTCCAATCACAAATTTCCTTAGTCGGCGTCCGTTCAATCATACGGAGCGCCTAATGTTCCGTGCCTTTTTTAAGTTTCTCCGTCTCCATGTGCAATTGTATGACTAATTCCGTTAAAGGGACACTTCAGGTGTTATCATGTTTATTATCGAATAACACCCCATGTGTGTATCGGCATCTTCTACAACAAATGGATACGGGCGACGACTAGGCACAATAGTAGGGGACTCTGTAGGGCCAAGATCAAATCCTGGCTAGTCCACCCTTTTTTTTAAAGGCTTATTGTGTCTCTCTCCCTCTGCCTTAGTATATCTTCAAAGCTACCTTTAGAGGCAGCCATGACTCTCTCTTTCTCGCTCTCTCTCTCTCTCTCTCTCTCTCTCTCTCTCTTTCTCCTAACGTCTGATGTATCAAAAGTTCCTTAGAATTATAGGAGAGAGAAGTAAGATATAAATTATCCTTTTCAATAGACACTACGACCCTGTACTTCAAAGTCTTTTGATTGGTTCGTTAGTTAGTTATAGGTCTCTCTCTCTCTCTCTCTCTCTCTCTCTCTCTCTCTCTCTCTCCTTCTCCTAGCGTCTGATGTATCAAAAGTTCCTTAGAATTCTAGGAGAGAGAAGTAAGATATAAATTATCCTTTTCAATAGACACTATGACCCTGTACTGCAAAGTCTTTTGATTGGTCCGTTTGTTAGTTATAGGTCTCTCTCTCTCTCTGTGTCTCCTAGCGTTTGATGTATCAAAAGTTCCTTAGAATTCTAGGAGAGAGAAGTAAGATATAAATTATCCTTTTCAATAGACACTATGACCTTGTACTGCAAAGTCTTTTGATTGGTTCGTTTGTTAGTTATAGGTCTCTCTCTCTCTCTCTCTCTCTCTCTCTGTCTCCTAGCGTCTAATATATCAAAAGTTCCTTAGAATTCTAGGAGAGAGAAGTACGATATAAATTATCCTTTTCAATAGACACTACGACCCTGTACTGCAAAGTCTTTTGATTAGTTATTTGTTAGTTATAGGTCTATATGTAAAAAATAAGACTTAGGCATTTTTGGGAACTTAACTTGTACAAGTTCACTAAGTTAAGAAAATGACTTTTTTGGCCACCTTTGTGTGTTTGGTGTTAAGTGCTTGTTTGAATTTTTACTGTGAAATTTTGTAAGTCTGATAAGCTAAGTATGTGCTCTAAGTGATTAATGTTTTCAGTCATAAGTGACTGATAGTATTAAAGTGCTACAAGGTCTAAGTAAACCATTTGTGAAGGTACTCTAAGAGGCCTTTTTCTGAAGTATTATAGGTGATTTTGTAGCATCTGGTAGTGTTCCATTGACTACGAAAACACTCTAGTCACTTCTAACTCGGACTGAGCGTTTGCATAAATTCGAACCACCGCGCTTGCTGCCATGTTAGTCTTGGTTGCGTTTCAATATACTTGAGGGCTAAGTGATGATGTTTGATCACCTCGTCCTCCTTTCTTTACACTTAACATTGCCACACTTGAAAAGCGTGGAAGATCGCGTGCCTCTCTTTCTCGTGGATTTCATAGTTCAACTCTTGCGGTTTCATTTTCCGAAACTCATATGCCACCGGTTCAAGTTTTCGCCCTTTGTATTGAAGAACACCCCAATGGCCTTGTCACTATTATCTGTGACGAACATCCACTATTTCTCGGAGTTGGGAACAAGTAACACAGAAGCGGTAGCCAATCGTTCCTTTAAATTGTTAAATGCCTCCTTTAGTGCTTCTCCCCAGTCATGCGACCTCTCTTACTTTAAGAGGTTTGTAAGTGGTGCCGTCATACGTGCAAACCCCTCCACGAAACGTCGATAAAAGAGCATAATCCGAGAAAATTCCTTTACTCCAACACGTTTCCGGGATAGGCAATTCTCCACGGCCTTTGTCTTTGTTGGATCCATGGTCGTAAAAGGCGCCATATGGATTTGTTCCCCTTTACGCATGGCCCGCTTCGATTGCAAAACCGAGAGCAAGCGTCCCTCCCTCGTGGGTTTACAAATTGATTCCTTCCGAAAAACATGCTTTATGCCTCCTTGCTCCAACATAAGTTCATTTTTCCTCCAATTAATCGACGGATTCCACTTTTGGAGCCACGGTTTGCCGAGGACGACGTCATGCCCATCAAGTGCGAGAACATGAAGACAATCACTCCACTTGTAGTCCACTTGTAGTCTCTGATACCAAGCTCAAGCGTCGGAGTACAAGTGTTCACATTAAAAGAACTGTATACTCCGTCAATAGTTGCAAAGTAACCTTGTATACTCTGTCAATAGTTGCAAAGTAACCTTGATACTTTTCTCAACTTCTTGGCTTGTGAAGTTTACGAACGCTCCCGAGCTTCAAAAGAGCCCCGAGTTCCTCGTCCTCCTCCCCCACAGCACCAAGTTCCATGGGAGTTGGGGAATCATTACGTTTCACAAAGGATTGATTGGAGAAGTCGTGCTTTTATTTTCCTTGTTGTTGTTTTCTTTTTGTTTTTGTGTTCCTGTTTTTGTTTATTACCCTGCTGGTAGTTTTTCGGTTTTGGCCATGCCATCCCTTTTGTACCCCGGACTCAGATGGTTTACCATCGTGCTTTTTAATTTATTTGGCCCAGTTTTCCTAATACTAAAGTCGATGGAGTCGGCTTTCCCTGCAAATTGAATGATATCCGTAAGAGGTGTCTCCCTTATCATACACATGCCATTGCTCCACGTTTTGCCGGACGGAGTACTGGAGTCTCTTCACATATCGATTGACATCCTCTTCACACACCGGGTGTTTGCTTTTGAAGATCCAAAAACTTTTGCGAATACTTTGACACCAATGATCTTTGTTTGAGGTTTCTGACCTTGTCTTAGGCCGTTTTGACTGTATTCACCAGTTCCCACGCTTAAATGAGCTCTTTTTTTAACGCCTCCCAATTATTCGTCATTGTTTTTTTGCACCATGTAGCGCCACCACGCCGCGGACGCCCTACGCAGGATTCCTCCCATATACAGTATTTGCTCGTTGTCCTCCAGCACGGGAAATTGGAGGTAGTAGAACTCCACCGTGAAGAGCCACGTCTCAAGGTCCACCTTCTTGTAAGGATCCCACTCATCGGATGCCTTCCTCTTCGGCTTCGAGTTGGAGCCACTCGCGGATGACTGGGCTTGATTTTGGAATTGTGAAACTACACTCTCCAAATGTGCGTTACGAAGCTTAAGTGCCTCCAATTCTTGAGGAGATTCAGAAAACCTGAACAAATAGTATCTTTATGTATATATATATAATAGTATAATAATATTATATGATATGGTAAATAATATCTTCGATCTCAACTCTTCAATTGGAGATACAGGCAAAAGATGACAAAAGATTTCCTTGTTAGTACTAAAGGGAGAGGAGTTGACTCTAAAGAGTTATAAATATTCCAAGAAATAAAGTATCATATATATTATAATAATATAATTTAAATAGAAAGTTGCGGTCATAGATGGAAGTTCTATTCAAAGACTTCCATCTATGACCGCAAATTGATCACAAACAAATTCTAAGACTTTAAGTCCAAATTTGTTGATCTTCGGTCCACAACATCCTTTTTATCCGCCAAAGAGCGTGTGCATAAAATTAAAATTTATTATACATATATATATTTATATATATATTTTTTATTTATTTATTATTTCTATTTTTTTTGTATAAAATTTGGGCACCAACCTACGATCAAGGGCCCACAAGAATTACACAATAATGAATGGGAAAGCTATAGCATAAATAAATGCAAATAAATAATATAAATTTATTTGAATGCAAAGCTATAACAAACGTCGGTTTGTTTATGCGACCAAAACGTAACACCGTCAAAAAAAGAAAAACACCCGCTTGACAATGATAGTATATTTGATGGTCAAAACTATATACATAATATATATGTGTCAAGACCTTTCAAAAAAGTACATATCCATTATCGTCAAAATCTGTTTCACTTAGGCTTTTGTCCTCCTCTCGTCTTCCTCTCCTTCTCCCTCTTTCTCCCTCCTGTCATGCCGCATGGTATCGGTAGCACGCATGCGCGATATTTCGCACGCATGCACGATATTGTGCACGCACGGGAGTTATCCGACGCGCGCGCACGATATCATGTACACACGCGCGATATTTCGGCATGCATATATAAGTTTTGTTCGCACGTGCAGAGTCATGTTGGTTCACTTTTTGTGACGTGTACATGATTCGCGTACGCGTCTTATTGAATACATACTAATTTTGTGCATACTGTTTGTTTCGTTTCATTTCGTAGGTACACGATCTCGATGGTACTTTCGCAAATATCGTTTGGGCGACGCGTCGCGATTTCCAAGAGTGTTTTGTGCGGTATGTTTCGTTTTGTGCGTACGAACGCGATTTTGGAGTATAGACGCCAAGTATCGTTTGGCGACGAAGCGTGATTTCCGGGAGCATTGGTGGTGCTTCAATGTACTTTTATTCCTTAAAGTCGTGAACCCACGTAGGTTCACGCATACATGTAGATAGGGAGGGTTTTTACCCTCGGACGGTGGATTTTGTTGGGCGTAAGGCAGACGATGTTGGCCGCCTATTGGCCAAACACCTTAAGTAGTTCGTTCATGAGAACTAGCCTAGACTTAGGTTAGGGTTTGCGTAGGCGTAGCGTAGCTAATACTTAGTCTATTTTCTGACTTAGAATTTCTAGCTTTTGGACAAGATTTTTCTCTTCTCTCTCACCGATTGCTCAAGTTTCTTCTTTCCTTTTGCTAGCTAGCTGTAGAGGCTAGATAGTTTACGTACATTCTCCCTTGTAATTCTGCCCACGCATTTAATCCACGCGGCTTAAAGCTAAGTCCGGAAGGTTTCCCTCCAAGTTGTGTCATTTTTGGGAAGTGGTGGATTGGAGTTCCTGTGGAGAAGCATCCGGATCCGGCTGCCCTTCCCACGGACAGCTGAACGGTTTGGGTGTTTGTTTTTGTGTTGTTTGTATTTTCGGTTGGGAATGGAAAGGTGAATTTTGGCCATTTTTGGAGTTTTCCTTGTTTTTGGTTGGAATTATTCATTTTGCTTCGTTGCTTTCGTATGAGATAACTCTTGTAAAGAATACGTTGAAGACCCAAGAGCCTAGTGGCTACCTTGTGGCTGAGTATTCTTGTCCAAAAGCTAATAAAAATAAAAAATCTATTAAAAATATAAATTTTATTTCATATGAAAAAAAAAAACATTTTGTTTTTGTTTTCCGCTATTTCTTTCTTTCAATCTTTGTCTCTTATTCTGTTGCCACTATACTTCTTGGCTTTTGTGTTAAACCTAAATTTTGTATCAAATTTAGGGTTAATCTGCAGAATTAGGGTTCGGAGGCAGAATTAGGGTTTTGGCTGCAAAATTAGGATTGCAACATATTTAGGGTTTATTCCTTTTGATTCCAGTCCTTAGGTCGGTATCCTTTTATTCTTTGGCTGCAGATTTGGAGTCTTGGCCGTCTAGAATTAGGATTTGGCTTTGGAATTAGGGTTTTCCAAATGGAATTAGGGTTTTCCAAGTGGAATTAGTGTTGGCTGTTGGCTTTGGATTATTCTGGTCACAAGTTTGGCTGTATATCTAGAGTTTGAGCGGCCTCCGACTTTATTCTAACACACTTTCCCTATCTATCGCATTTGTGTGTCTTATTGGTTATTTTTCTTCAACCGAACACTTTCTTCCTTTCCTTCCATTGATCCCGTAACCTTCCACGACGTACATCTTCACGGTACGGAACCGGTCTCGCGGAGGGTTATTTCGAAGAACACTTGGAGCAAATTTCGTGGAGCGGATTTTCCCCAAGAAGCTCTGCAAAACCCGACTTGCTTCGAACAAGTTTGGTTCACCCTTAGTGCTCACCAGAGCACTAAAGGTGTTTGTAAGTAGCCGTCGATGCCTTGCGGGTGTAGGAGCGTTCCGATTTAGTGTGGACACTAGTGTGCGGGATCGGCGTGGAGGGGTTCCATCGTGAACCTTTCTCATTGAGCATTTGCATTTTCTTGCTTTCCCTGCATGCTATCTGGCCCTAAGTGGCCTTCGATTTTTGTGTGACTATCTGGAGTGGGATTTCTAGCTAGATCTTGCCGTGGGTGGCACTGTGTAGACCTTTTCCCGGCTGTGTTGCTGTAGATCTGCAACCAAGGGTTCTTGGATAGCAATTTTCTAGTTTTTATAGATGTGGCCCTTTGGCCTTGCCAACTGTTTGCAGGGTAAAGGTTTTGGTAAACCGACTTCTTGCTACATACGACCATCGGGTCTTGATAGTGACCGAGTGTGTTGACTAGACGAGTGGATTGGTTTGACACGTGTTGCATCTCGGTTAGGTCGTGCGAAACATTTTATTATCGTAGTCAAGGGTTCTCCCTTTGTTTATGCTCACGGATTGGGATAACCTTCTTTACCAATCCGGTTCCACCCGAGGCGGTACATTTTACCATTCTCAAGAGTTAGATCATTCGGATTTTCCGGAATCCTTGACCACGTACGATCCGATTGCGGATCAAAGATCGCTGTCAGTACGATCTGGTCTGACATCCACGTCCTCATTATCCTCAGTTTCATCTAGGTCATACCTAGAGGGGACCGAAGAAGACTTCCCTGAGGAAACCTTTCCAACTCCACACACTCGTAGGTTCCCTACCAGCCCAGCTTTGTCACAACCGGCACATCCGCCTCCTTACGACATGGCTTCCTCTTCAGAGGGATCCATGGGTAAGATGTACTTCTGCTTTTCCGGATTAAATGACACCATGTCCTTATCGCATTTCTGTATGTTATACGATACGGAAATGAGGGATTTGGCATTTAGATATCACGATAGGTTTGACCTCCGTGTTGCTTTTTCCCTTCTCGATCGATACCTCCGTGGTACAGCCCTCACTCTCTACACTCGCAAGTACGAGGATGTTCTTGCGATGACAAAGTACGTGGCCCCCTTTGCGGGTTACCAAAAGTCCTCGGCCAAGTGGATATCCCATTTCAGGCTGGGAGACCAACGGTATTAGATGCTAATGGGGATGAGTTGTATCCAGCTCTCTCCGAGGTTCCTCGTCAATATGCACTGGCTGCCCGAGCGACGGTCCCAGCTAGAGCGGGGGGAACCATTCCTTTACGTGACCCTCTCTCCGTCATGTTTGACATCCTCCAAGAGTAGTACCGGATGCAAAATCCGGATCAGATTAAAGAGTTGATAAACTTCAAGCGTAGGCCAGGGGAAACTGCCCCTGCTTTGCGAGCTCGAATGGAAACTCTGCGGGAGGCATTACCAGACCTCATATCCGATTCGGAGGCTGTCCAAAAATTTGTGGGAGAGTTTCCAGGTCCGTCAAAGAGGTTTATCCAAAACCACCCCAGTAAGATGTATAGACTAAAATTCACCATTGAGCAAGCAGCTCAATACGCGGTAGAGTATGAGATGCATACATCGTGGTGGGACGCCCATGAGCATTTCAAACCTCCTCACAGAGAACCGGTTAATCCGTCTCTTCTCCACCTAAAAACCCATGGCTTTCTAATAGGCCCCTGAAGACGCCAGCCATGGGAACTCTACCTGTTAGTCCTGGAAACCGAATGTGTTTCCAATGTGGAAAAATTGGGCACGATGCCCGCATGTGTCCCGACAAGGCGGCCACGTGCACTCATTGCCACCAAAAGGGACATTTTGTCCATCGGTGCCACATCAAGGACCCTAATTTCACCTATCGAAATCAAATAAAGAATAGTGGAATTCCGGCCCGTTCTGCGAAACCAACCACTTTGCCAAAGGAGACCGAGAGAGAGGAAGCTCCCCTTAAGATCTCTCGTAGAGAGAGAGAGAAGGCTGAGCTTCAAGCCACAATGGCGGCCATTGTGAAAGAGCAATTTGCAGCTTCATGGCGGAAATGAAACCCCTGTTTACAGGGATGGCCAGGACCGTTGTCCACATGCCGTCGTTGGCCGGGCGAACCCTGCGGGATTCCACAGTCCAACAACGGGTGGCCACATTTGAAAAGGGCTCAGCAGACCATAACCGAGTGGGCAAAATTACAAAATTCTTGTGTCCCACTCTCATTTGCAAAAGAGCCTCTGCCTTTCCTACCGGACATAACTCATACCATCGCGGCAGAGGCACTCACCATATTGGATGGCACTATTCATGAGGCTCATCGGGTAAAGGAGCGATTAAGTATTCTTTTACCAATGTTGGAGGATGTATTGAAAGCCCTTCCCCTCGTTGATGAGGTCGCAGCGGGAGCCATTTTGAGGGCTCTACAGTTACACCGCAATCTCTCAGGGACACTGTCTCTCAGCGATTCAACCCGTTACTACGGAAGAGCGTCGTAATCTCGATCCCCATATCAGTTTCCTTGATAACTCACGGGGATCATTCTCAGTGAACGGTGTTCACCCCACTCTTCCTCTCATGGACACCGGGGCCAAACCCGTGATCCTCGGATATGGATTTGCGCTCAAGCTTGGTCTGACATCAGACAAGTTTCACGCGACCACTACCCGCCTTCTTACTTCGGCTGGGACCACGGAGTTGGTCCTCGAAATCACAAAGGACCCGCTCATCTTTCGGTTTGAGACAGGAACCAAAAATGAGTCCGTTGAAATTGCTGTTAGAGCATTAGTCACTAAATGTGACGACTATGAGTGTTTGGTGGGTCAAGACGTTATATTCCGAATTGGTGGTGGTGTGGACATGCACGACCAAACATTTTCTTACCGACCGACACACTTTCCGGAGCGCAAAATCTGCCTCCCTGTCATTTCAGCCCGCCGACCTTTGCCCACTATGGCTCACTTGGCTACGGCTCTTCCCGCATTTTTGGGGAACTCCGTTGGGGAGGAAATTTTCCACTCTCTTTTGATTGAATAAATTTTACCGGATAGGTCTCCCTTACCCGAGCTCTTTGCGGAACAGGGTTTTTTAATTAATTCTCTCTCCTTTGACAATATTTATAAGTCCACATTATCTTATCCATTAACGACAATCCTTCCTATACCGACGTTTGCAACCAATCCTTCGGGTTTCCTTTTAATCAGTTGGAAGGCCCTACAGCTGAGTCCTCATACGGACGGGGTAGTTATTCTAGACCTATTCGCTGGGATCGAAACTTCACAATTGTCATGTTTAAGTAATGGTCTCCCCATCCGTCACTACTATGCGGTAGAATTTGATGCATTAGCTAGAAAAGCACAATTGCACCACTGTAATCTCCTGCATTGACAGTATCCACACTTGTTTCCAAAGTCAACCTTTCTACACATGCACACTGCTCTTCCACAAGACATCCGCATCCTTAGTAATCATCATCTCTGGGATGTTGAACTGACAGTCCTTGTTTTTGGAGGGTGGGAGTGTCAAGGAATGTCTCGGGCCGGCAAAGGTCTTGGTTTGGCAGATCCCCGTACCAAATTGTTTTTTGAGCTTTTGAGGGTCCTTCATTTTCTTCAAACCATCGCCAAGCCTGTCGGATACATTTTAGAGAACGTCGCCGCTTATAATGATCCTCGGCCAATTGTTCTGGCTGACTATAAACGCATAAAACACCTTATCGGACCCCCACTAATTATTGATGCCGCTAGGCATGGGTTCTTGGCACATCGGGTTCGCTCCAAATGGACGAACCTAATTTATGTTGGTCGTCTTCGTGAGGCTAATTTGTTGGTACGACCTCCCACTATAGACATTGCGACCGCTTTGCTTCCCTTCCACCAAGTCCAATCATGTGTCCAAACTGACTACCCTCCGAATTACAACATTAGTGTACTTGGCTAGCCCCTCAAGGCCCTTCCTACTTTAGTGTCTTACCCTAATTCCCATGCATACTCTCATTACGGTCCAGGCATGCTCCGGAATAATGTCACTGGTGAGTTAGAGGAGCCTACAGCCACAAAACGGGAGCATCTCATGCATTTTATTCCACGCACTACTGCGGCCCCCGGCCTTACGGATAGACAGCGTTGCACTTTGTTGGGTAGAGTAATGGATCCTCAATCTTTATCATTTGTCTTAGGTCTCGGCCTTGCAGCTGGTCGCTACGCACAGAATCACCCCGTGCAACCAGCTTGGGGGGGAAATACCGTTGCTCCTTCACGTCTTGTTCCCTCTCACACCTCTCCTAGTCTCAAGGGAAATCCATTTCAGTTTTTTCTCTTCCCTTCTCTCACACCGGCGGTTAAGGACATCTCCATCTATGATTTCCTCAACCACAGTCATATGTTTTGGGAAATCCCGGCCTATACAGCCGTTCAATCCACAATTTCATCGTTTCTTGTTCCGGCATCGCACTAGACAGCTGCATTTCCGACGCGTAGCTGGCACCATTGGGGGAACTGCTTGCAGCAAACTCGGGTAAAATACAAGTTAGGCCACTCACTCATCGTGGATGAGCAAATTGCATTGGCTCAGGCCATGGAGGCTTTCACTATCAAGAGTCCCGAGACGCCCAAGTGGAAGTTCGGTTCCAGTCTCACAAAAGCGGAACAGGCACTATTAAGTGACCCAGTCACCCGTCATATAGATGAGTTTTCTTTCTCCATGAATAACCTTGGACGTCATTCTACTTACAAAATGTCAATCGAACTTGAAGACGATTGACCTATCTTTAAACCGAAACACCTTCTCTCTAAAATGGAATGGGAGATGGTGGACAAAAGATGCGCAAAATTGGAAGAAGCCGGTCTAATCTATTAGTCGGATTCCACCTTTGCCTCCCCCACAGTCATGCCTAGAAAGAAAGATTCCGACGGAAATTTTACTGAGCGAAGAATGTGTGGGGACTACCGAGAGCTTAATGCCTGGACCGTTCAAGACCGCCACCCTATGCCTTTGGCGGAGGAAATATTTGACCATGTAGGGAGTGCAAAGTTCTTTAGCATTCTTGACTTGCGTCAAGGGTTTAACTTGATTGAAATTGAGGAAAGAGATCGGCATAAAACTGCATTTTGGGGCAGTGATGGTCAGTGGGAATGGGCAGTCATGCCTTTCGGTCTTAAGAACGCACTCGCCGTGTTTCAAAAAGTCATGGATTCGGTGCTGGGTGGATATAAATTTGCCCGATGCTACATCAATGACTTGATAATCGCTTTCGCCACGGTTGAGGAGCACGCCCGCCATATTGAGTGGGTTATCACCGAGTTAAATAAAGTCGGGCTGAAGTGTCACCCAACTAAGTGTACTTTCGGTCCAGAGGGAGTGCCCTATCTCGACCATTTTATTTCGGCTGAGGGCATCACTCCCTTAGAAACTAAGGTAGAGGCGATCACCAAACTGCCTCCCCCCACGGATCTCACTAGTCTGAGGGCTTTTCTCGGACTAGCCAATTATTACCGTCGGTTTGTACTGAATTTTAGTACGATTGATTCTCCCCTGAAGGACCTTGTCAAAATAGAAGTGCCTTTTGTTTGGGGACCCGCCCAAGTAGAAGCATTTCAAAAACTGAAAACCGCCCTTTCCAGCGCTCTCATTCTCCGACCTCCTAACCACAAGCTTCCCTTTTGCCTACAAACCGATTTGGGGAAGCCAGGCATTGCGGCTATTTTAACGCAAAGAGAGTTGAATGGAGAGGAATACGTAGTGGCATACGCCAGATCCCTTCATTGGTTACCCCTTCATTGGTTGATGACCTATGATAAGCTTTCAAGGAAGCTAGCCCGATGGGCTTTAATTTTACAAGAGTACGACGTTGAGATCATCCATCGGCCCGGTTTGTTAAGCTTAAACGCCGACGGGATTTCTCGGAACCCACTACCTCGAACCACCGATAACGGTGTCCGGCAAGATTTCGACGAGGACGAGGTACCGGCCATGTCGGCCGGTTCCTATATCACTTACTGTCTCTCGTCTATTCCTCACCCTAGGCCGGCCACAAATCCATGGCGCGACGGCCCATTAATCCTCTTCCTCTCCTCTCAAACCTTTCGGCCCGGTACTACCGCCGAGAAGGAAGACCGAGTAAAGAAGCGAGCCAAAATTTATCTGTGACTCGGCGGATCTTTAGTTCGATTGCTAGCGGACAGCAATCATCGGCATGTCCCTCGGCCAACCGAGCGCTTGTCCTTGATTGAGCAGATGCATACCGAGCTTGGCCATTATGGGACTAAGCGTACTTTGAGCCTTATAGAAGCACGCTATTGGTGGTCCGAAATGCAAGCGGATGTGGCGGCCATTCTCCACAAATGCGCTAAATGCGACTGACTACGCACCTCTTTCTCTAATCGGCAGCGTCTCTACAACCATTGCCTATCAAAGGATTGTTTTATTGCTGGTTTGTGGATCTTGCCGGACCGTTTCCCTTATCTCGAAAGGGGAAACAATACATCATGATAATGATTGAAAATTTTAGCAAGTGGGTAGAGGTGGTCGCTCTTCCCCACAAGACCCCAAAATTGACCACCGCTGCTTTTAAAGTGCACGTTCTCATGCAATATGGATCTCTTGCGGAGGTTCTCACGGACCAGGGTACGGAGTTCCGCGGGGAATTTCAAGCGATGTTGAATGAAGCTTTAATTGATCATCGTCAGACGAGTCGTGATCACCCACAAGCCGATGGCTTGGCGGAATGAGCTGTCCAAATTTTCAAGCGAGCTCTTCGAAAGCATTGTTTGGAGAAACATATCTCCGTCTGAGACGAATCCTTGGGTTATATCACCATGGGCTACAGGCTAGCTTGGCTTATTTCAACATGTATTATATTCTCTTCGGTCGAGCAACCTTGCTTAGTCGGAATATTCAGAAGGCAGCAAGTTTACCTTTGCCTCTAATGTCTAACACCATATTCTTGGAAGAACTAACTCGCCGTGCTTTGCATTTTGCTCGTGAGATGCCCATGGCTTTTGATAATTTGCAGATTGCCCAACATTGGGATACTTTGCGCTTTGCCACCACGCGAAGTGGCAATTACAAGCCTCAACGGAAATCTTACCAAGTCGGAGATTACGTGTACCTTCGACGACAATCTTTCGACACTTTGGACACGGATGTTTCTCCACACATTCTTCGTGTGGTGGAAATGGATGCTAATGGGATGTTGGGTTTGCAGGGTGGGGATACAAGGGTAATTCGAGAGCATTTGAAGAACTGTGCACCTTGTTACTTACTGGATTTGTCACAGGATATGGATCCGATGAGAATGCCGATCACGGAGGCGACGGAATGTACCATTTACATGTGAGCAGACGGCGAGACTTCCATGCTCTTGTGCGACTATTGTAACCAAGGGTTCCACATGGAGTCTTTAGTTCCTCCATTGACAACTGTGCCAGCTGGCCATTGGTTTTGCCATGGCTGTCGTGAGCTTTTAGCAGTTTTGACCAGCTCTTCTGCAGGCTAAAGAGCTGGGGGGGGGAATTATTGGGGTCACTTCACGCCAGGGGAGTATTCTCTTTTTTTATTCATTTGGTCATCTTCACCTTTATTCTTTTGTATCTTGTATATATATTTTTCCTTTCTCATTCATTTTTGTTTGTATATATGTCTGGAGCATGACGTTGCTGGTTATGATACATGATTTCCTTGCTTCTCTCTCATGCACGACACTCCCTCTCCTCGTCGAGTCGTCTCTCTCTACCTCTCATCCACTCTTCTATGCCCATTCGTTTCTATCCCTCTCCTTCTCCCCCCCCCCTTCTTTCCTACCTCTTTTCATACAACTACAAATGTAAACAAGATGCACTCAAAGACACACGACAAAAAAACAGTTTAGATTAGCAAAAAACTAGCAAAAAAAATGTCAAGAAGACAAAAAAACAAAAAAAGGAAAAACATTGTTCCATTTCTTTTGTTTCAATTTAAAATTTGGAACCATAAGGACTTTTGATTGTTTGTTCTTTTTCGTATTTCTTTCAGTATTTGTATATATCTTGTTGAACCGAACAACATTTTTTATTCACAAAGTTTATTAAAATTTATTCAAGAAATAACTCAACAATAACTGTAATTAAAAAAAGTAGCCATTATAAAAAAAAGTGTCAAAGTCCAAATGTGAAAAACAACAGTAGAGTCAAATCGCTAAAAGATACAAAAATGTAAAGAAAAAAACCCAAAAAAATAAAATTCAAAACAAAAAATAAAATTAAAAATAGTTTTTTTCGCAAAAAAAATTTAAAAGGTTGCAAATACTTGTTATAATTGTTACTACTATTATATGATTATTTTTTTATTCTAATTATTATTACTATTGTTATTATTGCTTCAGTAGACACCACTAAATATTAGACCGTAATTTCGATGGAATTTTTATGTCCACAATTATACATTGGATGCGTTTTTTTTTTTTTTTTTATCGACAAAATTGTTGTTATCGACACAACAATGTTTTAATGGCAACATTTTTTATCGACGCAATTTTACACCGACACAATTTTTTTTATTTTTTCTTTATTTTTCTACGAGACTCAATTCCTTTATAATTTTTTTCATTCAATAATTCTCATGTAGAAACTTCATATAGAAATTTTTAATTAAAATTCTTTACGTAGAAATGACGTGTAGAAAAAATCGGGTCGCATTATTTTTCGCGGTCACGAATAATATATAATAGTTTATAATTGGTAAATATCTTTGATTTTATATTGATGGAATTTACCATATATGTGATTTGTTTTTATGGTTTTTTACACCATATTATTTATTTGAGTAAACATATTTTTGTGCCTACCGTTTTTTTTCAAAGTGAACAAATAATTTATGATCGTTTCATAATGGTGAAGAACCCCTTTTCCACCGATACATTATTTATTATTTGTTGTTTGTTTAAACCTTAAATAATAATTTCTTTCAGTTATTTATTTTTATACTTATTTATTTAAATTTATTTTTTTATCTATTTTTTTTTTTTTTTTTTTTTTTTTTTTTTTTTACATATATAATTATATATGAATACATATAAAAATATAAAAACACCTAATGTATAAATATATAATATATAAAAAGACAATATATAAAAAATATATTATATATATTTTCATTTACACCAAGATGGCTTGGTGGGTACACATATTTTGTCGGTGACCGCGATCACGGACGGCCTGCAAGGGAAGCCATTGGCCGCCGGAAATTTGATCTTCGAAGTAGAAAAAAGTAAGGATACTTTCCCACACGTCGTTTTTTGAGTTATTTTGCACCTAATCGTCGGTTTGGTGCACACTTTCGCCTCGAGGTCATTCCTCGCAATACAAACCTACCGAACAAAAAAAAAAAAAAAAAAACGGAAAAGAGTATTGGTTTTTTGTGCGATTTTGGGCGATTATCCGATACGGCGATTTGTTCATTCCAGATTGTACCGCGAAGCGAACCGATGCATATGGAATCGTCCGCAATTCCTGGGGAGTCTTAAGATTCAAACAGGATTTAGAGTATTTAAGTGTGTTTCTTCTGTTTAGAGAATTTATAATGCAGGCATAGGAAGCTTATCATTCACAATATGGTGCACACAATCAGAAATTGCTTGAGGAAAAGGTACAGAAAAGGTAAGGGAAAGGTACGGAAATGGTAGGGTTTTCTAGGATTTCTTAGGGTTTTAAGGGTCTTTAGGGTTTACCAAAAAAAACGGGAAAAATTACGGGAAGGTATAGAAAAGGTGCGGAGAATGTAAGAAAACGGTGTGGAAAAGGTACGGAAAAGGTACAGAAATGGTAGGGCAAAGGTATGGAAAAGGTACAGGAATGTTAAAGAAAAGGTATAGAAATGGTAAGGAAAATGAATAGAAAAGTTAAAGAAAACGTACGTAGGAGGTTACGGAAAAAGCACAGAAATGGTAAGGAAAAGGTACAGAAAAGGAACAGAAAAAGTATGGAAAAGGCACAGAAAAGGTACACAACTAAGGGAAGAAGGTGGAGAAAGTAGGGGAAACGAAGGAGAAAAGTCCGAGAGTTGCCGTGTTATTTTCTATATACTTAAAAATAAATACTTCAACATTTTTTTATATTTTTTACCTCTTTTGCGAATTTGACGGAGTCGAACGCGGTCGAAATTCGATCGCAATAAATTCCGGGATTATAAAGATAAAATAAAGTGGCGTTCCCGTTAATTTTTTTATTTTTATCAATCACAGTTTGACACGTGTCATTGCTTTGCATCTCGTAAAACAAGGTGCAGGGAGATAAGTCGAGGACAGGGCCATTTCTTATGCAAACCTTCATACAAGTAAGAGAGGGAGGGAGGGAGGGGGAAAGAGAGAGGGAGAGAGAGAGGGGGGGAGAGGGAGAGAGGGAGAGGGAGAGAGCGAGAGGGAAAGAGGGAGAGAGAGAGAGGGAGAGAGAAAGGGAGACAGGGGAGAGAGACAGAGGGAGAGAGAAAGGGAGACAGGGGAGAGGGACAGAGGGAGAAAGAGAGTTAGCGGAATTTTCTCTCTTGCTCTATTCTTACCGTTTGTGAAGCTGTAAAACTTATCTCCTTCCTCTCTCTCCCCCTATCTCCTTCCTCTCTCTCCCTTCCCCCTATCTCCCCTCCCCTTGTCTCTATTAGGTTCAATTGTGCAATCGACCGACGAGCGAATTAGCGTTTTTATAAGTGGACTGTTTGTATAAGTGGACTGTTTGTATAAGTGGACAGTGTGTATAAGTGGACCGTTTGTATAAGTGGACCGTTATGTATCAATTTGCGGTCTTGTGACAATTCAGTCAAACGTCGGTCAATATAGTGTGATTTGTACTTGTAGTACTTTTGTGTTTCGTTTGTTGACGTCGTGTGATTGGCGTGCGCATTTCGCGTGTAGAACGTACAGTTTGATATGTAGCGTTTGGAGTGTTTTATAGAGGCGTAGAGAGAGCTGATAAGGTATTTTGTAAGAAAATTTCTCCGTGGAATATATTGGCTTTCGTGGAATGCTCTCTCTCTCTCTCCATCTTTCTCTCTCTCTCTCTCTTGTGTGATTTACTTTTGCTTCCGCTTGTTAGAAATCGTTGTTTATTGATCCATCAAGTGGTAAAGGAGCCTTGTGAACTCCATTTGTGTAGTGAAAGTGGCCAACTTGGCGGCCATGGGGGGGAAAGAAGTAGAAACCAACTTGGACACCATCTCTTCTCTTCCTCCTCTAGATCCGGATCCGCCGGATCTGTCCAAGACTTCACCGGATCCGGAACCTAGTGATGCGCCCTTTACTTTTAGAGGATCGGCTTTTGAGGCGTCTCTTCCACCCGATCCGTTTGGACAAAAAGAGGGGAAACAAAAGAAGAAGGACATAGTGAAAGACCGTCTTCAATAACTCCCTGGTGGTTTTTGCCGCTACGTCGATCAACGAATTTTCAAGGGAAACCGCATGGGGAAACCTCCGACTAGGAGATCCAAATCCGTATCCAAGCGATGGCGATCCGGAGGGAGGAGTAGACGACGAGGAGGGGAGGAAGGAGCGAATTCGGAAGGGGAAACTTCCGATTGATGACAATTCCAATCTTGATGAGTGGAGTGAAGATGGCGACCGGTCCACAAATGCTTGAAATGATCAGACTCATCAACGGGACGAATTATCAAGTGTGGAAAAAGTACATCATAGGTCAATTGATTCATCGCCATCTTTGGAAGGTGGTCAATGGAGAGGAGAAGATATTGATCTTGGATCGGAGGGTAAAAAGACTTTGGGAACAGGAAAACCTTTCCGCCATCGCCGGAATGATGCAATCGTGTACAGCATCGGTCCACGATTACTTTCTCACCTGTAAATTTGCACACGAAGGTTGTACCACGTTGGAGAATCAATTCAAGAAAGGCTAACAAAATAAGGGATAATACTTGTGTACGGATTTCACTTCTTTCGTCGTTAGCAAGCGTCACGAAACTTGAAAAAGAGTGAATTACTGACACGTGTGCTTCGCACCACGTGTATACTAGCGCGACTTTATTTGATAACATACAACAACTTAGCGTAGCGAAGCGCATTACAGTCGCAATCGCTTGGCACAACCCGGTTAGAACTCTCTTTGGAATTGTAACGGATACGAAAAAAATCACGCAAACCAAATTGTTCAAAGTCTTTTACATACCCATCAGATCTGTAAATCTTTTAAGTGTACCACACATCTAGAGAGCAACAACGTTCATGCCTTTCGAGATTTTTTGATTCAAATTGTACGATTGGTCAGCGTAATTATTGGAGAAAGAGAGTTATAGAATCTATGCACACTCAACTTTTTGATCCCCTACAGCATTCTTAAGTCAAATTTCAAAATTAAAAGGTGATCTTACCCATTGGCACCATCGAATGTGCCATACATCCGAGGGCAACTTTCGCCATATGATAAAAGATGGGAGTGCAAGAGGATTGTGTTTGGCAACGGGTGAGAAAATTAATGGATGTGAGGGGTGTAATAAGGGGCAAATTTGAAAGCCTTATCCGGTGAAGGATCCGATCCATCACGCGAATTGGTACACATCAATTTATCTGGCAACATCGAGCAGAAAACGATCGGCGCAAATAAATATATTATGGTGGTCGTCGATGATTTCTCTTGATTTACATGGATAATGTTGCTAAAAAATAAACCCGATGCTTTTGAACCATTTCAAGAATGGCATGTAATGGCTGAGCGACAATGTGAAAGGAAATTGAAATCTATTTGATCGGATAATGGAGGCAAATTTATTATTTTTGATGCATATTGTAAGAAATGGGGAATTCGACATCCGGATTCTATTCACCGGAATCCAATGGCATCGCCGAGAGGAAAAATCACACTAAGAAATGGTGCCCTTTATGATCCACGGATCCAATCGAATTATCAATCTTTGAGGTGATGTTATTCTAACCCGCCAATTATATTTGAAATCGGCGGCTCACTTCGATTTTACGAGAAAAACACCATACATGGTATGGCCGCAAACCAGCCCTCCAAATTCAAATTTGGGGGCGTCGTGCAACGATTTCTGTCCAATCTCAAAAAGGGAAGGGGAAGGACCACTAAAGGAGAAGGAGCTTCGAACAATAATCAATGATTGTACATTTAACGAGGTAAGCCTATCGAAAGAGAGAAAGGTTATTGACGCTAAGTGAGTATTTAAGACAAAAACTGGTGCATCGAGAGAAATTGTGAAGTATAAGGCTCGGTTACCGTGCACGTGATTTCAACAAAGGGAAGGAATTGACTACACGGAAACATACGCACCGGTAGTCAAATTCGATTCATTAAGGATGATTATTGTCGGCACCAAACACATGCACCAGATGGACGTGGAAACTGCATTTTTAAATGGAGATTTAGAGAAAGAAGTTTTTATGAAGGTGCCGGAAAAGGCGATTTCAAAGGAAGGAAAAGTATGGAGCCTGCAAAAGTCCTTGTACGGACTTAAACGGCTGCCACGAACGCGGTACTTACGATTATATAAAGTTTTGACGGAATTTGGATTTGCACGTACGATTTTCGAATTCTAACGTTTGTGCAAAAGGCGAAGGAGAAGATCGAATCATATCTCTTGTGTATATAGAGGACATTTTAATGATTTCGGACAGATTCGCGAAAATTGAGGAGTTGAAGACATATTTACGCTTTCATTTTAAGGTTACACATTTAGGTTACGTACACAATATTTTTGGCATTAGTTTAATGTTTTTATAGCGGAGATATAAAATTGTCGTCGATACAATATTGCAAAATAGGTGTTAACTAATTTTTAGTGTTGCGTATCGGTTAGGGTTTGCCGATAACCGATATAGGCCTTTTTTCGGGTTGCCCATAATCGATATATTGGTACGATATATCGACATCGGTATTGGCGATAACACCGATATCGATAACTATCCGCGGTAACTGTATGGATAAATGTACGGCCAATACACTCAACTGTAGGTGTTATTCCTCGGACGCGCCGCGGACCCCCTTCCCCCCTATTTCGGTAAGAAATCGCGATATTTCCTTGATTATTTCTAATTCACGGGGGTTTTACTTGGGTTCCACGCTCCCATACCCTTCCAGAATGTCCTTTTGACAGTTATTTTATTTTTTTCAGAAGATGGTGGCAGTAAATGGTGGCAGGCTGACAAATTTGTTCGTCTGGTTTTCGTAAAAGTTTGATTCTACAAATTTACAATGTAATTTAACAGATACGGAACAGATTCTTATAGGTGGCATGCCACGCTATTTAAAGTCAATATTATAATACAGTATGTTATAAAGTACTATTGTATGCATACTATATTTTTAAAGTTATCGCCATAGTTGTTCGAAGCGTTTAGTGCGAACGATTCAATCGCGGCGAATTACACGTAACGAACGCATTGAACGTTTTGAACAAATCGTTAAAAATCGTTAATGAATTGTACATATATAAAACAAAAAAAAAAATACATATAGCGCAGTTCGTAAGTTTTCCGTTAAATGAGCTCTAAACAATTATGAATACATAAATACGTATCACACTCTACTTGCGTACCGGAATCCCTTCATCAACTGGTAGCGGAGAATGCGATGACAGGTTACATCAGAATGTCGTAGACCCAAGTTCAAAAGTCGACAATCTCAAATTTTTGTCAAAGTCCATCTGTCTGATACTATCTGATAGACAGCCATGGCCGCCTTCTCTCTGCCTTCTCTCTCTGTCTCTCTCTCTGTCTCTCAGACATTCCATGGCGGCTTCTTTTCAAAAAAAAATGAAGAAAACGCTCGTACAGTTTTCAAACTTACCGCACGGAAATAATGTGACATTTCAACGTCTCTTTTCAAAAATGTTCGTACATTTTCGATGAAATGACGTACAGGTTCCGTCATATTTCTGTTCAGTTCAATACCAATAATTGCGAAATATATTTTCCTCGAATTTCGTACATTTCCGTAAAAAAACGTGCATTTTACGGGAAATACTGTACTTTTCCCGTAAATTGTCCGTTCAGTTTACCGGACAGAAAGTACAGCGCGTTTTTTTGTGATTTTTTCAACAGTCACGAATTATACGTTTCAATCGAAAAAATTGAAAAAATCGCACGACTTGAACAACACTGGTTATTGCCGATATGGAATTTGTTGGTCTCCGACCGATATATCGGGGGATACATTGAGAGAGGGATTATTAAGTTCAATTATGGAATCGGCAAAACGCGCGACTTACAGTTTTCATGAGATGGCCGTTTAGTTTGGTTTTGTTTGGCTTTCCATAGTGGTTATGTATCAGTTTGTGGTCTTGACATGATTCGGTCAAAAGTCGGTCAATATAGTGTGATTTGTACTTGTAGTACTTTTGTGTTTCGTTTGTTGACGTTGTGCGATTGGCGCGCACATTTCGTGTGCAAAATGTAAGTTTTTGGTATGTGGTGTTTGGAGTGTTTTATAGAGGTCTAGAGAGAGCCGGAAAATTATTATGTAAGAAATTTCTCCGTGAAATATGTAGGCTTGCATGAAGTGCTCTTTTTTGTTTGTGTTTTACTTTTGCTGCTACTTGTTGTGCATTATTTATCTTTGTTTATTGATCCATTAGTCACTCCCCCTCTCTCTCTTATTTCTCTCTCTCCCTTTCTTTTCCTCTCTCCCCTCCCTCTTCCTCTCCTTCTTTTCCTTTCCTTCTTTTTCTTTTTTTCCTCTCTTGCCCCTCTTTTTTTCTCTCTCTCACTCTCTTTCATTTCCGCTCGCTCTTCCCCTCTCTCCTCCTTTCTCTCCCTGTCTCTCCCTTTTCGTCTATTCCTCTCTCTCTCTTCCCTTTCTCCTCCTCCCTCTCCTCTAACTCCCTCTTTCCATAGCGTTTCACGGGTTTATAGGCTTCAAGTTTTTTTAGGGTTTAGGGTTTTTAAGGTGTTGTGAGTTGCAAGTATCGAGGAGAAGGGAAGCCTGTAGTTGGGATTAATAAGCTTTTGAGGGTTTTACTAAGGTTTTTGAAGGGTTTAAGGGTCCTTACTAGTATTTTTTTTTATGGTTTTTTAAGGTTTTTTCAAGATTATTATAGGCTTTCCGATTTAGTTTAACAAATGACTTTTTGCGTTTTTTTTATTTTTAAGACTTTTAAGATTTTTTTGAGGTTCTTTTTAAGGTTTTTGAAGGTTTTAGGTCTCACTTGTTTGTACTGAGGGAGAGGGGAGGTAGTGCAGTTGAGATTAGGGTTTGGGGAACCGATTCCCGACAAATTGGTGGTAAGTTTAAATAGTGCGATTATTTTGGCACAGGTGTCCCCCTGTGAAAAATAAATAAATAAATAATTAAACATTCTAGCAAACGAACAAACAAACAAAAAACCGCACGAGCTTGAGACTAGAGTTAGTGAATTACTAGCGTTAACAATTCATTAGAATTAAAAATTAAGCCTTGGTGTTAAATAATATTTTGTTAATGTTAGAGTTGATATTTTATTAGGTTAACACTTTAATATAATTAAAAATTGAGCCTTGGAGTTTGTTACTCATTTAATAGTGTTGGAGTTAGTGAATTTACTGTGTTAACGCTCTATCATAATTAACTACACCACCAAATGATGTATTAGAGCTGGTAAATTGTTCACGTTTAAGCAAGTTGATATTAACTAAGAGTAAATTATGCATTAGAAAATGTAAATTATGTATTAGAGTTAGTAAAATACTAAAGTTAAAGAGAGTTAGTATTAACTACACTAAATTATGCTTTACCTTGTCGCTCGTTTATGGACTAGGTAAGTAAATAGTGTTATTAACACTAATTTGTGATTTTTTGGGTTGAAAAAACATGAACTTGAATTAGAGTTATCAATTCTAGTAACGATGGGCAATTTAGTAATCTGATATATTTATTAATATACTTTCTCAGTATCATTTTTTAAGAAGTATTTCTTACATTTTAAGTAAAATAAAGATCATTATTTGGGCCATGTAGAGTTACCTTTCGAAACGCGACACCATAAAAAGTCGTAAAAAAATGAAATAATAATACTAACATGAATAAGCTCAAATACATCGCAGAAAATAATATAAAAAGGATCAAAAAGTACAAAAATGGAATTTCACCTTTTGGACGGCGTAAACAAGAGAACAATTTTTGTTGTTTGTCACATTAACATCTTTTCCCGCCGGTAAATTAGCGGAACAATTGATTCCCTAAAAAAAACAAACATATTTTATTTAAGTATCTATGTTTTTAAGTTAAAGTGGTTTTTAGGATTGGAACCAAAAATATAAAAAACAAAACAAATTTATCCGTCGATGTGACTTGTGGATTTTCGTAACTAGAGAGTCTCCCTCCTCTCCCCTCCACTCCAACTCCCTCTCCCCCTACATCTCCGTTTCTCTACCGCTCACCACACTACCTCCCCTCCCCTGCCCTCCCCTCATGTCCTCCCCCCTCCCTTCACTCCCTCTTCTTCCACCTCTCCCTCCACTTCCCTCCACTTCCTTCCACTACCAAAACTACTCTTTCCCTCCTTTCTCTCACTTCGCCCCTCTCTCCCTCACTCTCTCAAGGAAGTGGCAGGACAAGAAAGGGAGGGAGGAAGGGATGACAGAGCGGGAGCAATAGGAGGGAGAGGGAAGGAAGAACAGACTAAATTAAGCGAGGGAGAGAGGGAGAGGTAGAGATGGAAGGAGAGAACCAGAGAGAGAGAGATAAGAAGGAATGAGAGAACAAAAAACGGAAAAAGAGAGAGAATGAGAGAGAGAGAGGTAGAGAGAGGGAGGGGGGTGGAAGGAAAAACAGAAAGGAGAGCATTAAAAAGGAAGAGAGACAGAGAGAGCGAGAGAGAAAGAAGAATGAGAGGATGAAAAAAAGGAAAAAAGAGTGTCAGAGAGAGACACAGAAAGAGAGAGAAATTGGAGAGAGAGAGAGAGAGAGAGCAAAACAAGAAGGAAAAGAGAGCATAAAAGAGAGAGAGGAAATAAAGAGAGAGTGGAAGAAAGAAGAGAGAGAGAGAGAGAGGAAGAGAGAGAGAGAGACCTTGTTTTGGTTGAGAAACTGCGAGTGAGGCCGTAAACATTCAAGAGCAGATCGCAGGAGATAGAGAAGTTGAGACCAGAGGAAAGTTCAGATCATGGAATTTAATAATGAAAAGAGAGAGAGAGAGAGAGAGAGAGAGAGAGAGAGAATAGATAAATATATATAAAGAAAAAGAGAGAGAGAAAGAGAGAGAGAGAAAGGAAGGAGGAGAAAGTGGGAGGAAGGGAGGGAGGGACAAAGGGAGGGAGGGAGACAGGAATAGTTGGAGAAGAGAAAAAGAAAGAGTGAGAAAAGCAATAAACCGAGAAAGGGTGGAGAGAGAGAGGGGATGGAGAGAGAAAGGGAGAAAAGACAAAGAGAGAAGTGACAAAGAAAAAGAGGGAAAGGAGTTAATGACCGAGGAAGGGGGAGAGAGAGATGGGTGGGAGAAAGAGATGAGGGAAGAGAGAGAAAGGGGGGAAGAGAGAGAGAGAGAGAGAGAGAGAGAGAGCACTGAATAAATTCACGCCCAGTTCCATGCATGCAGTTATGCAAATCAGTTCTTCGCACTCTTAAAAATTGTACGGAAAGCATAAAACAAAGTGCAAACAAGTCTTCTAGTACTTTATTGCGTAGTTCTTATTTAATAAACGGATTATACTTTTGTTGCAAACTTGTTTAATTTGTACGACGAGGTCAATATATCAAAATAAATAAAAAAAAAAAAAAATTAAAATATGCATTTAAACTGCGACATTGTTATACTTCCTCGGGCTCAACTAGGTTCAACAATTGATTACAGTTTGTCAAAAAATGATTTCGAATTGTCAAAAATGGATTTCGATTTGCCAAAAATCGATTTTGATTTGCCAAAAATCGATTTCGAGTTGTTATAAAAGGATTTTGATTTGTCAGAAATTGATTCCGATTTGTCAGAAATTGATTGCCATTTGTCAAAAACTGATTGCGATTTGTCAAAAATTGAGTCCGATTAGTCAAAAACTGATTCCAATTAGTCAAAAATTGATTTTGATTTGTCAAAAACTGATTGTGAATCATCAAGAATTGATTTCGATTTGTCAATAAATGAGTTTGATTTGTCAATAATTGAGTTCAATTTGTCAAAAATTGATTCTGATTTGTCAAAAAATGATTCCGATTTGTCAAAAATTGATTCCGATTTGTCAAAAAATTGATTTCGATTTGTCCAAAATTGATTTCGATTTCTCAAAGTTTAAACTTTTCGCGACCGACATTTATGGGATTTGAACTCGCGTCAAAGAAGCTTTTCCGAAAAAAGAAGCATGTATAGCCCCCTAGCAATAAAGCAAATCTGTGCTTTTGGTCTTCCGTAAAAAAAAAAGGTTATATTTCTAAACCATCAAACAATTAAGTGACGTGTAAATACATAGTCTACTTTTTTTTATAAAAGAGAGAGAGAAGAGAGAGAGAGGTAGAGGAGGGAGAGAGGGCGAGTGTGAGAGGGGAGAGAGGGAGAGAGGAGAGAAAGAGCGAGAGCGAGAGAGGGAGTGAGAGGAGAGGGAGAAAGAGAGGGTGAGAGAGGAGAGAGGTAGAGAGAGGGAGAGGGAGAGAGGGGGAGAGAGAGGGTATATGTACATGCATATATATTATAATATTAAGCGCGACATTGCCGTCTGTCTCCCCGTGACTTTTCAACATTTGTGACTGGTTGCGGTGTCACCAATCAATGTGAGTGTCCTAAAAACCCTAATCGCGAGCAATTAACGTGACTCCGTCCTTGCCGCCCGCTGCTGTCGTGACGTGAGCTTTGCATCTTTCGTAAAAGAAAGAGCCCTTCCATCTCTTTGTTTGTGACTGGTTGCTTCTCTTCTCTTTCGTTTAAGAAAGAAAATGTTCGTCTCTTTGTTTTCAAGTTGTTGCTTCTCGAGCAGTCAACGTGATTGCCATTTTTACTTATTTTCTACCGTTGGGTTTTTTTGAAAAGGAGCAATGTATGACGATTGGGAATAAGAAAAAAACTTTGTGATAAGAATATGTATTCTATGTCCCATGTTGGTTGCATCCATGTTTGCTAAATTGTTGGGTTGTGGGTAGTACGTGCAATACATATTATATATATATATGTATTATATATATATATATATATAATATATATATAATATATAATATAATATAATATATATATATATAAATTATATAATCTATAATATATAATATAAATATAAATATATAATATATTATGTATGTAAATTTACATATATATATACATAATATATATATATATATATATATATATATATATATACATATATATATATTATATATAAATTTTTGGACATTTGTGAAACACTGTTATCAAACTTAATCAACTTAGCAAGACCTCTATTATTTTCATAGTATTAATGTGTGAAATAATAGGCCCAATAATAATTTATTTTGTTTTTCACACCGAAGGGATGGACCTCACGGTAGACGCAAAAAAAGAGGAAAATGTTGTAATCATTCAAATAATAGACGTCGAAAACTTTTAAGAAGCCATTTTTCTTGAATTGAATTACAAATAACAAGTTACAAATTGAATGTTGTACCTATAGAAAAAGAGTTCAGAGAATGTTAAAAACAACTATATGAACGCATTTTTTGAGGTTTTTGTATTTTTTACATTTTTTGTATTTCTTGTATTTTTTGTTTTTTTTTTTTGTTTTGTAAGGGCTTTGGTTTACAATACAATCAGGTTAGATTTAGTCAAGATTGTGAGCCCCGTTTAAAAATAATAACATAATTATCATTTTATATAATTATAGATAATATGAGCTATAAAATAAACAAAAAAAAGGGACTAGTAATTTTTTTTTGCTTGTCCGGAATCACTTTTTATGGTTCCGTCAGAGAGTCATCGGGGCAGTAACAAAAAGAATAAAATGAAAAATAAGTAAATAAATAAGTAAATAAATAAATAAATGAATCAATAAATCAATAAATAAATCAATAAAATCTCCTTATTTTTCTACGTTTCCGAGAACGAATCCCAATGAGCACAAACGGGGAGAAAAATTGAGAAAAGATGAACCCAAAAAAAATATAAAAAAAAAACTAAAGCAAAACCTCAAAAAAACCTCAAAGAAACACCTAAAAATATCCCTAAAACAGAAAAACTAAAAAAAAACTCAAAAACAACACAAAAAAAACCAAAAAAAACCGAAAAAAACCCAAAATAAGTAAATAAATAAATAAAATGAAATAAAAAACTCACCGGCGACACAACTAATCGTCCCGTCGTCGGAGGTATCCGGGGTATTAGGAACATATCCCAAGGGGCACAAACAGGTATAATATCCTAAAGTCGAATTCACGCAAGTTCCCACACCGCAAGGATTACTCGAGTAAAATGTACACGGATTCGCTGTAAAAAAAATAAAATTTTAATATTGTGTTCAGTAATTTTATTATGTTTTTTTTTTTACGCGTTTACTACCTACTTCTTGAGGTTATTTTTGGGGCTTTCTCGGGATTTGTTGGGTTTTTTGAGGGTGTTTCTGGGTTTTTTTGGGGTTTTCGTGGGCTTTTAGGGCGTTAAAAAGCGTCCTAATTCCGACAATGCAAGGATTATTCGAAAAGAAAGTACACAGATTCACTGTGAAAAAAATAAAATTTTAACATTGGGCTTAGCATTTTTTATTATTTTTTATTTTGATGAGTTTCTACCTTTTCCTTGAGATTATTTTTCGCAAAAGATTATTAAAATAGAAAGTACACAGATTCGCTGTAAAAAACAATATATTTTTATTTCGTAGGCCTCGTACTTTTGAATGGCTTAAAGTTAGAAAAAAAAAAAAAAAGAGAAACAAAATTGAGTAAAAAAAATGTAAGAATTGAGTAAGTAGGTAAGTAGTGATACTTGGACCAAGAGGATAGAGAGAGAGAGAGAGAGAGAGAGAGAGAGAGAGAGAAGATGCAATTTATAGAGTTAGAAAAGATCGTAAAAAAAAAAAATCATAGACTTTATATCGGTGACTTATTCAAAAAAAGTGCAAAAACATTCAAGACCTTCCTCGATAAAAGAAAATCAAGAAATCACTGATTCCGATTCGACACGCATCATTATAATTAATATATATATATAAATAAATAAATAAATATATATATAAATATATATATATATATACAAATATTAAATTTAAACAAGACAGGTTAACAAAACAAAAAACCAGAAAACAAAAGAAAAAAAACGAAAAAAAACGAAAAAAAACGGATTAAAACGGATAAAAACGGATTTAAAACGGAGGTTTACCCGGTATGCAAGTCTCCGCGTTGTTGCTAATATTGACTTTGACGAAGTCGGGCGCCAAACAAGTACAAGTCGTTTGTCCTGTAGTGGTGGCCTTACAGGTGCCAGAGCCGCAGGGATTCATAGACCCGATCTCGTGTTCGCCAATATCGGCCCGGGATTTGCAGGAACCTGAGGGGGAAAAAATGGGGATTCTAGGGATTTTTTAGGGGATTTAATGTGGTTTTTGATTTTAGGCTTTCTTTCGGGAGATTTTAGGGTTTTTCTATGGAGAGAGGGAGGGAGAGATGGTCGCCGATATCGGCCTATCCGATCTATATATATTGCTAATAGAAAATGAAACCAAAAAACGTCAAAATATTTCAAAGGCTACACCGCGAATCGTTATTAGCGTTGAGAAATTATTAGTGTAAAGAAAAAATTAGCGTCATTCATTCTAATTTAGTGCCAGGAGACGTGGCCGATTATGGTCCACGTCCTTAAATAGTGTAGTTTATTCTATTTAAGGTATTAATGTCAAAATTTTGGGGTGCCGATATAGAGTTCATAACGCTAATAACGATTCGCGGTGTACTTTCCAAATTTTCCTTTCGAGAAAACAAAAAAAAAGAGCAAAAAAAAAAAACATCTATTTCTTTATATCTTCTTCTCCCTCTCCCCCCACTTCCTTAATATTTTTTACGGAAAATCTCACCAGAAGGTAAGTCGATAATTGGAATATAACCGGGAATTGTATTTATACCACAAATACCGTAACCTCCCTTAATCTTCATTCTCATATATCCTCTCTCTCCCCAATCTTCTCCCCACGAGTTTCGAAGTATCCAATAGGGAGTTCCGATTAAACTGTATCCAACCAATAAAACGTTGTGGTTTAAACCGCTTTCATAACAGTTGTCGTCTTCGTAAATTCCCTGCAAAAAATTAAATAAAAAAAAAAAAAACTTTAATTCCTTGTTCATCTCAATCGTTAGAAGGTTTTTTTCTTTTTTTAACAGTTTGTATATATATTTACATATATACATATATTTATAATTTTAAAATTATTAATTTATTTTTATTTTATTATTTTAATAATTTTAAACATATGTAGATAGAGAGAGAGAGAGGGAGAGAGGGAGAGGGAGGGAGGGAGGGAGGGAGGAAGGGAGGTGGAAGGGAGGGAGAGAAGGGGGGGGGAGAGGGAGGAGGGAGGGAGGGAGGGAGGGAGGGGAAGAGAGGAGAGCGGGAGGGAGGAGAGGGAGAGGGAGAGAGAGAGAAAGAGGAAATGAGTGTTGCAATTTCTAACTCCCATGTATCTCAAAAAGTTGTTGGACGAGTCGTCAACACTGACTACCATTAACCGAGATAGAGACAGAGGGAGAGGGAGGGAGGGAGAGGAGAGAGGGAGAGACAGAGCAAGAGGGGGGGAGAGAAAGAGAGAGAGGAAGGAGAGATAGAGGAGAAAGAGGAGAGAGGGGAGAGAGGAGAGTGAGGAGAGGGAGGAGAGGGAGGAGTAAAGGGAGGAGTGGAGAGAGGAGAGAGGAGAGAGGAGCAGCGGGAGGAGGGGAGAGAGTAGAGAGAGGAGAGAGGAGAGAGGAGCAAGAGGAGAGAGAGGAGGAAGAGGACGAGAGAGCAAACAAGGGAGAGAGAGAACAAAAGAGAGAGAGAGAAAGAGAAAGAGAGCGAGAGAGAGCGAGAGAGTGTGAAAGAAAAATCGAGAGGCTTGTGGAGAGAGACACTTGTAGAGAGAGAGAGAGAGAGAGAGAGAGAGAGAGAAAGAGAGACTTGCAGAGAGATAGAGACTTGCAGAGAGAGAAAGACTTGCAGAGAGAGAGAGAGGCTTGCAGAGAGATGAAGACTTGCAGAGAGATACACACTTGCAGAGAGAGAGAAGCCTGCAGAGAGAGAGAGACTTGCAGAGAGAGAGAGGCATGCAGAGAGAGAGAGAGACTTGCAGAGAGATAGAGGCTTGCAGAGAGATAGACACTTGCAGAGAGAGAGAGAGCCTGCAGAGAGAGAGGCTTGCAGCGAGATAGAGGCTTGCAGAGAGATAGACACTTGCAGAGAGAGAGAGTGGCCTGCAGCGAGAGAGAGACTTGCAGAGAGAGAGACAGGCCTGCATAGAGAGAGAGAGGCTTGCAGAGAGATAGAAGCTTGCAGAGAGATAGACACTTGCAGAGAGAGAGAGGCCTGCAGAGAGAGAGGCTTGCAGAGAGAGAGAGAGAGAGGCTTGCAGAGAGAGAGAGAGAGACACTTGCAGAGGAAGAGAGGCACTTGCAGAGAGAGAGAGACTTGCAGAGAGAGAGAAGCTTGCAGAGAGAGAGAGAGAGAGACTTGCAGAGAGATAGAGGCCTGCAGAGAGATAGACACTTGCAGAGAGAGAGAGAGAGGCCTGCAGAGAGAGATGCTTGCAGCGAGAGCGATGCTTGCAGAGAGAGAGAGACACTTGCAGAGAGAGAGAGACACTTGCAGAGAGATAGAGACTTGCAGAGAGATAGACACTTGCAGAGAGAGAGAAGCCTGCAGAGAGATAGAGACTTGCAGATAGAGAGAGGCCTACAGAGAGAGAGAGAGACTTGCAGAGAGATAGAGGCTTGCAGAGAGAAAGACACTTAAAGAGAGAGAGAGGCCTGCAGAGAGAGAGGCTTGCAGCGAGAGAGAGAGAGAGGAGACACTTGCAGAGAGAGAGGCACTTGCAGAGAGAGAGAGACTTGCAGAGAGAGAGAGGCCTGCAGAGAGAGAGAGGCCTGCAGAGAGAGATGCTTGCGGCGAGAGAGAGGCCTGCAGAGAGAGAGAGGCTTGCAGAGAGAGAGAGGCTTGCAGAGAGAGAGAGACTTGCAGAGAGAGAGAAGCCTGCAGAGAGAGAGAGACTTGCAGAGAGATAGAGGCTTGCAGAGAGAGAGAGGCCTGCAGAGAGAGATGCTTGCGGCGAGAGAGAGGCCTGCAGAGAGAGAGAGGCTTGCAGAGAGAGAGAGGCTTGCAGAGAGAGAGAGACTTGCAGAGAGAGAGAAGCCTGCAGAGAGAGAGAGACTTGCAGAGAGATAGAGGCTTGCAGAGAGAGAGAGGCCTGCAGAGAGAGATGCTTGCGGCGAGAGAGAGGCCTGCAGAGAGAGAGAGGCTTGCAGAGAGAGAGAGGCTTGCAGAGAGAGAGAGACTTGCAGAGAGAGAGAAGCCTGCAGAGAGAGAGAGACTTGCAGAGAGATAGAGGCTTGCAGAGAGATAGAGACTCGCAGAGAGAGAGACACTTGCAGAGAGAGACACAATTGCAGAGAAAGATAGACTTGCAGAGAGATAAGAGTCCCTGCGGTTCCTTACTCCTGTATATCTGAGAAAGCTGTCGGTGGAGGCGTCCACACTGACCACCACCGGCTGCTGCTGTACGGCCAGCCAGAGGCCCAGCCACTCGTTCACGTTCACCTGCTCGAAGGAATTGATCCGTACGGAACTCCTTACCTGCGTGGGACCAACCGATTGATAACTTGTACGGAAGTTAGTACACGTCTATTGTGGGTGTACGGAAGTTGGTACACGTTCATTGTCATTGTACGGAAGTTAGTACAAGTTTATTGTATTTGGAACTTTTTACCTGCAGGGGAACCAAACAATTGTTAACTTGTACGGAAGTTACACCGAGCATCGTTATTAGTGTCAAAGTCACTAATTTGGGTTCTTAAAATTTTGATTTTTTTTTTCAAATAGGATACATGATTTTAATTTTTCCTTGACGTTAATTAAGGTACCGTACAAAATAGCGTAAAGACCGAAAGTACAATGAAATATAAATAGTGTGGTGTACGGTCGATGTCAGACCGTACATAAATGTACCTTTTCAAGTGAAAATGTTACAAAAAATGAATTAAATTATCGGGCACGCATAGGAACGTGCGCTCAAAAACGGGATTAGACTGACACGTAAACTAGTCTGGACATGTACGGATATTTAAATTTCACGACGGCGTACGATTTCTAATATTTTGTACGGATACATATAATAATGTATATAATCGTACGGATAATATTTCATTTTTGCTGTTCCCAAATTAGCATAATGCCGAAATTAGAATACACCTTTTAAAAAAAAAAAATCAAATTCTTAATTAGCATCAATTACGGTAAATTTTCTTCAACACTATTTAAACTTTGACACTAATAACGATTCGCGGAGTAGTAATCGCGATATACAGTATTTTTTTAAATTTAATATTTTATAAATATGTTATTTTAGCGATAAAGACAAATTGTCTCATACGCCACGTACGACGTGATTTTCGTTCCGTGACTTAAAGGTAGACGCCGCAAAATTTAACCGACAAAAAAAGTACTAATTCTGTAATTCATATATTATTTAGTACGTAGAGAACTTCACATACGAAAAGTTCACACTAATTTAGTCAAAGTACGACCTGGAAAACAAAAATTGCACTGTTCGTTTCAGGCTTTCAGGCAGGAATACCAACCAATCTGCAGGCAGATTGGTAGGCATTACACCGTGAATCGTTATTAGCCTTATGTACTCTATATCGGCACCCCTAAATTTTGACATTGATACCTGAAATACAATTAATAAATCTAATTTTTCCTTGAGGTTAATTACGGTTTTTGTAAATTAGCGTTAATAGTAATACTGTACTTATTTCATGAATAGTGTGGTGTACGGAAGGTATTTGTTCGTACAATATTGTACTTCGTTACCGAAAATCGTACAGAAATTGTACTTAACTTATGTCGGTTGCATACAGAACTGCGCTTAGAATAAACGTGGAGTCCGAGTTTGCGACAAACGCGTTAGCAAACCCAAATTAGAATTATGGATTAATTATAGTAAAAGGACGCGACGATGTACGGATTGTCAGATTTTGTACTTTTACCTATTTTACTGTTTATATAATGACGGCAGATCCGGTGTACCTAAATCAGCGTTATGGAGAAATTACAATTTAACATTTTTAAAAGAATTTGCAACACACAAACTAGTATTGATAACCCTAATTAATTATTGACACTAATAATTTCTAAACGCTAATAACGATTCACGGTGTACTGCTTATCCATTTCCAGCGACTAGTATTATAGAAGGTTACATTTTTAGTTTTCTCCATGGATTACCAAGGGATGGGAGGCAGCATGGGAGGTGAAGAGGAGACACTGAACTACTTCCGGATGCACTAGTACTGGCAGCAGCAGTAGTACTAGCAGCAGTAGCAAGAATAGTTATAAAAAATATATATATATAGCCTCGATATATTGGCGATACGATATATCGGCGATATATCGCGAATTTAGCGTTTCAATATACTGAAGCGATATATCGATTATCGGGTACCTGAAATTCGATATTATATCGAATATCGGCAAATGGTCCTCGATACCCAACACTACACCGCGAATCTTTATTAGTGTCAAAATCACTAATTTGGGTTCTTAAAATTCTGATTTTTTTTTTCAAATAGGATACATGATTTTAATTTTTCCTTGACGTTAATTAAGGTACCGTACAAAATAAAGTAAAGCCTGAAAGTACAATAAAATATAGATAGTGTGGTGTACGGTCGATGTCAGACCGTACATAACTGTACCTTTTCAGGTGAAAATTTACATAAAATGAATTAAATATGACGCGCACGCATAGGAACGTGCGCTCAAAAAAATGGGATTAGTCTGACACGCAAATTAGTATAGCATGTACGGATATTTTAAATTCGCGACGGCGTACGATTTAATACATATATTAATGTATATAATCGTATGAAGAATATTCCATTTTTGCTGTTCCCAAATTATAATAAACGACGAAATTAGAATACAACTTTTTTTTTTTTAAATTTCAAATTCTTAATTAGCATCAATTACGGTAAAATTTCTTCAACACTATTTAAACTTTGACACTAATAATGATTCGCGGTGTAGTGTTAAGGGTTTTTTCAGGGTGTTTTAGGGTTTTTTCGGGTATTTTGACCAAGTATAGTTAAATTGTACGGAACTTGTTGTACCGTAAGTTACCAAACGATATTTCAAATTTTACACTCCAACTTAAATTCTAGTCTTCGGTCTAATCGGTCATTCCAATCTTTCATTTCTAATCTTTTATTTGAATCTTTTTTTATAGTTTTTGGTTCAAATCTTTTATCCTGATCTTGCAGTCTTATCTGTTAACATATGTCATTCTAATCTTAGATTTCACATTTTCAAAATCTCTATGCTTGTTAAAGATTTTGATTGGTAAAATATATAAATAAAAATAATGAAAAAAAAAAAATATATATATATATATATATATATTTAATATTTAAATAAAATATTTTTTTCGTCTTGCATAAAAGTGACTAGGATTGATGATGTCTATGATACATACACAAACATATATATATACACAAACACATACATATACTTATAAATATAGAGAGAGAGAGAGAGAGAAAGAGAGAGAGAGATAGAGATAGAGAAAGAGTGATAACCTACATACATTATTCATAAATATATATATAACTACTACATATACATGTATTGGTATTTTTATTATTTACATCTATTTCTTTTACTTGTTCCGAAAACTTCAAAGTAAGATTGTACTCTGATGTGAGGACGACAAAATTGCTTATACATGCCATTTCTTTAGTTTCTCCGTTATCTTCCTTTTACATCATATTTTATCTTTTTCTTTAGTTTCTCCTTTATCTTCCTTATACATCATATTTTATCTTTCCCAACCCTTTTTTTTTACCTGTTCCGAACAACTCAAAGAAGAATCATAATCCGATGTCAAGACGAGGAAGTTGCTAATATTTGCCGCAAAATCCAAAATAGTACTTGGGAATCCTCCAACACTGCAATTATTAGCCGTACAATCTAATGCCGAAGCTTCGGAGATACTTATCGGATCTTTCGGTCTTTGAATAATATTATAGGCCGCCTCGATGGCCGCGATAGAGGCGTAAATCCAACAAGAAGCTTCACAAAAAAATATGTATATAATAAAAAAAAATAAAAGGAAAGGAAGGAAGAAAGAAAGGAGTAAACTTAACAAGAAGCTTCCCCCCCCCCACAAAAAAAAAAAAAAAAAAAAAAAAAAAAAAAAAAAAAAAAAAAACACAAAAAAAAACAAAAAAAAAAAAAAAAAAAAAACACAAAAAAAAAAAAAAAAAAAAAAGGAAAGAAGGAAGAAAGAAGAGGAAGGAGGAAGAGGAGGATAAGGAGATAAGGAGGAGACGGAGGACAATAAGGAGAAGACCGAGACAGAGGAGGAGGAGGAGAAGGAGAAGAAGAAGATAAAAAAGTAATATTAAGAAGACGTTCAGCTCTCATAAAAGTCAACACAGAAATTTCACCATTTTTTATCTATAATTTTCCTGTAGAGAGAGAAGGGGGAAGAGAGAGGGAGAGAGAGGGGGAGAGAGAGGGAGAGGGAGAGGGAGAGGGAGAGGAAGATGGAGGGTCAGAGAGGAGAGAAAAAGAGGGAGAGAAGAGAGAGAAAAAGAAAGAGATATATTTAAACACCGCCTCGATTGCTGCGATTGAGACGTTAATCGAAGAGGAAGATTCACAAAAAAACTCCATCTTTTGACTTTCAGTCGAAAAGGTCAAAAAAATCAAAACAGTCAAAATAGTCAAAACTGTCAAAAAAAGTCAAAAAAAAAGTCAAAAAAAAGTCAAAAAATAAAAAAAAGGTCAAAAACGGCAAAAAATAAAATAAAAAAAAAGCCGAAAAGGTTTAGAAAGGTCAAAAAAAACTCAAAAAAAAACTCAAAAAAAAACTCAAAAATAAAATAAAAAATAAAATAAAATAAAACTCAAAAAAGTCGTACCGCAGGAACCCTGGTCTTTCACGGGAGGGAGGACGGCGGGGATAGGTCCTTTCGACCAATCCCAGCTCACAGCTCCCTTCCAGGTCTGTTGTCCGTTTCTGGCCCGAACGTACCCCACACTCGTGTACCGCATGTACGGATTTAAGTATGCCGATTTGGAAACAGTAAAACCATCGAATCCCGTAAAAAGGTTATCGACAGCTGCAGGAAAAAAGGAGAAAAGCGTTTTTTAGGGTTTTGTAGGGTTTAATAGGAGAAAAGGGAGAAAAAGGGAGGGAGAAAAGGAAGAATGTCTGTAGAGTTTTTTAGGGTTTTTTAGGGGTTTTTTTGGAATTTTAGGGTTTCAGGGTTTTCAGTTGAATCCCGTAGAAAGGTCATCAACAACTGCAAAGGGAGGAAAAGGGAGAAAAGAGAGAAAAGGAAGAAAAAGGGAGGAAAGGAAGGGAGCAAAGGGAGAATGTTTCGGGTTTTTTAGGGATTTTAAGGGGTTTTAGGGTTTTAGTGTTTTCAGGGTTTTTAGAGTTTTGCAGGATTTTTAGGGTTTTAGGATTTTCAAGGTTTTTTACGGTTTTTAAGGGTTTTTAAGAGTTTTTTAGAAGAGGGGAAATAATTTAGAAAAGAGAAGGAAAAAAAAAGGAAAGGGAGAGGGAAAGAAGAGGGAAAAGAAGAGGGAAATTAATTTAGAAAGGGGAAGAAAAAAGAAGGAAAGGGAGAAAAGAGAGGTAATAGAATAGGGAAAAAATTGAAGGAGAAGAAAGGAGGGAAAGGGGAGAAAAAAAGGTTATCAACAACTGCAAGGAAAGGGAGAAAAGGGAGAAAAGAGAGGAAAAGGAGTGGGAAAATAATTTAGAAAAGAAAAGAAAAACGAAGGAAAGGGAGAAAAGAGAGATAATAGAAACGGGGAAAATTTAAAAGAGAATAAAAGAGGATAGGAAGGGAAAAGTTATTGACAACTACAAGAAAGGGAGAGAAGGGAGAAAAAAGGGAAAAGAGAAGAAAAAATAGAAGAAAAGAGAGAAAATATAATTAGATAGAAATTTCTAGGATGAGTTAGAATAAAAAATAAAAGATAAAAAATGGAAAATGAAATCAGGAAATTTTAATGTCAAAAATGAAATTGATATCAAAAGAAAGAGAGAAAAAGAGAAAGGAGAGAAAAAGACAAAAGAGAAGAAACAAGTGAAAAGAGGAAGCGAGACGAAAAGAGAGAAGAGAAAAGAGAGAGAAAAGAGGAAAGAAAAGAGAGAAACAAAAAAGAAATGAGGAAAGAGAGAGAGAAAAGGAGAAGAGTAGAGGAGGGAAAAAAGATAAAAGAAAAAAAGAGCAATCTTGCTGACTGTATTAAAAAAAAGTTAAAAAAGAGAGGAATATAAAACGAAGAGAAAAAATAAAGGGGGGAAAGAAAGAAATACAAGAGAAAAAAAAGGGCAAAAAAAAAAGAAAAAAGAGAAAAAAAAAGAGAAAAAATGAAAAGAGAAGGAAAAAAAAATAATAATAAAAAAAATTATAATAAATAAAATAAACATAATAAAATAAATAAATACTATCAAATAATAAGCACATAAATATAATAAAATAAATCAATAAATACCTGGTAGACTAGCATTGGGAGTCGCCGGGCAGACATCAAATAAAGACGGTGACACTGAAAAAAAAAAAAAAAAAAAGTCAGAAAAGGAAAAAGGGATAAGAAAGAAAAAACAAATAAATTAAACCCCAACCCCAACCCTTTTTTCAAATTTTTTATTTTATTGATTTAACTTTATTTATTTATGTGACTAATTACTTATTTATTTATTTATTTCAAGTTTAACCTAATATTCTGCCCTCATATCACAAAAAAACTGAAGAATTACAAATTATTTAATAATTTGTATGAAATTTTTCACAAACCTTTTGAGGTTTTTAAAGGATTTTTTGGGTTTCCAGTTTTTTAGGGTTTTTTAGAGTTTTTGAGAATTTAATAGGGTATTTTGGGGTTACTTTTAAGGCTTCGTTTAGGGCTTCTAAGGATTTTTTTAGGGTTTTCTAGTATGTGTATATGTATGATATGTATATATACATATGTATGTATATATATATTAGTGTTGTTTATCGAAGGCTCCTTGCCGATATTTGACATGTACCTAATTTTGGGTACCTGATAATCGATTTACCGCTTCGATATATGGAGAAGCTCAATATCGCGATATTTTGTAGATATATCAGCTGATATACGATATATTTTTACCGCGATATATCGACGTGACGTTAGGCCAAAAAAAAAAAACAAAAGCCCCTCAACCCCCTTTTCTGGCGCCCCCAAATTGGGGGGGAGGGAGGGGGGGGGATATTCCGTACGATTTACCATACGATTTAACATACTAACGCTGTACGGACTCCTACCCCCCACCAAATATATCGCGATAATTTTTGTTGGTCCCGGAGCGATATATCGAGCGTTCTGACCGTTCGATATTCGATATATTGAATATCGAATTTATTACGATACATTTTTACCCGATACACAACACTATTATATATGTATGCATGTATGATATATGGTTATGTATGCTTTTAACACATATATATAGCGTGTAAATCTGCATAAATACATACAGATACATAAAATAGATTTGTACATATGTATATATACATATATACTACATATAAATATATATAAACAAGTATATAGATGTTTGTATAATTTTATAACTATTTTTGTTTTTTTACATGGTCCGTTTCGAATAAAAACGGACATGGTACACATAAGTTAGGGATCGAGTCAAAACATTTCATTTTAGGTTTTAAAATCCACACTAATTATGGTAAAAGAAAAATTGAGGGCAAAGGAAAAAAATGAAAAAAAAAGTTTACATGGAGGAGGCGGCGGAAGCGGGGGGGGAGGAGATAGGGGAGGGGAAGGAGGAGGAGGAGAGGGAGGGGGAGGTCCCCTAATATCTTATGTTTGCCAAAAAAAGACAAAAGAGGACAACAACGACAACAAAAAGACAAAAATACACAAAAAAAAAAAAAAAAAAGTCAAAAGGATTGTGGTTGCAGATGAAAAAAACTGAAAAAAATTAAAGAAATTTGAACATATTGCAAAAAAACTAAGGTAAAAAAAACTTAAAAAAAAAAAATGAAGTATTAAAGAAAAAAAGAAACTTTTGATCCATAAAAAAAGAAAAAGTGGAAACTACAAAATATATATATATATATATAAAAAAACAAAAAAAAACATTTACCGGGTAGAAGGGGTGGAGGGAGAGGAGGCAGAGAGGGAGGCCATTGAACGGCGGGTGGGAGAGGAGGCGGAGGAGGCGGCCTTAGAGGGGGAGGGAGAGGGGGAGAGGGAGGAGGGAGAGGTATGTAATAAGTAGTATCTCCTATACTCCGTCTCGTTGTTCCTAACCTATTTCCGTAATAACAAGTTCCGTTACTTTTTTTCGGATTATAAATAAAAACGGTACAATTAAAATTTGCGGTTAAACAATGTTTTGCGCATTCTTCTGCTTCTTTTTTTTTCAATTTCGATCCTTTGTTCATTTGAATTGGTTTTAAGTTGTGACTTGTATTTTGAAAAATTTGGAAATAGGAAAGGTACGCCGAAACTGCCGGAAAAAAAATAAAAAAAAATGAGAGGGCTACATGGGTCAGAGAAAGAGAGAGAAAAATAAAAACTTTACTAACATATGCACAGAGGGAGACAGAGAGAGGAATAAAAAACTTAACAATACATGCAGTGAGAGAGAGAGAGAGAAAAAAAAATCTTACACATGTACAGAGGGAGACAGAGAGAAAAAATTGAAACTTACTTCACATGTACAGAGGGAGATAGAGAGAGAGAGAGAAAAAAAACTTACTAACACGTACAGAAGGAGACAGAGAGAGAGAAAAAAAATTGAAACTAACACATGTACAGGGGGAGATAGAGAGAGAGAGAGAAAAAAAAAAAAACTTACTAACACATGTAAAAGAAAAGGGCACGGTTCCGTTCACAAATTTATAACAAGGATAATCATGTAACAAATTTATCTATAGAACCAATTATGCAAATAAAAAATAATTTATGCTATTTGAAAAAAAAAAAATGATAAGAAAACAACATGATGTGTGTGTGTGTGTGTGTGTGAGAGAGAGAGAGAGAGAGAGAGAATGGAGAGAAAAATAAATAAAACTTACCAACACATGTAAAAGGAAACGGAGAGAGGAGAGAGAGATACAGAGAGAAAAAGAGACAGACAGAGTAGAGAGGAGAGAGGGAGACAAAGCGAGAGAAAAATAAAAACTTACAGACACATGTAAAAGAAGACGGAGCCGTTTCGTTAATAATTTGATAATTCTTTAAACATTGGCATTGATAACTTCCTCCATTAAAAACACAAGTCCCCTTTCCTCCACAAGGCCCGCCAATTTGCATAAAATTACAAAATTGTTGACAATTATAACATTCTCGTTGATAATTTCCGCAATTTTGGGACGAATTGGGGAAATTATCACCAAACATGCAATTTTTTTTTAACGAGGGACAAGAAACGGAAACGGCTTTTAATTTGTTGGCTCCGTTAAAATAATTGTCTTCGAGAGATAAATCGGTTAAAGTCGACGGAAATGTTAAACTGACATCTCCTGTGAGATAATTTGAACCCAGGTTTCTGAAAAGAAAAAAAGAAAAAGAAAAAGAACAACAAAGTGAAAAAAAAGGAAGAAATGAATATGGTAGAGAGAGAGAGAGAGAGAGAGAGAGGGAGAAAGGGAGAGATGGAGAGAGAGGGACAATCACATGAGATAATTCGAACCGAGGTTTCTGAAAAAAAATAAGGAAAAAAGAAATGAAAAAAAAACAGGAAAGAAAAAAGGGAAAAGGGAAAGAAAAAAGATAAACACAAAACAAAGTGAAAACAAAGGAAGAAGTAAATATGGTGGAGAGAGAGAGAGAGGGAGAGAGGGAGAGAGAGGGAGAGATTGGAGAGAGAGAGAGATAATAGAGATAATTCGAACTGAGGTATCTAAAAAAAAAAGGGAAAAAGAAAAAGGAAAGAAAAAAGAAAAAAGAGAAACACAAATCAAAGTGAAAACAAAAGAAGAAATGAATATGGTGAGAGACGGAGAGCGAGAGAGGGAGATAAAGAAAAAAGGAATAAAAAAAAGTCTTTGGAGCCAAGCTTAATAGAGTACACTAACAGGGAGAG
>JBBHKE010000697.1:0-122500 GCA_037447655.1 Zygnema cylindricum | reverse complement strand
AATATTACGCCTGCAAAAAAGGTTCCAAAAAAACCTAAAGAAACCTTAAATTTTTTATTTTTTTTAAAAGCTAAGCTAAAAAGCGAATAAAGGGAAACAAACAAAATCAAATAGTAATATAGAGATAGACAAAAACTTAAGTAGAATCAAATAGAACCAAAGAGAATCAAATAAGATTATAATAAAACAAATAAAAATAAAACAAATAGATTAAAATAAAACAAATAGAATAAAATCGAACCAAATGGAATCAAATAAAACAAACAGAAACAAATAGAATAATAAAAAAATATAAAAGCAAAAACAGAAACACACACAAAACAAGAATGGAAAACAAACGGCCAAAATCTCACGATTAAGAATCACTTTTTCAACTTTTTCTTAATAATATTTTAAATAAAATATTAAAGCAAACCCACTATAAGAATGACTTTAAAGCTACTTATCCAACAGAAACCTGGGAAAGGCCTCGTCTCTTTCCCTCTATTTCTCTTTTCTTTCCTCTTCTCTTTTTTCTCCTCTTCTCATTCTCTCTTCTCTCTTCTTCTTTTTTCTCCTCCTCTTCTCTTTTTTCTCCCCTTCTCTTTTCTCTCCCCTTCTCCTTTCTCTCTTCTTCTTTCTTCTCTTTTCTTCTCTTTTCTCTTTACAGAAAACATAGGATAAAGTTAAAAATAAATAAAAAGCACAAAAAACATAAGAAAAGTAAAAACTTAAGAAGTAATCGCATCCCGAAAATGTGTTTTTCATAATTAACAAATGGAGAAACAATAATCCCAGTCGTAACCTAAAGTTGGGAAAAAAAAGCCCAACATAAAAAAATAAAACTCCATTGCTATCTCACCATTATCAAATGTGACGCGACAGTTTTTTCGTCAGTTTCATATAATAATCGAGCGATCGCCACCTGTCATCAACCAAAATATCCAAAAAGTCAATATTTGATTTTATATTATTCATTTTAAAATATTTCAACATTTCCTTATAATTATAGTTAATATTTACTTTATTTTACTTATTCTACTTGTATTTATTTACATTGTACTCCATACTTTGTTTTACATTTCATAAACCAAAAATGTAGGCAGAAGTTAAACAGAATTCTCACCTTACTGAAAAATTATTCGTAAAAAACTTTCCACAACATCGCAAAAAACGCAAAAAATGCAAAAAAACCGAAAAAAAACCGAGAAAAACTACAAACGAGAGACTATTTCAAAATTTCCTTTCCGGTTCAAATTAACACAATTTTAATACAAACATTTTCTCCTTTTAATATCATACTCAGAAGAGAGACTAAAACTAATTACTGTGGCCCCCAAAAAAATAAATCTTTCCACTCTAATTTGTATAATAACACTCTTTACAACCAAATTCCCACTTTGATTTTAAAGAAAACAAAGGAGAAAAAAATGGTCAAGTGGTAAAAACTAGATGCTCAAAATAACAAAAAAAATGGAAAATAGGTGCTCAAAATATTTTGACACACCGTTATTCTTCACCATTATTCCGTTACTTTAATTTGACTCACCGGTATTCCGTTATTTTAATTTGACTCACCGTTATTCTTCACCGTTATTCAGTTATTATTTTGCTCACCGTTATTCTTCACCGTTATTCCGTTATTATTTTGACTCATCGTTATTCTCACCGTTATTCCGTTACTTTGACTCACCGTTATTCTGTTATTTTGACTCACCGTTATTTCATCAAAGGTGATTGGCCCTTGCAAATCTCCAACCAAAGAATCCTCCAAAGTACTTGAAGAATTTTCCATACCACTTTTTCCCTCAACTTTTGTGCTCGATGATAAATCGACAACCTCGGTTTTTCCCAAAGTCAATGAACCTTTCCCACCAAAGATTATACGACTACTACTCACACGACTAGCCGTACTACTTCCTCCCTCTTCTCCACCAATTTCCTTCCCTTCTCCCCCATTTTTTTCCTTCCTTTTTTGATATCCCTTCTTATATCCTTGTTCCTTGGCAAAATTTAGAGCCAAATAATATTCTTTCAAAGCTTCTTCATGGCGTCCGAGAGCTCCGTAGACATATCCTAACCTGAAATAAATGAATAATAAAAAAACGAATAAGCGAATAAATGAAGAATGGAAATATGAATAGATGAATAAAATGAACAAGAACAAGAAAAACAAAAAGAAAAACAGAAAAACAAAAAAAAAAAAAAAAAAAAAAAAAAAAAACAAAAAAAAAAAAAAAAAAAAAAAAAAGAATAACAAAAATTCGACCACATTGATAGAATAAGACAACTTGGTGTTTTGACAAATTGGAAAAATATGCGACCGCGAAATCCACGTCTATCCCACCGTCGCATATCAATACGACCGACAAACCATGATACGATCAACAAACCAGTTGTCGCTTCACATGGTCTCCAATCCGCGACGACACATCGTGACCCAACCAATCTTGGCGCGACGTCATATACGACCAACCATACGGCAATTTTGTCTCACGACCAAATTTCACGCGCTGCAAATGCGTTAACTTTCACATCATTAATGCAAGCGGACGCCGTACGGACAACACTAGCCTCTATTCCAACAAATTTGGCGAACCCATTGGCGCAATTTTCTACAACAAATATTTTGACAGTTGCTCTACCAGCTATTGTTCCTACTCAAAAGAATGTTAAGAAAAAAATACAGGATTTTACCTGGCATGGAAATCTACATCCCTGGGATAGGCCTTAACGGCAGTTTCAAGCCATGGAACCGCTTTTCCGTAATGCTCGATTTCTATGGCCATGGATGCTGGACAAAGAAAAAATGAAGTATAATTTTGCAAAAAGTCAAATAACTCATCACGTTATTGAACGAGGCAAGAAATAATATGTCCACTGTTTGAGTCAACTGCACATAAAGATCTTTTCGTTCACATTATATATACATATATAAATAAATATATATATATATATATATATATATGTATTTGGAAATTTATATAGTGAACAAAAATATACATATATATATAAATATAAATAAAAAAAGAAGAAAAAAAAAAAAAAACAAAAAGTTGAAGAAGAAGAAAAAAAAGAATAAAGTGTATAGATAGATAGATAGATAGATAGAGGGAGAGGGAGGGGGAGGGGGAGGGGGAGGGGGAGGGGGAGGGGGAGGGGGAGGGGGGGGAGGGGGAGGGAGAGGGAGAGGGAGAGGGAGAGGGAGAGGGAGAGGGAGAGGGAGAGGGAGAGAGTGTGAGAGAGAGAGAGAGAGAGAGAGAGAGAGAGAGAGAGAGAGACATATGCATAAATGTATACATACATATACTTGTATATTATATATCTGTTCATATAGTGAACAGATATATAAAGTGAACAAAAAGAATATAGTGTAGATATATCTTTCCTGAAGGAGAAGGCTCACAAGCTCCAATTTGTAAGATGGAAACAGGCATAAAAAATATCATTCCATATTTAAAAATGCCGTTTTCTTGAGAGGATTTCCCGATTATCGATAACTTTCGGCTTAAAAAGAACCTTTTATTTTATTAAAACATATCACCGCTTTTACTTCCTGTAATACTTTTATTATATACAAAAATTATACACAAATACATATTAAAATGATTTTCTTGACCGAAAACATGTATACTATATCGTTAGTCAAAAAAATAACTTACATTGAGGGAGCAAGAGAGAGAGCACACAAGAGGAAGGGAGAGAGCGAGAGGGAGAGAGTGAGAGACGGAGTGAGAGAGAGGGAGAGAGAGGGAGAGGGAGTGTGAGGGAGAAAATGTGAGCGGAAGGGGGAGAGGAAGATGGGGAAGAGAGGGAAGGGAGAAGAGAGAGAGGACAGGGACAGAGAAGGAGAGAGAGGGAGGAATGGAGGGTGAGAAAGGAAGAGAGGGAGAGTGCGGGGAAGAGAGAAACGGAGAGAGCGGGATAGGGGGTGTGTGGAGAGAGAGGGGAAGATAAAAAGGGGAGAAAGAGAGAGGCACAGTAAGAGACATAGAGTCGGGAAGTGGGAGAGTGTGAGAAATAGAGAGAGGGAGAGGTGGAGAGAGAGGGAGGGGAGGGAGAGAGAAAGGGCAGAGAGAGGGGGGAAGAGAGAGTGGGAGGGGGTGCGGGGAGGGAGGGGAGGAGAAAGAGAGAGAGAGGGGGAGAAAAAGAAGGAGAAAGAGAGAGAGAAAGGGAGGCAGGGATAGAGGAAAAGGAAAGAGAGAGTGGGAGGGTGCGGGAGGTAGGGATTTAGGGAGAGAGGAGGGGGACGGGGGGAAGAGAAAGTGAGAGAGAGAGGAAGAGAGAGGGAGAGAAAGAGGAGGAGAGGGGGAGATGGGAGAGAGACACAGGGGAAAGAGAGAGAGGGATAGTGAGACAAGGAAAGAGGGAGGGACTGGGAGTAGTGGAGAGAGAGAGTGTGGGGGAAGAGAGAAAGCGAGTTTGACAGAGGGAGAAAGGATAGAGGAAGAGAGAGGGAGAGAGGGAGAGAAGGAGAGGGAGAGAAGGAGAGGGAGAGTGGGGGAGAGTGAGGGAGAGTGAGGGAGAGAGGGAGAGAGTGGAGGAGAGGGACGGCGGGGGAGAGTGGGGTGGTGGAGAAAGAGATGGAGGGAGAGACGGAGAGGTAGAGGGAGATAGATCGGTAGAGAGAGAGATGGAGAGCGAGAGAGAGGGAGAGAGAGGGCTGGGGGAAGAATGTAAGTGACTAGGGGAAGGGGAGAGAGAGAGAGAGAAAGAGAGACAGGTAAAGTGAGAGAGAAAGAGAGAGAGACAGGGGGAGAGAGAAAGATAGACAGAGGGAGAAAGAGAGAGGAGACAAAGAGAAAGAGAGAGAGGGAGAGAAAAAGAGTGGGAAAGAGATAGAGAGAGAGAGAGACAGGGGGAGCGGGAGAGAGAGAGAAAGAGAGAAAGAGAGAGAGACAGGGGGAGAGAGAGAGGGAAAGAGAGAGGGCAAGAGAGAGAGATAGACGGAGAGAGAGAGGGGGACGGAGAGAGAAAGAGCAACAGGGGAAGAGAGAGAGAGGGAGAGAGAGAGAGAGAATATTGCCATTATTATGGGGCATATATTTATAATGTCGGTTCATCTACTTTCTATGGTTTGTGACATAATCGCAAATCAAAAATTTATTTTAGTTTTAAAAATAATCACAAAATTTAAAAAAAAAATCACAATAATGACAAAATTTGAGAATTTCGTTATAAGAAAAACTAGAAACTAAGAATATCATATAAATAATTAAAATAATTATAATAATTATAATAAAAAATTATTAAACAATATTAAAATTAAATACTTACAAATATTGTAGGTTCGTTAATTTCCCAATTTCCGTCAAATCCCCGGTCAACAAATTTTGCGAAAGATTTCTGCGAAAGTTAAAAACGATAAAAAACAAAAAAATCAAATTAAATTTAAAAAAAGGGTAAAGAAATTAAATGAAACTTGAAGTTAAATAAAATAAATGAAGTTAAATGAAATTGAATAACATAAAAATAAATATATATATATACATATATATATACACATACATATATTTATTAATATTATTAATAATAATAATCAAAGTCAGAAAATTAGAAAGCATTTGAATTTATTTCTTATTCATTTATTTACATTGTTTTTTTCGTTTAAAAGAAGATAATCGTCAAACTCAAAATAAAATATATGAAGAAAACAATAAATAAATAAAATCGAAATAAAAGAAATAATGGAAAAAAAAATGTTTGAAAACGAGAACAAATTAAATTATGATAGAAAAAATTAACATCCAATTTACGATAAAATATTTCCATAAAATGTTAAGGAAAAATAAAACGATAAAATCTTACGATAAATAATATCACTATAAGTAAATTCAGTAGAAAAAAAAAATGGAAGGAAAGAGAAAGAGAAAGATGCCCAGAGAGGGAGAGAGAGGGAGAGCGAGAGGGAGAGGGAGCATGGCAAAGAGAGATGGAGAGAGAGCGGGGGAAAGTGAGAGGAGGTAGAGAGAGAATGACAGGAAGAGAGGGAGAGAGGGAGAAAAAGAGAGAGGGATAGAGGGAGAAAAAGAGAGAGGGAGAGAGAGGGAGAAAAAGAGAGGGGGAGGGAGAGGGAGAAAAAGAGAGAGAGGAGAAAAAGAGAGAGAGAGAGAGAGAGAAAGATAGAGAGAGAGAGAGAGAGAGGCTCTGAACTTACAAATATACGAGTCGGTTTAAATTTCCAAATTTTGGCAATCTGCCCGTCAGCCTATTACTTGACATATCTCTGAAAAAAAAAAAAAAAGTTATAAAATAAAAAAAAAAAAAAAAATACATATGGGATAATGTATAAGATACTGAAAAAAATTGAAGGAAAAGAATGTATACAAAAAAATGTGTAAGAAAAAATGCATACAGAAAAATTGTATATGGAAAAATGAAGAAGAAAAATGCGTTAAAAATGTAAAAAAAAAAATCGACTCAAAAATTGACTCAAAAATTCAAAAAAAAAAAAAAACAAAATTCAAAAAAAATATTGTTTAAAAAAAAAAAAAAAAAACTACTTACAAAAAAGCTAGTTTCGTTAATTGGAAAATTGAGGCTGGAATTGTCCCTGTCAGCAAGTTGTTATGGAAGTCTCTGCAAAAAGTCAAAAAAATAAATATAAATAAATAAAGACAATAAAAAGACAAAAGACAAAAATAGACAAAATGACAAAAAAGACAAAAAAGACAAATATGACAAAAAGATGAAAAAAAGAACAAAAACACTAAAGACAAAAAATAAAGACAAAAACGATGAAAAAAAAGAGAAAATAAAATAGACAAAAGAACAAAAAAAAAAAAAGGGTGACATCTTTCGGTCCAACTTGGAAGATATATGTTTTTCTTTTCGCCCAAACTTTGTTTAAACATTGTTTAAACGCATCATTTAAACGCATTGTTTAAACGCATCGTTTAATCAGCGAGACTACAAAACACTTCCACGGAATTATAATAAACGATGTTTAGCATTCATGAAAGCAATATAAAACCCCGTTTAAACATCGTTTAAAGCCGATTAAACCATGATAAACCCTGCTACACCCTGTCTAAACCTCTGGAATGAACCTAATCTTCCTGTAAAACTATAAAAACCATAAAAAAAAAACATGGAAGTAAACCCCGTTTAATTGGCATTGAAGTAAGAAATACCTAAAAACCCTAAAATCCCCTAAAAACCTGAAAAAATCCTAAGAACCTGAAAAAACCCTAAAATCCTTAAAAAGCCAAGACACCCTTAAAACCCTAAAAAACCTGAAAACCCTCAAGACCCTAAAAAACCTAAAAAACCCTCAAAACACCAAATAAACCTAAAAAAACCCTGGAAAACCCTATTACAGCTCTTAAAGACCCTTAAAAACCTTAAAAAACCCAAAAAACCCTAAAATAAAGCCCCATATAACTTACATGGTGACTAAATTAACAAACTTATTAACTCTTCCGGAGATTGTCCCCGATAAACCGCTAAAGCTCAAATCCCTGTTTAAAAAAACGAAAAAAAAAAAATGTTAGTAGACATTGAAAAAAATCGTTTAGAAAAATAAAAAAGAAAACATCGAAAAAAAAAATAACGTTGAAAAAAAACAAATTTTACTGTAAAAAGTACTCTGGAAAATTCAAAAAAATCAAATGGGGATATGCAAAAATGTGAAATTTGGCAAAAAAATAAAAAGAATGAGAAAACAAACAAAAAAAACTTAATTTTATAAACAAACTTATAAATTCAAAAAATTAATAAATATATTAAATTAAGAAAATTAAAAAGTTGAAAAATTAAAAGACTAAGAAAATAAATAAAAAAAAAAAACATAAATTTAAAAACCAAAACATTAAAAAAAGTCAAAAATTAAAAAACTTAAAAATTAAAAAAACTGAACGAGTCTGGTGGTGGGTTTTCAGTGACAAGGTTCAAATATGACATTAAAAATTTCAACTTGTATTTTAAAAACACTACCAAAATTTAAAAAAAAAAACAAGAAAAAAAAAAAACAAAAAAACAAATTTTAAAAAAAAAAATCAAACAAGAAAAAAATTAGAACAATTTATAAAAAAAAGATAAAAAATAAATAAAATAAAATAAAAAAAGCGTACATTTTAACTAGTCCGATGGAGGGTTTACACTGCAATCCTCGCCAGGAAAAACATTCTCTATTTCTTGAACCCCAACTCTCGAGGACATTATTGGGGTCTATCAAATTTAATTTAATATCCATCAAGGCATTAACTGAAAAGGGAAAAAAAAAAAAAAAAACACACATCATAAGAAAAATTTATCGAGCTGAAAAAAAAAAAATTGTCTACCAAAATGACTCCTTATTTCCAACAAAAAGAGTACGTGAAAAACACAAAAAAAAAATAATAATAATAATAATAATTATCAAATTAAAAAAAAAAAAACAGAAAACTTCACCGGAAAAAAGGGAAAAAAAAAATTATAACATTAAGTCAAACCAAATTGACCAAAAACCATTAATAGAGTGCATCTGAAAACATTGTCATGTAACATAATTTCTTTTCCCCTATTTTTAACCTGATTTTTCCCGTTTAAACCTTTTTTACCCCTTTTTTTGACCTTATTTTCCCCCTTTAATAAGCTTATTTTTTCCCAAAATCTTGTAACCTTATTTTTTCCAAAAACTCCGTTCAGAAAATTGTTTGTAACTTTATTGCTTTTTCAAATTTACAAAATTGTCATGTAACACATACTCTTTTCCCCTTTTTTTTTGTGTTTTGTTTTGTTTGAATTTTGTGTTATTCTGTTTTTGTTTTATTTTGTTTTGTTTTGTTTTGATATATTTTCAGCTTTTTGTTTTGTTTTTTTTTTGTTTTTTGGGGTTTTTTTTTGGGGGGGGTTTTGTTCTTTCTTTTACAACACGCAAAAATATTAAACCCCAAGAATAAAGGAAAAAATAAAAAAGATTACCTTCTCTTTTAGTAAATTTAGTTTAAATTTTTTTTTTTTTAAATAGATTTACTGGAAAAGAAAAAAAAAAAAAGGACAAAAGAAATAAATTTACCTTCTTTAACACTAAATCTATAGCGTTCCTGTGCGGAGGTTTTTATACCCATATTGTACCCATACACAAAAACCACAAAAAAAAGGAAAAAAACGTTTTTTTTCATAATAATAATCATATTTTTCTCTCTTTCTTTCCCTCTATCAGTCCTCTCGCCACCTGTAAAGAAAAAAAAAAAAAACCAAAAAAAAAAACCTTAAAAAAATTTATTATTTTTTTATACCAATTTTAAAATAAAAAAAATCCCTCAAACATATTGGGGTTTACCTTCTTTCTTCTTTCTTCATTCTTCTTTCTTGCTTCTTTCCTTCTACCTTTTTTTTTTTTTTTTCCTTTATATATATGGAAAATATCCCATCCTATTTGAATTCTTCATAAACACAACTCAATAACAAAAATTTGAAGTATTTAGTTTTTTTCAAAAACCCTATAACCCTCCAAACATATACCAACCTAACAAAGTTAAGAGGAGCTTTACCAAAAAGAATAAAATTCAAAGAAAGCTATATATATGTATATATATGTATATATATGTATATATATGTATATATATGTATATATATGTATATATATGTATATATATGTATATATGTGTATATATATATATATATATATATATCTTTATACGTGTGTGTATGTAAATGTATATGTATAGATAGGTATACACACATATATGTATTATATAGAGTTAGATATATGTATATATATGTATATGTATAGATAGATAAATATACAGATATGCATATGTATAAATAGATATGGATAAATATAATATGTATATTCTCCCCTAAAAAACGAGGACAACTACTGAAACATCGTCAAAAGGGTAAATTGTCGTGACATCAAATCGAGAAAGTGAGAGAGAAAGAGAGAGAGGGGGTGAGAGAGAGAGAAAAATCTCACACAATGAGAGAGAGGGATCTCACGCAATTTGCACGACATGTCATAAATTAGATGGAAGTTTTCATTCAATCCCCATCACATTTTCATCCAAATCATACAAACCTCATAATAATTATTTGGGTTTTTCAGTGATTTTCAGGGATTTTTAGGGTTTTCTAGGAATTTTTAGGGTTTTTTTAGGGTTTTTTAGGGTTTTTCTGGTATTGGAATTTATCTGATTGGAAGATAAAAGTCATCTAAATGATAAATAAAAAAGGTCAAAGTGTTTTAAGTCAATTTAATAAAATGTCGTACTAAATGGGTACAATTTCATAAAATAACTTATTGATTGGACTAAAATCCATGTCCGTTAAATAGTGTGGCACATGTCCATTGGATAGTGTGTCACGTCACAACATGAAATTGTGTCTACTAGATAAAATATTATGTCAATTGAATGAGACAATCTACTTTCCTCTCCCTCCCTCTTCCCTTCATCACCCTCTCCCTCCCTTTCCCTTCCTCTCCCTTCCTCTAACGCCCTCGCCGTCCCTCTCTGTCCCTCCCTCCTCCCTCCCTCTCTGCCTATCCCTCTCTCTCCCTCCCCTTACCCCCTCACTCTCTCCCTCCCTCTCCGTCTCTCCCACCCTCTCCCTCTCTCTCCCTCCCTCTCCTACCTCCCCTCCCCTCCCTCTCCCTCCCTCTCCTTCCCTTTCCCTCCCTCTCCTTCCCTCTCCCTCCCTCTCCCTCCCCTCCCTCTACCTCCCTTTCCTCTCACTCGTTCTCTCCCTCTTCCCAAATCGGGCGAGATTCCATGTCAACAGGATAAAACTATAAATTGGATAAAATGTCATCGAATTGGATATAAAGCTATGTCAATTGCATAAAATGTTTTATTGATTGGGTATAAACCCCTGTGAAATTCTATGTCAATGTCGTACCAAATGATAAAATGACATGTGTCAGTGGACAATGTGTGACATGACAGGATAAAATTATGTCATTCAAATGAAATAACATGACAATTGGGGGAGCTTTCGTATCATATTGTAATGGCAAGTGGATAAAGCTTTCGGTTAGATAACATGGGTCATTGGATAAAATGTGACACCAATAGGATCTCATGTCACGCCAATTGCATCGCATGTTCCATTGAGTGGATGACATGTCCCCCCTGTGACATGCATTGCCTAGTACATATAGTACATCATGACACATAGTACACACATATGTTACACATGTCACATACATTACATATAGTAGACATGTTACATACATTACATATTGTACATTTCTAACATACACTACATGTATTACATGCATCGCATATATTACATATGTTACATATGTCACATATGTTACATGCATTACATATGGTTACAAATGTTACAAATGTTACATACATTACATTTCTTACATACATTACATTTCTTACATACATTACATTTCTTACATACATTACATTTCTTACATACATTACATTTTCTTACATACATTACAATTCTTACATACTTTACAATTCTTACATACATTACATTTCTTACATACATTACATTTCTTGCATACATTACATTTCTTATGTACGTTACATTTCTTACATACATTACACTTCTTACATACATTACATTAGTTACCTTTCTTACATACATTACATTTCTTACATACGTTACGTTTCTTACATACGTTACATTTCTTACATACATTACATTAGTTACCTTTCTTACATACATTACATTTCTTACATACGTTACGTTTCGTACATACGTTACATTTCTTACATACATTACATTTCGTACGTTACATTTCTTACATACGTTACATTTCTTACATACATTACATTTCTTACATATGTTACATATATAACATGCATTCCATGTATAACCTGTGACACCCATCATGTTAATTACGTATAATGTCACGTCGATGCGATAAAATTCCATGCGAACTTGGTGAAGTTTTATATACCAAAGAAAAAACTTGGGATACTTTAGTTTTCTTATTTCCTAAATAATATTTTTTATTTGTTTAATAAAAATATCACACCCATTTGTCATATTGTCATGATTAAATGTCAATTTAATATGGCATGTTAATCAAATTATATTTTTTTTTCCAAATGTCAATAAAAAAAAGACAAAAAAAGCCATTCTTATATCAATTAAATATAAAATGTCTTGATTTAAATAAAATTTCATCGCGAATGCGTACAAAATCATGTCGATTGATTGAAATTTTAACCCAATTGGATATTATACTCTTATTTATTAGTTACTAAATTATAAATATCTACATATATAATAATTAATTAATATATGTTTCGATCAATTCCACACAATGTTGTGCGAACTAAATCGAATGTTATTCGAACGGATGACTTTTTGGTGCCACAGTATTTAATGGGATGGATTTTAGTCCAATCAATAAATTAATTTATGAAATTGTACCCATTTAGTATGACATTTTACTAAATTGACATGAAATTTTATCCTTTTGGTGCCACACTATTTAATGGACATGGATTTTATATCAATCGATAAACCCAAATAGTTATTTTTTTCTTTTTGATGCAAATATACATGAAATTATACCCATTTGGTACGACATTTCATTTAATTAAGATGGACTTTTAATTTTTTATCCAATCAACAAAAATATCTTATGCAAATTGACATAAAAATTTATCCAATACGCATAAAATTCTCATGTTATTCATATAAAAGGAAATAAAAAGAGTGAAGGAAGAAAGGACAAAAAAAGTACTACTTTTTAGGTAAAATAAAGTTCGGTTTTTCTTACGTTTTTAGGTTTTTTTACGTTTTTCTAGGGTTTTTTTATATTTTTTGGGTTTTTTTGGACATTTTGGATATTTCTAAAACCTAAAACACTTCAATGTTTGATGTAGAAAAAAAAGACAAAAATCAAAAATAAATTTTGCACAAAATTTTCACGGGTATGAAAAAAAAAAAAAACCCTAAAAAATTAAAATACCTAAAGACATGGTACAAATCGGAAAGAATCTCATACAAAAAAACGAAACCTTGATAAAAAAACATCAAATCTAATACTTTGCAGCACAATGTTGTACATACATTAGGAAAATAGCTATTTTAGGGTTTTTTTGTAATAGTTTTTATAATTTTTTACGCCTTTGTTTTATTACATTACTTTCCTTCAAATTTTCCAAAAATTACAAAGTTTAGATTTTTAAATCTTAGATTCATAACTTTCTAACGCTATCTTATAGAACGAAATGTTTCAAAAAATGGATTAAGAAAAAGAAATAATTTCAAAAAATGGATCCTCTAATCAAACTATTTCAATCATTGGATTAAAAAGTTGAATGCATTTAGGTTTTTGAATATTAGGTACAATGTCAAGAGAGATAGTTAAAATAAAATATAATTCTTTTATAAAGTTAAAAGGATAAAAAGGTTTAGTCCAAAACCGTACAGCATTCGTCAAAAAAAAAAAAAACAAAAAAAATCAAAAAATGTCCGTCTCCCATACGGAGGTACAATGATTCGCACGCGTTACAAAAAAAATTGTCTTTTCCTTTTTCAAATCGGCGTTTCAACAAAGAAGACGACAAAAATAAAGTTAAATTCAAATTTGTTTCGGATCTCACCTTCGGTTTTCGAGTCTTACACGGATGGACGCCTCCGTACGTATTCCGTACCGTACTTTCACAAAATTTCGAAACCCTAGGTCGCGTCACATCTGCATGCGAAAATCTGAAGTACAGTTCTGCCGTACCAGTGGAAGTGCGCCACGTGTCCTAGCAGCCAAACGCATCGACCAGGGGAAAGAGACGAAGAGGCGAAATCTTTATCCTTGTCTTTTCCTCCGAGCCGCTAAGTTTATTTTTTATTTTTTTTCGAACCTCATGCCGCAAATATTTCGTGCGAACCTGTAATATTTGAAGCGTACGGTAAACTATAATACTATTGTTGGCGACGTCCTTTGTCTTTTCCTCCGAGCCGCTATGTGACTCTGGAGGGCGGAGACACAATTTATTTATTTTTTTTCGTGCGAACTTGTACGGTTTGAATCGTACGTTAATTTATAATACTATTGATAAGGAGATTGTACGGACGATTCGTTGTGGGCATAGTTCAAAAGTAGGCGTTTTTATGGTAGGCCATTGGTAGGCGCACAAAACTTGGCACTAAACTCGCGTAGAGTAGGCATATTGTATGGGTGTGAGTTGCGGACACTTTTGTACGATCGTACGAATATGACGTATGATCATAGTACAGCGCACGCCACCTGACGAAATTTTTTAGCGAACTGACGCGGCGTAGGATGACATTCCGCCGGAAAAAAATCCCGGAAAAAAAAAAAAAAAAAAAAAAAATTGCCCAAAATTTTTCAAGGGTATGAAAAAAAAAAAAAAAAAAAAACCTAAAAAATTAAAAGACCTAAAGACATGATACGAATCGGAAAGAATCTCATACAAAAAAGATGAAAAATTGATAAAAAAACATTAAATCTAATACTTTTGCATCACAATGTTGTACATACATTAGGAAAATAGTTTATTTAGGGTTTTATTTTTTTTTTTTACGCCTTTTTTTTAATTGCATTACTTTCCTTCAAATTTTCCAAAATTATAAAGTTTAGATTTTAAATCTTAGAGTCATAATTTTCTAACGCCGTACTACAAAAATGAAATGTTTCAATAAATGGAATAAAAAATAAAAAATAAATCATTTCAATAAAGGGATTCTCTAATCAAATTATTTCAATAATTAAATAATTATTGGATTAAAAAGTTGAATGCATTTAGTTTTGGTATATTAGGCACAATGGCAAAAAAGAAATAGTTCAAATAAAATATAATTTTTTTATAAATAGTTAAAAGGATAAAAACAGGGTTTGGTCCAAAACCGTACAGTGTGGTTCGTCAAAAAAAAAAAAAAAATAATAATAAATAAATAAAATCCAAAAAATGGCCGTCTCACATACGGAGGTGTAAATCATTCGCACACGTCACAAAAAATTTGTCTTTTACAAAATTTCAAATCGGCGGTTCGACAAAGAAAACGACAAAAAAAATTAAATGGAATTTTCAAATTTGTTTCGGATCTCACCTTCGGTTTTTGAGTCCTACACGGATGGACGCTTCCGTACGTATTCCGTACCGTACGATCACAAAATTTCGAAACCCTAGGTCGCGTCACATCTGCATGCGAACATCTGAAGTTCAGTTCTGCCGTACCAGTGGAAATGCGCCACGTGTCCAAGCAGCCAAACGCATCGACCAGGGGAAAGAGACGAAGAGGCGATGTCCTTATCCTTGTCCTTTCCTCCGAGCCGCTATGTTTATATTTTATTTTTTTTCGAACATCATGCCGCAAATATTTCGTGCGAGCTTGTACGATTTGAACCGTACGGTAAACTATAATACTATTGTAGGCGACGTCCTTTGTCTTTTATCTCCGAGCCGCTATGTGACTTTGATGGGCGGAGACGCAATTTTTTATTTTTTTAAATTTTTTAATTTTTTAGAACCTCGTGCCACAAACTTTTCGTGCGAGATTGCACGGTTATAAGCGTACGGTAAATTATAATCTTATTGGTAAATAGAGTATACGGATGATTCGTGTGGGGAATATGAAATTCTTTGATACCGGAATGAGAAAGCCGCACGAAATTTCCACCGTCTAAAATGTTCGCATGGTATAATATTTTTGAATACAATTCCGTAAATAATCGCACTTTTACAAATAATATATTAAAAAGCAAGGGTTTCGAGTCGAAGTCAATCCATGAAATAAAAAAACATGGAAGATGACAAACTCCTTCCGCATGCTGACAAAAATTGCCGAGGCCGTACTGAAGCAGATAGCACCTGAATGGATGCCGGTATTTTCCAAGTACGGCAAAAAATGATCCATCGTACTTTATGAACCCGAGCTGAAATATGATTGGTCGCCTTCGTACATAAAATTTGTCTCTTCTACCCAGACCACGATCGACAGCATGGACCGTGCCAAACCTCACTAGAGGACAACTGCTCCCCGACATTTCGTAGTCGCTGGAATTCGTCGGTTAGTAGTAGCCAGGATCTACGGAATCGTACGTCTAAATATAGACTCTTATTGGATGAGCAGATTTCTTACCTGAAAGCGTGGAACCTAGAATGAATCCGTACACTTTGCATTAAAGTCGGACAATCCCTAATGACAAAAGTTCACAAGACGACGATATTTTTTCAGGGCTCGTCCTATCCATTCAATATTTTTCTTGTCGTTTCCCTTAAAAACAGCTACATCTTTTTTACATATAACGCAAATCTTCAAAAGTCAAAGTCTTCACAGTTTCATCGTGCACTGTAGCTTCGTATGTCCTCTTCTCTCTTTCGCTATGGCGCCACGTCGCTACATTACCGTACTGTCCTGTACTGTAAACGTTGAATCGCTATTAAATGTTTTTTTCGCTTATCTTAACATCTATTCTCCGTACACATTTGTCAGATTTTGGATCTAACGGTTGCGATTGAAAGGTGGGGTTACTCAACTTCCGATTGGCGGTCTCAAATGGGAAAGCGGACAAACAGAGAAATGATATTCTACGTGGCGAACAAATTATGAACACTACACCGCGCATCGTTATTAGAGTAAATTACTCTAATTCGGTCGCTCGAAATTTCGACTCTATCACATCAAATAGAGTAAATGATTCTAATTTTTTCATTATGCTATTTAAGGTAAGGTTTAATTAACGTTTTTAATTCTAATATATGTTCATTTTAAATAGTGTGGAGTACGGACGACGTCCGACCGTGCAAAATTGTACTTTTATAAGTAAAAAAATACAAATAACGATTTAATACAGGCCATTATCATGTAACTGCGTTTTAACAAACCGCGTAGTGCAAACGTCATAGTGACGATAAACTGTACGTTTTGTCAAATTCTGTACAAATACCTTATTTACAGTAGAGGATATTAGCTTGCCAAATTAGAGTACACCGCATAAATTAGAGTAAATTCCTTTTTGAAACAGTTCATTCACATAAATTAGAGTAAATTACTCTAATTATTTTTTTCTCTTTTTTTACTCTAATTGTTTCATTACTCTAATTACGATGCGCGGTGTACAACTTGAATCGTTATTAGACTTATGTACACTATATCGGCACCCCATAATTCTGATATTGATACCTTAAGTAGAATAAACTATACTATTTAAGGACATGGACCATAATCTGCCACGTTTCCAGCACTAAATTAGTATCAATGACACTAATTAATTTTTGACACTAATAATTTCTTTAGTCTAATAAGGATTCACGGTGTACTGTACACCGTGAATCGCTATTACCATAATGAAATAGATAGCGTAATGAAACAATTTGCGTTATACAAAGTTTATTTCGCTTCGTGCGTTTTAATATTTCCGTACAAGACTTATAGTACTTCAGTTTAAAGAGGTTTCGTTTCAATTTGCGTCTAAATTCAGTGTAACGCTTAGACGATTAAATTTCAATTTTGCGGTTAAGTGCTCTCACCGTGGAGCTCACTTAAAGACAAAAAGTGACTGTCTGCAACAGTTATTAATACGTAATTATTAATATGTGGATGTGGTTGCCGCAAATTTGTTACCGTAAACGTTCGCCGGCCGTGTGAATTGCTAATTTTAGTGTTGTGTATCGGTAAGGATTTGTCGATAACCGATATGGGCCTTTTTTGGGGTATCCAATAATCGATATATTGGTACGATATATCGAAATCGGTCTTATCGCCGATAAGTAGCCGATAATATCGGGTACTTATCGGCGATAATGCCGATAACGATAACTATCGGCAATAACTGTACGGACCGTACAGATAAATGTACGGCCTGTAAACTCAACTGTACGTCTTATTCTCCGGACGTGTACAAGCACAGAAACAACAGTAGCCGCCATGAGATCTGTACGGTTTTGATACGGATCCAGTAAAAACGATGTAGCTTTCACATCCAACGCCATGGCTTTGTCCCTTTATTCCTTGAGATCCAATGGGGACCTGCGACGTGTCAAACTGTCGACTTTTTTGGCATAAGCTGCCAAAAGAGCCATTCCGGGATGTCGGCGCTCACGCTGGCCCGTCCGCTCGTGTTTTCTAATTCCAAGTCGTCCTTTTGATTCAGGTGGCGCGCAGAATGTTATTTTGCGTCCGTTGTACTTTTGTGTGCGCCGTCCTTTTACAGTTCCATGTTCACCAGTTTTTGGTAAAATGACGTACGTCGCCGTAAAATTTTTGTTCAGTTAACCGGCCAACATTTATATGCTGCGTTGTCCATAATAAATTGCAGCTAAACGTGTCGAGCGTGCCTGGGAACCAGGAGGTCCAAGTTATATGTCCAAGGAGGTGTGCATGAGAAACATGCAATCCACCCCAAATGTTGATGCTTCCTTGGATTAGTGATAATGCCCATCTCTGTTCATTACCCCCCCCCACGGATATGCATAGATAGTAAGGACGAATGGAGTGGAAAGGAAAGGTACCCTGTACCCCCCCCAGATTTTGTACTACTCCGCTGGAAGCCCACTAAATGCCACACTCCCAGCTACTCTCCAAAGAATAGGAAGGAAATGAGAGTCGTCCGATCCTTTCCGCAAAAACTCCGCACAAACACAAAAATGACCACAGGAGTGTGCAAATAACTCCCACGCAGAAATATAGAAATAACAAATATCGGCTTTTCAGATTAAACAATATCACCTTGCCCCAGAGAATGGAATTAAAGATAGAAATGAATGATAATGGTGAAGCGAATTCACATACCTCGGAGTGCAACGATGACCAAACTCAGTAGAAGAAAACCCCTCCCACTAGCCCCGAAGATCGGTATGAGTCTCCCTCACCCCTCCCGGTTCCACCGCAAGGATCCGACAAAACTCTTCTTAGTTTCAAACAACGAAAGTCCAAACCGCCCAAAGAGGAGATAGTGCCAACTACCCACCCGTGCTACGGTCTCCACAAAAGACAATCCTAAACAAAGATGGCAATAAAGTCAACGACACAATGCAACCGTTCTCCAACAGAAAGATTGATTTAATTATCTGGGGGTTTTCTCAGGAGACAGTACTGAAAAAGCAACCTGTCTCCTTCGGCCCCAAGTGCCTTATACAACCAGAGTTTGTCCTACTCCAATTTCCAAAGTCAAAGCAATGTGACAGGCCAATCAGCGGCCAACAATTGTTATCGTACTGACATAAGACAAAACAGACTGTACTACACTCACGGCTAAAAATTAGACGACTAGTCCCGCCTAGATTAGCGGCCGAGGGTCCTCCTCTAACACACAAAATGGAAACAAAGTTCTGACTCGACGTGAAACCGCCTAACTTTGTCCCAGCGTCATAAATGCTTTGCCCGGTGGTTGGGTCTAAACTAACATCATACTGACAGCTAACAGTAAGATCTACGGGATAATCCCAAATGTTACGTGTCGTTCTCTAAGGTATCCCTCTACTAGAGCTACATAGAACACACACTATAATGGATCAGACACTTTGCACCGGACTAACTCCTCAGTTCGACCTCCGTTTAAGGTGAACTAAATTGCGTAGTGTTCCAGGATGAAAATAGAAAGATCTGATCCGGCTGATTGTCCTCTTCCTTCTCCGTACGCTAGAGTCCGTACAAAGTGGAATGAAGCCCCGGAACTCCTGGGAGTGCAAATGTGCCGAAGATGCACACGCGCTTGACAGCTGTCGAGCGTGCCTGGTAACCGGGAGGTCCAGGTTATATGTCCAAGGAGGTGTGCATGAGAAACCTGCAATCCACCCCAAATGCTGATGCTCCCTTGGATCCGTGATAATGCCCATCTCTGTTCATTACCCCCCCCCAGGGATATGCATAGATAGTAAGGAGGAATGGAGTGGAAAAGAAAGGTACCCTGTACCCCCCTAGATTCCCCCCCCCCTCTTAGTCCCACGTGACTAAGAGGATTAGACAGATTAGCCGCCAAACTCGCAGTCCCCACAGAACCACGGATTTGCGGGTTGAGAGCGTGGCTCCCAATTCAGAGGTAGGCAGCGGTCATGCCACCCATGGTGACAGCGTTCACACACCAACAGGAAACAGGAGGTAGGGTACGGAGGACACATGGCAGGCAGAGGAACAGGCTGGAGGATGTGCAAAATAAGTGAGGTGGAAAGTGGGTTCATCCTCTAACCCTCGCAGATGGCAAGGGGCCACATTGATCTGATTTTCTTTAATTCTGCGGCCATCCTTCCCTTCCAAGGTAAGAACCCCTTTGTTTGAGACCTCCACCACTTTCAGAATCACCCATCCGGCCGAAATGTCCAAAGTATCCTTCTTCTGTTGCATGCGATACACAAAATCTCCGGGCACAAATCGACGTTGTCGGGGAACATAATTGCCGCTCCGTCGTTGGGAATACCTGAGTTGATCTTTGTGCTGAGAAACCTGTAAATTGCCCATGGCAAGAGGTATTTCTCGCTGAAATACCTTAGCCCGGTCGGCAATCAGTTTCTCTACAGTACCCCGGTTGTCCATCTTCGGAAGAACAACCGCCTGAGCCGACGCAGCCCCTGGTAGGATGGGATGTCAGCCGAAGAGAATGAAGTAAGGGCTATAGGAGTGGAGAGATGCCTGCCTGCTGAACCTGTACCCCATAGCAATCCAAGGCACTCGTGTGTCCCACTCCCCCAAATCCTTTTCAACCGCATATTTCCGTAGTGACCGCTTCACTGTCTGTACGCACCTCTTGGCCAAGCCGTCGGCTTGGGGGTGGTCTCGGCTGGTTAACTTGTGGTCAATGAGGCACTTCTCCAAAAGGTTAGAGAATCTCCGGCAAACTCGGACCCCTGATCCGTTAGAACTTCGCCCAGTGCTCCAAATTGAGACAACACTCTCTACAAGAATGCGTCCGCGATTGCTTTGGACTCCTTTCGGGGAAGAACCACCAATTCAATCCACTTAGAGAAGTGTTCAATCATGACCAGAACAAAACGGTTCCCCCTCCTGCTCGTAGGAAGTGGTCCTAGCAGATCTAGTGACCATCTGTAAAACATCCCCCGGATGGGGAGGGAGTGAAGCTCAGTCCCACCCTTTTTGTCAAAAGCTGCTTTTACCCGGTCACAAGAAGGGCACGTCTGCACCACACCATTGACCTGGGCGCGCAACCCATGCCACCAATACGACCCTGTGACTAGCGAGGTGGTTCGTTTCTGTCCGAAGTGCCCGCATTGCTGGTGGAGCCGAACAATGAGCGTTTCTCGATCTGCCGGAGGGGGAACCACTTTCCTCCTCCCATCGGCCCATTTCCGGAGAAGGATGCCTCGGTCCCATTCATAAGCTGCCATTCGGTACTGAACACGGGACAATTAACTTCCGACAAGGTGGGATAGAGGAGAGCCCTTCTGGATAGATTGGAGGGAATCGCTATCATTCCATATATCTTTCCAGACGGCTCCAATGGGGGCCTGCCCCTCTACATCTGCAGCAAAAGTTGACAGTTCTCCTTCGACCCGAGGCAGCCAAATAAAAGCAGAGGAAGCCCGGATAAGTCCCAAGCTGAGCTCAGGGTCTTCGTCATGTCGCGCCCCAGTAGAGTCTCAGGTGGAAGGGTCCGGATTCCTGCTGAGTCCGTCGGCATTCCCATGAATCTCCCCGGCTCTATGGATGATGCTGAAATCATATTCCTGCAAGATGAGAACCCATCTGGCCAGCTTTCCAGTCAACTTACTGTTCTCCATGATCCATTTGAGGGGCTGGTGATCCGTAATAAGGGTGAAGTGTACTCTATAGAGGTAAGGCCGGAAGTGCTGGATGGCCCAAACCGCGGCGAGTAATTCCCCATGGTAACTGCTGTAATTCCCCTCGGCTCTGTTATTACTTTGGCTCGCGTAGGCCACTACATACTCAGCCCCTGCCTCGTCAAATTGAGCCAAAATTGCTCCCAATCCGAACCTGCTCCAATCTGTATAAAGGAGAAAAGGCCGCTGGTGATTAAGCATCCGGAGCACAAGATGCTGTTTGAGGGAATCCTTCAGGAATAAGAACGCTATCTGCTGTTCTTCCTTCCACTGCCACTCCTGGTCCTTTCGCAACACTTAGTTCAATGGCTGAGCGTGGCTACTGAATTCAGGAATAAACCGCCGGTAATAGTTGGCAAGGCCCAAGAAAGTACGAAGAGCAGAAATATCCTGCGGGGATGGAAGAGCATCTAGGGCTGCCACCTTAACCATGTGGGGACCCACTGTCTCGGAGTCACCTCATGACCCAGATAAATAATTTTCTGCACCCCAAAGATGCCCTTCCCCGGGTGACACTTCAAGCCCGTTGCTTGGAGTGCCTGGAGAACGATCTGTATGTGCTCCAAGTGTTCTTCGAATGTCTTGGAGAAAATGATAACATTGTCGATATAACACCCTGCAAAATCAAATCCCCGGAGAGCCTCGTCCATGGCCCGTTGGAATTTGGCAGGTGCATTCTTGAGGCCAAATGGCATGTACAGCCATTCATATAGCCTGGATCCGGCCCAAAAAGCAGTCCTCTCTTGGTGTTTCGGCTCCATTGCAATCCAGTGGAATCAATTTTTCATATCCAAAGTGGAGTAAATGGTGGCCCTAGCAAGAGAGTCGAAGATCTCTTATGGGGTAGGCATAGGATAACGGTCGGAGACAGTTGCCGCGTTGAGCATCCGATAGTCCCCACACATCCGGAAATCTATAGTTTTTCCTGAGGAGTCTTTCTTTGGCGGGAGCACGGTTGGTGAGGCAAACCCATGTAGTCCTGTACTCTCCTGAACCAGCCCAACTTCCACCAAAGTCTGCACCTTTGAAGTGATGAACTCCTTCTCCTTGAAACTTAGAGGGTACTGTTTCTGCTAAACAGTAGCCGCCTCGTCGATCAAGTCAATCCGAAAAGGAGTCCCTTTATAGATCCCTACATCGGTGTCAGACGAAGCGAACACGTGCCCGTTATCTTCTAACAGCTTGGAGAGCCGAGCCTTCTGCTGTGGGTCTAGCTGTTCACCTAGACCCCAGTCCATCTTCCCACGTTCCACTGCCGCAAATGTTTCCAGTGGTCTACCCAAGAGAGAGATGTTGAAGGTCAGCTCTACCTGTGGGTCGGTCCCTTGTTCGGCTGTTAAAACGCTGCTGCAGACAACTTCCTCTAAGCTGTCCTGTTCACGGACTCCGCCCCCCCCCACTAAGGAAACTGTTGGGTCCAGTGTGCCATTGCTCCCCCCAACAGAGGAAGTTCCTGGGAATTTGGTGAATGTGAATTTTTCCCTCCTTGTCTCTCTCCCCCCCACTAGCTTTAGAGTTGCTTGCATGGCCAACAACTGTGGAGCTTGAAGGTATGTTGTCCGTGATTTTGGAGACTGAAGGCTTGAGAATGCACGAGAATGTTTCAGCACCCAGGAAATTGCATTTAAATCCATGATTTGTCCGATTAAACCGCACCTTTTTGAAGCCGAAACCCTGGCGCAGCTGTGGTTCCCTGTTGAAACCCTATTGCTTGTTCCCTTTCTGTAATATTTGGCGTTGTCCACGTGTCGGTTGTACTGTCAAAGATCATTCCTGGTACGCCCTTCCAATAAGCGTGGCTATTAGGAAAAGATACCAGAGTTGGGAGGGCCCTCCGTGGATACCCACGCTTATTACAACAGAAAAAGGGTGCTTTGTCGGCTCTGATCACCGGTTTGGCCATTCGCCCCGGGTCGAGGATCTGTTGGACTGTGATGTTGGGATTTGTAACTTTTGTTCTCAACAACTGTTGGAGGGTTGGAAGAGGAACCAAGTTGGTCCAATATGCCCGAACTCTGTGGGCTCTTGATCTGATCTGACTTGCATCAAAAACTATGGGAGTCCCTAGAACCTTGGTCACTTGGTTCTAGCTGTTGACCACTTGTTTTCTCTTATCATCTGTGGGGTGAACGTTTTCAAAGACGTACCCCACTGGTGTGTCCTGGCGTTCCTGTAACCCTGTTATTAGTCTGGTCATTTGAAAGAAGGTTCTGCTACGAACGTCCTGGTGTCCTCGGCCCTGTCGTGCTAACAAATACCCCTGGCATGGCCATCTAGCGACCACAAGGTCTACCCTTCCGAGCTTTTCCAGATGGGACTCCGTGATATTATCCACATTCTGGGGAAGCGTGCGATGAGAGTTAGACATGGCGGACACCATGAGTTGCTGTGGGTAAAGTTGGTGCAACTGTTGCAGGCGGGTCTCACTAACTGCACGGGCGTCCGGGTCAATCTTGACTGCTGAGTAAGTTTCTATTTGGTATCCAGCTTGCAGGACGGCTTCTTGATCGGAACTAATACCAGAAAATAGGGATAGAATCCTAAGACCAGAAAGCGGGATTTGTAGTGACACCATTTGTCGATTAAAGTCTTTCCCTTTGTTAGGAACTGTTGGAAGTTCCGACCGGGGAACTTTTGTTGCTCCGGGTGATATTGCAGCCAACTCCTCTCCACTTCCTGCCGAAGTGTGGCCACCTGTACCAATCGGTTCTGATACTCCCTTTCCCACCGCTTGGAAATAGGGAATTGCTAGATAGTGTTGTTTTGAAAACGTAGTTTCGTGCGTACGCCACGTTTTGTGCGCACGCGACGTTTCGTGTGTATGTTATTACCGAAAGTAATGTGGTTATAGAAATGGAGGTTCGAATGGATTTGTGGATTGCGGGAGTAAATGTATGAGTAAAATTGAAGGGACGTGATGGAGTAAATGAGTGGCGCGGAATGCGTTAAGAAATGGACGGCGGATTGCGACGCGATCCGGCGTAAAATATTTGAAGAGACTAAAATGGTACGTCGCACGTAAGAAACATAATGGGACAAGTGGCATTTATGGAAAAGGACGCGACGGTACAAAGAATCTTATTTTACAAGAGTACTTAAAATTGGTAGGCGTAATTTATGGCGAAGTACGTAATTGCAGTACGGACAAATTTGGATGGTTTGACGTCGTTTCGTCAAGTGGAATTTGGGATCACGTGGCGCGACATCGAGGGTGCCGAACAAGAGCGACGGACGGCGCACAAAGGCCGCCGGTATTTTTCAAGTAGTGGTGACGCGAAATCGCGTCAATCATACAATATCTATTTTTGGACGGCTCGGATTGTTTTACGAGATTCGTAGTCTTGTTGACTTACACGCAATGACTCAGCATACGATTTTGTTGTCGGTGTAAATATTTGGAAAACATTGTTTTGTCTTTTTGTGAATTAGTTATTAGTGTACTTTTACTCATTTTGACATACCTTGAAGTATTCGGGTATACTAACATTAATTGAGGTAGCTGGTAGATAGCGTACGGCTGGTATGCCTCCGTACGTTCAGTAGTGAGCTCTAGTTTACATTCATCCCATCCATTTCGAAAATTTCCTGTGACACATGCACTTTTATAAAGTGGATGGGATGACAATCGGGTTCGACCCCCGACACGAAGGGCTACACTTCCCGTTGATGAATTTGTATACTTGCCGACTGTTATTTTTATAAATATGGAAAATGACGAAGGATGGGAAACATATGCTGCCACCGAAAATGGAGTGGAGAAAGAGGTGACAGAAAAGGATTTGGTTTCTGTCAATTTTTCCGATGACAGATTGGTGAGTGATAAATATTTACAAGAGGAAGAGGTTATGGGCCCACGCCCATGGCTACCCATATTGGATGAATCGTACTTACCCATATTTGATGGAACTGAATATTATTGTTGGAGGAGTATTATGGAGAGCTACTTCAAGTTGAGGGAGCTTATGGATGTGGTGGATGGAGTGTTAATATACCCGAATACTTCAAGGTATGTCAAAATTGTTTTTATTGTGATGACTTAGGACATACTTTTAGAGGATGTCCACTTTATAAAAGTGCATGTGTCACAGGAAATTTTCGAAATGGATGGGATGACAATCGGGTTCGACCCCCTACACGAAGGGCTACACTTCCCGTTGATGAGTTTGTATACTTGCCGACTGTTATTTTTCGAAGTATTGAAAATGAGGAAGGAAAGGAAACACGTGCTATCACCAAAAATGGAGTGGAGAAAGGGGTGACAGCAAAGGATTTAGTTTCAGTGAATTTTTCTGACGAGAGATTGGTGAGTGATAAGAAAATACAAGTGGAAGAGGTTATTGAAGTGAGAATAGTTGGAGGAAGTGAAAATCACTTGGAAGTGGAAACTGAAAATAATTTGCATGAGGATATTACTGTACTTAGAGAGGGAGTGAGAAAATGTGTTCAGAAAATTGAAGTAGGAGAGGAAGTTTGTAATATCAGAAAAAGGAAAAAGTTCAAAAATTGAGAAAATACCCAAATTTATTAAGAAAACAAAGAAAAGAAGTAGAAGTCAAAGGATAAATCGTAGAAGAAAACATGTGCAGAAAATGATCAAAAGAAAGCATCGTGAAAAATAATTTTAGGGAAGAGATTATCTTTTACATTTAGTAAACTTTTTGAGGAATTACGGATTTAAAATTTTAAATTTTGAAATTGTGTGAGAAAGAAAGTTTTTATTTTTGAAGACCTAGAAAGAGGTAGTGGAAGCAATGGTGTATTTAACACGGAAGAATTTTAGAAGACATGGCAGCAGGGAGCTAGAGCAGTGGTGACGTCAGCAAAATCAGTTGTGAAGTCAGCAAACGAGTGGTGACGTCAGCGGAAGCAGTGGTGACATTTGAACGAAAGGTACAGTTACATTTCAAACGCAAAATATTTTACTATGGGTGCACGAAACTAAATTTTCGGGGGAGTGTTGTTTTGAAAACGTAGTTTCGTGCGTACGCCACGTTTTGTGCGCACGCGACGTTTCGTGTGTATGTTATTACCGAAAGTAATGTGGTTATAGAAATGGAGGTTCGAATGGATTTGTGGATTGCGGGAGTAAATGTATGAGTAAAATTGAAGGGACGTGATGGAGTAAATGAGTGGCGCGGAATGCGTTAAGAAATGGACGGCGGATTGCGACGCGATCCGGCGTAAAATATTTGAAGAGACTAAAATGGTACGTCGCACGTAAGAAACATAATGGGACAAGTGGCATTTATGGAAAAGGACGCGACGGTACAAAGAATCTTATTTTACAAGAGTACTTAAAATTGGTAGGCGTAATTTATGGCGAAGTACGTAATTGCAGTACGGACAAATTTGGATGGTTTGACGTCGTTTCGTCAAGTGGAATTTGGGATCACGTGGCGCGACATCGAGGGTGCCGAACAAGAGCGACGGACGGCGCACAAAGGCCGCCGGTATTTTTCAAGTAGTGGTGACGCGAAATCGCGTCAATCATACAATATCTATTTTTGGACGGCTCGGATTGTTTTACGAGATTCGTAGTCTTGTTGACTTACACGCAATGACTCAGCATACGATTTTGTTGTCGGTGTAAATATTTGGAAAACATTGTTTTGTCTTTTTGTGAATTAGTTATTAGTGTACTTTTACTCATTTTGACATACCTTGAAGTATTCGGGTATACTAACATTAATTGAGGTAGCTGGTAGATAGCGTACGGCTGGTATGCCTCCGTACGTTCAGTAGTGAGCTCTAGTTTACATTTGTAGGACTTAGTCATTTTAAGACATAGGGAACTTTCTGTACCAAAAACTGTTTATGGTCATTTTTGGAAATTTTGTCTGAGTATTGCACTCAGATCTGTTGGCAAAATTATGTGAAATTTTGCGTGTATGTTCTTCCTTCTATTGTATACCTTGCTACAGATTTGCAGACCTATTGTGTGCCTGGTCTGTGTGTAAATATATTGTGAAGTTGTCAGTTTTATCAGAGTTCTGGCAGACTGTTTTTCTGCAACTTTGACTAGATGATGTGATCGCTCTTTTTATTATTTTTGTCTGAAACTTTGTGAGGATATTTAATAGCCTAAAAACAATCTCTCTTTAGAGTTTCAGATTGGTTTATTATTTCTGTAGAATTCTGTGTTGATTCAAAGTAGGCTGTTTTTGGGTAGTTTGTGGTGCTTCCGAGGGTAAATCCATGGCTGAAAATGGCTATGGACAACAGATAGAATCAGCGATATCGTTAGAGTATTTGAACAGCTCCAAGAGGGTTGAGACAGAGTATACCGGATAGCATCCAGACACCGGAACAGTCGTTTTTCCCCGGTTCTACAAATCCAAGGGGACCACCACTTTTGTTCCTTGAGGATCCTCAGGGTCTGAGACTGTAACTTGTTCTTTCCATACGCTCAACTCCATGTTCAACCTTGTCCACGTAGCCATACCCAGCAAAATTTCAAATTGCTTACCTTCCACCACTAGGAAGGGAAGCCGAATCTGCACGTGCTGGCCTGCATCGTCAGCAAATTCGATTTCCATGGCTTTTATGATCCCATATACTGGTTGGCTGCCACTGCTGATTCTGCTCAAGCATATGTCACTTGGACTGATTTTTGGCCGGAGTTCCTCGGGCATTTGTTGTAACGCTGATGTAGTTATTAAGTTTGGAAGAGCTCCGGTATCCACCACTGCATCCAGGTACCCGCCGTATCCATTAAGTTTAAAATTTCCCGTCCTGTTGAGAATAAGAGCCACCGAAAGGGCCTTATGCCATAGAGGTTTTTGGTTCTACCGACATGAAAACTGTCTTGGGTGGTTCTGACAACGCGACCCTTTTCCTCCTAGTGTGAATTTCTTCCCCTAATGCCTGAATGAGGGTTTCTTCGGGCAAATTGTGGGAGGAGGCCAACGTTTTCACATGCGTCAAGGCGTAGGGCATTAAATGTCGTACTAGCATAACTGCCGGTTTGGAGTAAGGAGGGAGAGCTTTGGGCGATGAAATGGGTGAGTGTTCGTCTTCCGATTTCTCTTGTTCCCCCCCCCCTTTTTCCTCACTTTCGGCGTCAGAATTCCCCGTAAGAGGTGTAATTGGCGGATCTGTGGACGGTCTTTCTGCCATGTATATGTCGAACCACTCTTGATCTGTTTCAGTGGTTGAAGTATTTTCTTTCGGCTGTGTCTTCTTGTAATCTTCAACACCGGGAGGAAGTTTCTTCGGAGCCGGAGGAGGTGGGTTAGTCGGCTTGAGTCCCAGTACAACGTTACTGTTTAGAAGTACTGCTCGCGGGGTAAAGGATAAGGGGCCGGTGGCTTTGCGACTCTGATCCTTTTGTTCCATCGGTTGTTTGTCATTTCTTTGGGAGGACGTTGTAGAGCGCAGTTGCCTGCGACTGTCCCCTACACCAACATTCCATGCTACGGACAGAAATGTCCTAGCATGCTGAGCCTTTAGAGGCTCCATATCCCAACCCATCAGGTCATCATCATCTCCACCCAACGTGGTCTGCTGCTCCAGCTCCGCTAGCTTTTGTAGCAGTTCTTGTTTTTGTTTCTGCAGTTTCTGAGCCGACGTAAGAGGTTGAGGAGTGCGGGAAGAGGATCTCAGTCGGAGAGCGGCCAGTTCTGTTGCCAAAGCGGCCAACTGAGTGCTCTGTTGCTGAATGATATGTTCCGGTGTCAGTTTGCTGGGCCCCGGTTCATTTGGAGATCGTCCCCAGGGATACAAAAGTTACAGTGGCAGAGGATTAACGGCACTTTCCCCTTCGCCTAAAAACAATGCATACTGCATCATCTTCTTCGAAACCCCATTTTTCCAAAAGCATTGCCCTTTTTTGTGGCCCATGAACCCACAAGCTTCACATTTTGACCCTTCAGTAGTCTACTTCCCCCTTAGCTCATTAGAGATTTGAGCGTCATCGAATTTCGGAAGACGGATTTGTCTCAACTAGGATTGAGACATTTTGGCGGTTTCACAGCGTGGAGTAGGTTTATAGGTTTTTTTAGTGACCAGGGTTCGGTCTCCTCCTCCGCCTCCTTGCTTGCGTTCTTGTTGTTTTTTGGTTTTTTCCGCACGCTCCCTTTCAAACTCCTTCTGCTTGATAGCGAGTTCTGGTTTGAGCTTTCGGGGGCACCTCTTCCATCCGTGACCTGGCTGGTTACAGTTCAGGCAGTCGTAAAGAAAAACTTTTTCATCTCCCCCCATTGGAGGTTCAAGTCGGGCCTTTGCTTCCTGTTTCCCCTTAAGCTTCCGCAAAGCTTGCAGTTCTGTCTGTTCGTCGTGGCTGAGCGAGGTTTCCCTGGCGAAACGTGCAAAGTTGGCTCTGGATTTCCCGGTAACAGCCTTTTCTCGTGCCTCGCTATTAACAAAATGATGATACAATTTCATAGGAGCCAATGAAATTTCTTGAGCTGTCGGATTCCGATCGTGTATAGCCTGACTGGCACTCCAATTTTCCAGAGCTGCCTGTCCTGTTGGCCCGAAGGAATTTCGAACAGCGACATAATTTTTGTTGGCCATAGCCGGTGTATCGATGGTGGAGAGTTTGGTCTTCTGGCAAAGGCTGGAGAGGCGGTTAAAGAGCATCTGGGGAGTTTCATTCTTCAAACAGCGGAAGTCTGTGAACTCCTTGATGGCAGTTTCGTTCCTTTCTGTGTAAAAGAGTCTCCAAGTGTCCAGAAGTGTGGTACAGGGATTAGGATTGGCAACCATACGGGTGGCTGCTTCGGCAGGCTGTACCGCCTGCAGGTGGTTGACATAGGCCCTGCATTGGGCCTGAAGTTTCATATCCATGGTGAGAGTGGTGGTGAGAGGAGCTGCGGCTGCGGCAGCCAAGTCGGCTGCTGCCTGAAGAGCCTCAGCGTCCAGAGCCAGATCCGATATTTTGATACTAGGGGCCATCAACAAAGGTTGACGCTCCTTATAATCGGCCAAAGCTCCTCCGGCTAGATAATTTACCATCATCGGAAACAAGGTTGTTTCAAAATCTGCTGGAATGGCCCCTCCCCTGTATTTGTTGATTTCAGATTGGGTAAACAACTTCCACAGAAGTTCGAAATCAGAGAAAGTGATTCCCGAGCTATCTCCTGTAAAGATCCTTATGTCCCCCATTTCTTTTTCCTCCTCTGCAAGGTTTGTGAACTGTGAAGAGGATGGTCCGGTTGGGCTAACAAACTGAACCGGTGAAATTACCCCTGGATTTGCGTCGTCTGGCTTGGGCTCGTCTTCTTCTCCGGTAGAGGGAGCGGTCTGACGAGAGATGGCACTCCCCCCCACTAACGAAGTTCTGGTCACTGGTGGGATAGTGAGATGACCAGTATCTCCCTTGAGTTGGCCCTTTGGGAATTAAGGAGCTTATCACCTTGGGAAAAGCTGTCCGAAGTCCTGCTCCTCTATACCCAGGAGAGGCCCGTTCCTTTCGGTGAAATGTTTCCACCGAAGGAATGTGGAGAATGGGTTTAGTCATCGGTGGTTCTTGAGAGATTGGTGGAGAAGGGGATGGAGATGACAGAGGACTACGAGGGAAAGGTGTTTGTTTTCGTGTACGCCTTTTGGAGGTTTCTGGTGGAGGAGTTCCTTCGCTAGAACCGGGAGAACGTCGGTGAGGAGGAGAGTAGGCAGGAACGTCGTTTTTGTAGGGTAAGACGGGTGGTCCCGGTGACCCACGGACTGCAGCGGCCGGAGAAACACAAGGCGAAGGAGAGGATGCCTGAGGTGGAGATGGAGGAGGAGTAGTAAGTCCGAGGGAAATGTGTAGTCTCCGGTCTGGTTGTAGCTGCACCACGGCCTCCACCGTAGAAGATCCCTCGACCGAGACAAATGTAGGGAGACCTGTAGCCGCGGCTACCGGATTACTCGGCAAATCTGCACCCAACCCCTTTTTGTTAGGCCATGTTGTTTCCTCCCCTTCCCGCTGAAGAGGAGATTCTGGTCTCGGTTCTGGTGACGTCCGGGAATCTCGCGTGACAGTGGGAGTTGCGTGATCCAAAGGTTGTGCTTCCGTCGCGGGACCTGTTCTACGGGGAGGTGCTACCTGTCCACTAAGGATTCCCCCAGATCTCCGTCTAGCCTCCCGTATCAGGATCAACTCCTGTTCCAATGCTCTCTTCCTTTCCTCTTCAAGGGCATCCCAATCTATTGCGACGCGTCCGGCCCCCGCCGTAGCCTTATCCTGCGATCGCAAAATCTAAACCAATTTCTGGGTGCTGCTCACCACACCCGAGAGATCCGCAATCCCCAAACCGGGTACCTTGGGGTCTGTAGGCCTTGAACGCCATAGTTCTTCGGATGGTTTGACAACTGGGGCGGAAGGAGACATAGAACTTGGGGAAATTGAGGCAAAAGGGAAGAACGGCTCTTCTTTGACTAGGGGAGCAAATCGACCTTTGCAGTCCCGATGGTTGAACCGGAAATCTCTCTTAGGCTCAGGTATCTTCCGCTTGTTACTCCCTTCCCTGGTCCTGCCCCGAGAAGTGGCTCTGCCCCTAGAAGGTCTACTGATAGCAGTTTCTTGAGATATGGTGGGCTGTTGTCGTGAAGTGGACGGCATCTCCGCTTGCTCTCGGGCTGAGATGCGAGAGCCACTGTCGGACGAGCTACTCAGGATCTCCACTACTCCTCCCACTGAGCGTATGATCCGGGCTCGGTCGCTTCTATCAACCTGCTGCACCAGCTCCTTCTTAACCTTCAACTCATGGATACTGTGAATGGCTAGAATCTCCTTAGGACCGGATCGGTTCAGATCCGACAAGAGCTCAGGATCCATGTATGTCTCCACTATTGGAGCCTTGGATTTGGTATAACGTACCACCTCGCGAAGGTGGCCTATGACCGATTCCTTGTGAGCCAAACCCTTTCTACGAGATCAGGGAGATAAAGGTTGTCTTTCTACCTTCCCCGTGGCCCTAGCCCTGGCGGCCTCGGACAACGTCGCAAAGTTTTCAGGGGAAAAGACTGGAGGAGGTGGAGGTGACGGTTGCGTCTCTGTCGGCCTCGGAGGAGTCTCGACGACAACCGGCTTGGGCATCATCCCCTTAAGAAACTGTTCAATGTTCAAAGCAGAGGTGAAAGGGACCGATTCCTCAGGCACCTGGGACTCTTCTTCTTGTGCCACCCCTTCTTGTCTTTCCTGTTCTTCCAGACTAACACCGGAAGGATCCTTATCCGGAGCTTCTCCTCCGCCCATGACTTACACGAGCAGATGAGCTAGATCTCTCGGATTAAATACACCACCCTAAGCCGCTATCCTTTTAAACAAAAGGGGACAGGTGGCTTTTCCCAGATTTTGTGCTACTCCGCTGGAAGCCCACTAAATGCCACACTCCCAGCTACTCTCCAAAGAATAGGAAGGAAATGAGAGTCGTCCGATCCTTTCCGCAAAAACTATGGACAAACCCAAAGATGACCACAAGAGTGTGCAAATAACTCCCACGCAGAAATATAGAAATAACAAATATCGGCTTTTCATATTAAACAATATCACCTTGCCCCAGAGAATGGAATTAAAGATAGAAATGAATGATAATGGTGAAGCGAATTCACATACCCCGGAGTGCAACGATGATTAAACTCTGAAGAAGAAAACCTCTCCCAATGGCCCCGAAGATCGGTATGAGTCTCCCTCACCCCTCCCGGTTCCACCGCAAGGATCCGACAAAACTCTTTTTAGTTTCAAACAGCGAATTTCCAAACCGCCCAAAGAGGAGATAGTGCCAACTACCCACCCGTGCTACGGTCTCCACAAAAGACAATCCAAAACAAAGATGGCAATAGAGTCAACGACACAATGCAACCGTTCTCCAACAGAAAGATTGATTTAATTCTCTGGGGGTTTTCTCAGGAGACACTACTGAAAAAGCAACCTGTCTCCTTCGGCCCCAAGTGCCTTATACAACCAGAGTTTGTCCTACTGCAATTTCCAAAGTCAAAGCAATGTGATTGGCCAATCAGCGGCCAGCAATTGTTATCGTACTGACATAAGACAAACAGACTGTACTACACTCACGGCTAAAAATTAGACGACTAGTCCCGGCTGGATTAGCGGCCGAGGGTCCTCCTCTAACACACAAAATGGAAACAAAGTTCTGACTCGAGGTGAAACCGCCTAACTTTGTCCCTGCGTCATAAATGCTTTGCCCGGTGGTTGGGTCTAAACTAACATCATACTGACAGCTAACAGTAAGATCTACGGGATAATCCCAAATGTTACGTGTCGTTCTCTAAGGTATCCCTCTACTAGAGCTACATAGAACACACACTATAATGGATCAGACACTTTGCACCAGACTAACTCCTCAGTTCGACCTCTGTTTAAGGTGAACTAAATTGCGTAGTGTTCCAGGAGGGAAATAGAAAGATCTGATTCGGCTGATTGTCCTCTTCCTTCTCCGTACGCTAGAGTCTGTACAAAGTGGAATGAAGCCCCGGAACTCCTGGGAATGCAAATGTGCCAAAGATGCACACGCGCTTGACAAATGGTAACGGAATAGATTTTTATACGTGGCATGCAACGTTAAATAAAATCAATAAAATAATACAGTATGTTATAAAGTGCTATTGTATGCATACTATGTATTTTTTAAGTTATCGCCGATATGGAATTTTTTGGTCCTAGACCGATATATCGGAATCTTTGACCGTTCGATAACCAATAACTATCGGTATCGGTGTTATCGCGATAAGTTTTTTATCGATACAGAACACTAGCTAATTTTATTATGACGGTCGACGTCCGCAAGCGCGGAACATTTTTAAGCGGTTGAAATAATATTTTGAAAGTCAAAGTTGTCCAACCGATCGACCATCAAATTTGTACGCAACGGTACTTTATTTGTACCAATATGTACTTCAAACGTACAATTTTGACAAAATGACGTAAGTGACTATTCGCAACCACAACAGTCATTGTCATGATCAATTTCGTTACGCTAATTGAGAATTTCAACTTTTTCTAAAAAAATATCAATTCCCTTACGCTAATTGAGAATTTCAATTTTCTCCAAAAAAATATGGGAACGCTAATTGAGAATTTCATTTTTTTCCAAAAAATTAACAATTCCCTTAAGCTAATTGAGAATTTCATTTTTTCCAAAAAAATATGGGAATTGTTAATCGCAGAGACATTTTTTCTTGCACGCAGGTACAACTATTAGCGTTCATGACTCTAATTGAGGTACCCTGATTTTTTCGGCAAATTCTCAAATAGAATTAATGATTATAAATGTTTCTAAACGTTATTTGAGGTACCCCATTAAATAGGGTTCATACTCTAATATGGTGCCATTTTAAATAGGGTGGTGTAAGGATTGTCAAAGTCGTACTATTTTGTACTTTTTCAAGTAGAAAAGTACAAAAAAAAAATTACGATGTCCCGTAGTCGCGCTAACATGTAATTGCGTAAATATTTTCTAGCACATGCGGATGTAAAAAAAAGCTGACGGCGTAGGATTTAAAAATTTCGTACATGCACATATTTTAGTGTGGATATATTATGTGCCGAAAATTTTTTACAAAGCAGTTTACAAATTAGAGTAAATGATAAATTAGAATAAAAGTTTTTTTGGAAAAAACTGCAATTCCCAATTAGCGTAAATAACGCTATACGCTATCTATTTCATTACGCTAGTAGTGATTCACGGTATAGTTACGTATGTTGCTCATAATGGAGCTGCCACGCACCAGTTCAGATTGACGTCAATCATCGCAACACCCCACCACAAACATTGCAACGACGTGCGTCGTCAATAACGTCCAATCATACAAAAATTCATACCACGCCGAGTTCACTTTAACAAACCCAGCAAACTACATAAATAAAATGGTCACACAGGTTCTCACTACAGAGTTCATGGTGAGCACATACTGAGACATCTTTGAGGATGATTTGGTAGACGAGAATTTTAACATTGGAGGAGCAGATATTAATTGTTTATTTACATATATATATACATATATATAGAAGAAGAAAAATATATATATACATATATATATATAAACATATAGAGGGGAGAGAAAGATATATAATATACATATATAAGAGAGAGGGGGGGAGAGCAGGAGCAGGAGGAGAGAGAGAGTAAGAGAGGAGAGGAGAGAGATATACATACATACATACATATAAATATATATACATACATAAAAGATATATATATATATATATATATATAGATATATATGATATATATATATATGTATATATATATATATATATATATAGGATATATATATATATAGAGAGGAGAAGGAAAGAGAGAGAGACAGAGGAGAAAAAGAAGGAGGAAGGACATGGTTTTTTGGAAGATTTAAAGTGGAAAGGTGGAATGGATGGAGAGAAAGTATAAGGTGTCAGGAAGAGGTGGTGAAATACTTAATTACTTACTACGGCACATGATGAGTGAAAATATAAGTAACATTTATGCATTTTAGTCTTATGGTCAAATATTTTTTCCGTCAAGTATTGAATTTCATACGCCACATGCTTTTGTTTTAATTTTTTAACTTACCTTTCCTTTAGTAAAATAATGACCGCCAAATGATTAGCTCAAGCTTCACGTTCTCATAATTAACATTAAAGAATTGTTGTAAATTTGACTTTTGGTTTAGTCATGAAAGTTTTTGGCTTGGTTACATTATGGTCTCTTTTCCTCGTTTACTCCCCTTTTTGAGATTTATACGATATTTCTTTTTAAGGGTATCCTCAACAAGGCGCACATCATTTCTAACCCGCTATATTTGCTAGTTGTTTCAACCTACCTTTTGTAAACTGGATAAGTCACCCTAAGTTTGAGTTTCAAGTGGTTTTTTTTTTTTCAGAATTTTCTTTGACCTCAACCTTTTACCACGCTAGTCGCATCGTACACCGTAATGTACTACAGGTTTATAATCTTCAAGAATTGTCTTTTCACAATTCTCCACGATTTTTAGTATAAGGGATAGTTGATCGACAATTGGGCCACATGAGTTTAATTTAGATGTTTACTTTCAGTTGTTTAAATCGAGAGGCTTGGATTGGTCATCAATGGCGGGTGGCAATGATAACATGTCTAAGTTGTTAATATTTCATTATTTTTATTATTTTCTTTTTTATTTTGGTCGGTGGCATCCACACTACTCCCCCCCCCATCTCTTTCAGTCATGGATAGTAATTCGATTTTCTACTAGTCTTCTTTCAATAAATAAATGTTATTTCCTTTCCACTATTTTGTTAAAGATGTCTCGGTATATATGCCCTTATTTCTCTCCCTTGTCAAATCCAAGAACTCAAAACGAAGATCTAGTCTTCAAAAAGGTTTTTTTCACCACCTAATTTGAGCTTCCCTTAAGAGGTTTTTTACAAACCTATTCATGCATGTTTTTCGTCTCATGCATACCTTGAAAAGCTTGCCGCCGCCACTAGATTTCAGTGTCAAAGTCATTTTTTTACAAAAAAAATCGTTGCTATTTTGTTTATTGTGCGAACCCTATGTTAGTAGCTTGGATTGCCGTCTCGGGTGACAACCATACACACCTCTTTTTTTCACGCCACTCTTTTTCGCCGTTGTTTTTTTATTTAGGTTTCATTTCAATTGTCCACACTTAGAAGGGTCTCTTGCTCATTTTTATAAGTGCTTTATTACGACTTATCCATTTGCAACACATCTTTCATATGAGTAAAATTATCCATACAAATACTTGTAGAAATATTATATTGACTATTGTTTCAAAGGATAAGCTTTTTGTTAGTGCAATAAAAAAGCCTTAAAGCACGTTTATTATTTTTTTCATAATGTATTGTTTGTTCAATAGTGCCTGCCGTGCTTTTGATGAAATTTATTTTGTTAAATAGCACCTCTCAAAGAGGTCCGTTTTCTTTCCCCTTTTTTTTATTAACCACGTTATGCTAACCGCGCGTTTCTTATCGTGAACTACACCGTGCATCGCTATTACTGATAATGTTTTTTTTGCCACTTAAAACATCTTTCATCCGTATACACTTGTCGGATTATGGATGTGACGGTTTCGAATGAAAGCCAAGATTTTCATCTTACGATTGGCAGTCTCCATCTGAAAATCGAATGAGTGTGTATGGAGAAAAGATATTTTAAGTGACGGAAAAAGTATCAACACTAATATCGATACATGGTGTTATTTTCAATTGGATTGATGGAAGAGTTAACTACATATTAATTTGAAGTAAACAATATTAAAATTGATGTTGGCGATTTTATATATCATCTCAACTGAATGACTTTACAAGAATCAGAGGTTGCAAAAGTCAAAATTTTAGATAGCCGAAATCGACATTCTTTTTTTTCAAAATTTTGAGTACACGATGTCCGATCGGGTTATGTCACGTTCCTAAATTGATACCCGATACGCGTTTATAAAAATAAAAGTAAACCGAAACTCGATTTCCCTCGACTACCCGTACTCGCCGGTACCCAAATAAAATACAAAATTAGTGATACATCTCCCTTATACCTTCCACGATACCAAGGGTAGAAAGTACAATAATGTCGGATAGTATAGAGAGTACAAAACTTTTGTATTTTTTTCAGTATTTGCTTACCCGACCGTAACCGATTTTTTTTTCTGTGAATCACCTACCCAAATGGGCCCGATCCCCCAAATTTGGCACCTGAATCCGTTCCGGATCCGATGCGGGCGGTCTGGTAACCGGTCAGGTACGATTTCGCGTAACCGTTTACGACCTATGACGAAAATTGGACATCCTTGACAATACTTTAAGCAAACTAAAAATACTTCAAAAAAATAAAATAAAACTGTAAAATATTAATTTATACTAAAAAATCGGCGGTTTCAGTCCGATTGTAACAGGGTTACAGAATTGGGTACTTAGTGGCTAGGGCTAGGCTGCTATGGTTGCGATTTCAGAGCAGCGCAGTTGCGATTCCAGAGCAGCGCAGCTGCGATTCCAGACCAGCGCAGCATAGCAGCATAGCATCATAGCAACTTAGCGGCGTAGCAACTTAGTAGCGCAGCAGCGTAGCAGCGCAGTATAGCAACGCCGCAGAATGTAGATTGAACTGTATAGTTCTAGAAGGAAGTTTTGGATAGATCTCGGTTGACCGTGAAGGTTCACGTGTTCAGCTGTATAATACTAGGTTGACTAGCAGTTAACTAGTTTAAATAGGCGAGTAAACCTAGTGAATGGGAGACCTCAAGTAGACCTACACAGCTAGCGCAACCTTGCACTCTCTTCCAAATAAAAAAGCGCAACCTTGTTTGTAAGTTCTGTGTGCTCCTGCTGTTGCTACGGGAAGATCCTTGGTGTTTCCCTCTGTGCACTGTGAGATGTTGTGGTGTATTGTCACCCCTTTTACACTGGTATCGGTGCTTTTACTCGTGACTCGACAGCATGGATGAACACGGCGTATCCACTACAGAAACGTTGGCGCAAGTTCTTAGGGAGTTGGAAGGTGTGAGATTACAGAATGCACAGCTGAGAAACACCGTCACAGCCTTAGAGTCGCGTCTAAGGGAGCGACCTCATGGAGGCGTAGAGAGAGACTCCCGGAGACCGAAATTAAGACTTCCCTACGAGTTTGACCCTGCAAGACACAAGAACCTTGACTCATGGCTATTCTCCGTGGCGAACTATCTCGAGAATTTTCCTAGCCTATCGGATCGTGAGAAGGTTCACTACGCGGGTGGTCTTCTTAAAGGGGCACCGGGGGCGTGGTGGAGGACAATGGTGGAGGACGATGAGATACCGACTGTCTGGGCGCTCTTCGTTCAACTACTCCACGACACTTGGCAGCCCGTCAACACGGTGAAGGCGGCGAGAGATAAGATCGCAGTATTGAAGCAACAAACTTCAGTGATGGAGTTTACGCAGCGGTTCTTGGAGTGCAAAGTTCAAATACCTACGATGACGGAGGATGAAGCCGTGGATTGCTTCGTGAAGGGGCTTAAGTCGTCTATTTGTAGAGATATGGAACAATGGCTTGCTCAGGAAAGCACGACTCCTCCTCTCTCAATAATCATCCAGTTTGCGGAGCGGACCGATTCGGTCGACTTTAATCTCCAAAGACCTTATCACTTCGGGTCGAGCAGTAGCGGAGGAAACCGACGAGACGAAGGTCCGACCCCCATGGAGCTCGGCGCAATTAATGTGGATAAGGAAGCGGTCAACGTCCTGCGGAAAAAGAAGAAAACTACCAAGACCAAGAGCATTGACTTGTCCCCCAAGGAAATCCAGCGGAGGAGGCAAAATGGCCTATGCTTTTAGTGCGGTTCTTCAGATCATATGGCTCGAGAGTTTCCAAAACGGAAAGGTCCCAAAAAGGGAAAACTTACCGTTATGAGGTTAGCCGGTGAAGGAGGAGACCCTTTGATATTTTGGGGTCATATAGGAATGAGTGCAGCTAACTTTATGATGGACTCCGGAGCATCGGGGAACTTCATTGACGAGGCGACGGTGAAAAGGGTGAAACTTCCTCTCGTGGGACTAAATGATCATTAGTCGGTACGATTGGTCGACGGAAGTTCGTTATCCATTACCCATTGTACCCCGAGGTTACGCGTCGGCATTGGGAAATTCCGATGGTACGACACGCTTCATGTATTACCTCTTGGGGACCATGAGGTAATCTTGGGGAAGCCGTGGCTGCGAAAATGGAATCCGACAATTGATTGGAGAAGTGGCGCCATGAGAGTGAAGAAGGGTGAAGAAGAGTTCGAGGTAAAAGCGGGAGCTGCTGGTAAGGGAGCGGAAGAGGGACGCCTGCTTTCGGCCTTACAGCTTAAGATGGCATTCAAGAAAGGGGAAACGATTGGTATGGCGGTCGTCCAGCCAATGGAGGAGCCGAAGGAGGAGATCTCGGAAGAATGGAAGAAGAAGGATCCGACTTCGACTCCAAAGAAAGTGACGACATTGGAAAGACTTTCAAAGAGGCCTCGGAAGTCGTGACAAAACTTCTCGAGGAGTACGCAGATGTATTTTCCCCGAAGCTCCCTGAAGGATTACCTCTGAAGCGCGAAGTAGACCATAGGATAGAGCTTGTTCCTGGTGCGGTACCCCCGGCTTATCGAATGTACAAGGTGAGCTACACCGAGTTGGACGAACTAAAAAAGCAACTCGCGGAGTTGGTCGAAGCAGGAGGAATCGAACCAAGCAAGTCACCGTATGGAGCCCCCGTTCTCTTTGTGAACAAGAAAGATGGAGGTTTCCGTATGTGTGTAGACTACCGAGCGCTGAACAAATTAACGGTGAAGAATGCATATACCCTGCGGAGGATCGACGAATTGTTGGATCGACTTCGAGGTGCCAAATATTTTTCGAAAATAGACTTGCGGAGCAGCTACCACTAGATCAGAATTGTCCAGGAGGATGTGGAGAAGACGGCGTTCAGAACTCGATACGGTCCATTCCAGTTTTGGGTAATGCCGTTCGGGTTGACTAACGCACTGGCGACCTTTATGCATTTAATGAATTCCATCTTTCGGCAATATCTAGACGCGTTTGTGATCGTCTTGTTAGATGACATATTGGTGTATAGCCGAACGAAGGAAGAGCATATGAAGCACTTACAAACAATCCTACGAGTTTTTCGGGAGCATAAGTTATACGCAAAAAGAAGTAAATGTGACTTCTTCAAGGGGAAGATTGATTTTTTAGGCCATGTGGTGAGCCGGGACGGAATCGCAGTGGATCCAAACAAGACAAAGGCCGTTAAGGAGTGGCCACAAGCGGCAAATATCACGGAGTTACGGAGCTTTCTAGGACTATGCTCCTATTATCGACGTTTTGTCGAAGGTTTCGCAAAAATCGCTGCACCGCTCACGGAATTGCTCAAGAATGATGTGCCCTATGATTGGAAAGCGGCGCAAGGGGCAGCCTTTAACACGCTAAAGGAGCGGTTGGTTACCGCCCCTGTGTTAGCTGTTCCCGATCCGGACTTACCTTGGACGATAATTACCGACGCTAGCGATACGGCTATTGGAGCGATCCTTATGCAAGATCAAGGGAGAGGCCTTCAACCCATCGCCTTCGACAGTCGAAAACTAAAGGCAGCAGAGCTGAACTGGGCCACCCATAAGAAAGAGACAATAGCTATCATCAATGCGCTAGAGGTTTGGAAGTGTTACGTTCAGGGGAAACGGATCACGGTTATCACGGATCACCACGCCTTACAATATCTCCAAACCCAACCGAAGTTGTGTAAGAAACAAGTGCGCTGGATGATGTTCTGCAGACCTTCGGCCCGGACCTTGTCATAGAATATAAGCCGGGCAAAACGAACCCAGCGGATGCGCTGTCAAGAAGACCCGACGTTGCTGCGCCGGTAGCGGAGCAACGACAGCAAGCATCGCAGCAGGGGAACGGAGACTCTGTGAAAGAGAACACCGCAGCGTCGACCGCAGCGCAAGATCCGAAGATCAGCGCAGTCACCAGTACGGTGCAAGTGGACGAACAGTGGTTAAGTCGGATAAAGGTCGCCTACGGCGACGATGATTCACTAAAGGAACTCATCAAACGGAAGGTACTCGTTCGAACCGCCAATGGTATGTGGCGGTACAGACCGAGTAAGACAACACGACTTTATGTGCCAACAAATACGAAACTTCGTCACACGATTCTTAAAATGAGTCACGACGAGCCGCTTAGTGGACATTTTGGGCGGGATCAAACAACCGCACGTGTCGCTGAGGCGTATTACTGGCCAAACATGACTCGAGACATTGCAAAATATGTCCGGACGTGTGACTCGTGTAATAGGAACAAATCAGATTCAGGGCAACAAGGTCTGTTACAACCCCTTCCAATACCATTTGTTCCTTGGGAGGCGATCTCGATGGATTTCATCGTGGCCCTTCCTCAGACAAAGGAGGGCTACGACTAAATCTTCGTGGTCGTGGATAACTTGACAAAAATGGCACATTTTCTACCCACGTCCACCACAGCTACTGCACGAGATATCGCGAACTTATTATTTCGGGAGATATTCCGCCATCACGGTCTTCCGAAAAGGATCGTCAGCGACCGCGATCGTAAAATCGTGAGCCACTTTTGGCAAAATCTATTTGCGTTATGTGGCACGAAGCTGGCCATGTACACAGCCTACCACCCTCAAACTGATGGACAGACTGAAAGGGTGAATCGAACTTTGGAGGAAGCATTGCGGGCTTATGTCTCGGTGCACCAAACGGATTGGGTGGACCATTTAACGGCAATCGAGGTAGCATACAACAGTGCAGTGCACTCGTCAACGAATGCTACGCCATTCTCTCTTAATGGACGACAACGCCCACTCTTCCCCAAAACTTATTGTTAGCGGACTGCCAAACACCGGCAGCCCTAGACTTTGCCAAAACGCTGCAAGGAAACCTGGAAAAGGCGGCCAAGGCGCTCCAAATGGCAAAGGATCGTCAAAAGTCGCAGGCCGACGCCCACCGGAAGGACACCGTCTTTAGCGTGGGGGACAAGGTTCGCCTTAATATGGCAAACCTCTCCTTGCCGGGTGCCCTCTCTAAGAAGTTGGCACCAAAGTTCACGCGCCCATTCACAATTCTTTCCCGTGTGGGCGACGTAGCTTAAGAGTTGGATATCCCGACAGATTGGCATATCCACAATGTTTTCCATGTTTCCCTTCTTAAACCATTCCGCGATCCTGATTCAATGTTCCCTAATCGACGACGGTATACTCTTTTACCACCAGTTCGAGGAACCTCGGACGAGTATGAGGTGGAAGAAATCCTTTAGTCCTGCGACTCTCGGATTTCCAACTCCACCCAATATTTGGTGCGTTGGAAGGGTTACGGTGCTGAGGACGACTTTTCGGTGGACGAGGGGGATATGCATTCCCCAGAGTTGCTGCGTCGGTTTCAGCGGAGTAAGGACACTCAGCTTTACCGGAGGGGCAATCGTAGCGGCCGCAACAAAGGAGCGAATTGCAGTGTCGCAACCATGGCAATCATCTTGGGGACGCGGCAAAAGACTGCAACGGCGATGTTACCACCCCGCAGCGCTGTTGTAGCGCAGCCACCGCAGCCACCGCAGCGCAACATGGTTACGATGACGTCAGAGGATCGCAGCACCACCGCTACGCTGACAGAAAAGCGCAACGGCGAAATTGTGTTTCACTATGTGGGTAACGAGGAACCCTCGTTTTCGCCGCAGCAGCGCAGTTTTATAAATGATGGAGGCTGCGATACCCTCGCACGCTGTGACGCTTCGCACAGTCCAAAAGTGAAATCCTCAACCCTCGTGAATAAAGCCGCCATCCGTCCTCGCGACCAACCTAGTCTTGGCAGCTTCGAAATTGCTTCTCTCTGCATAGTCAGTTTACCTTTGCTTCTAGAACTACCGGAATTGTCTGGTTCAGCAGTTTCTATGGCGTCGTCGTCCTCTCCACCACCGAAAAGGAGGAGACGGGTGTGGGTGGGACAAGGAGATCAGAACTGTCCCGATAGATTGTTAAAGGCAGCGGAGGCCATGGTGGAAGTAAGCAGGCGAAGAGAAGTAGAAGTAGAGCCAGAACCTGAGGAAAGTGCCAGTAGCGAGGCAGGAGTGGTAGAGACCAGTGGGGGGGAGGGGTCAGAAAATTCACAGGACCTTGAATACACCCCTGCCCGGGAAGGTGATCAGGAATTTAAAGAAGATCATGAGCTATCGGAGGCTGAGGAACCGGAACAAGAACCAACGCCTCCGCCAATTGAAGAGCGCGCCTCAGATCTGGAGGTGATGCGGGACCCAAACAATGAGAGTACCGCGGACAAGCAGTCGTCTGAAAGCGCGGAAAAGAAGGCAGAGGCACAATGCCCCAGTGGCGACGATTTGTTCCTCTTGCGAGGGAACCGAAGAGATCCGAAGGAGGAAAGTGAACAGGGAGAGGAAATTTCCGACTTCCTCTTCCCACTACTGGTTGACACCCAGCATCCGGACCTCGCCTTCACCTTCGCCAAAAGGTTTTATTGGAACCCCTCGAAGTGGCCCGAGGAATGGCGTATAGGGAAGCCTGGAGATCCTATCCGTATTCCTGCCGATGTTTCGTCACACCCTGCGTGGAATTTCATGCGGACCAAGGACCTGGGAAATAATCATAAAGGTTATGTGCAGCTGAATCCTCACGCCTTATCGTTCGTGGAAGTGGTAGAGGACAACTACAGGTACAGGATTGATGTTCCCGGGTTACTCCGTCATTATCACCCGTGGGATGTCCGCCTCCACGACATCATCTCTAGAGCGGAGGTCACCCCAGAGGTGCGGGTACTCAAGCTGGCTCGAAAGAATGCTCTGCAGCGGGCCCGAGCTGCAAGGAAACACGTGTCCTTTAAATTATGGAAGGTACCTCGGAGGGAACTAGCGGAAGAGGAACCGCAGGAAGTTCCCCCAATGGCTGAATCCAAAGAACCCTGGATTCCGACACCCGAGGAGCCTGCACCGGCGGACGTTCCTCCGCAACCCAAGGTACCCGAGGTTGAGGAAGGGGAGAATCAGGTTCGAGAACGAATCACTCGGAGGCGGTTGGCAGCTGCAGATCATCACATCGCGTTATTGGAGACCCGATGTGAACAGCTCCAAAATCAACTCGACGCCCTTCGCCAGGAGTTCGAAGAGTATCGCGAGGAAACATATGACATACTCCTGCAATTGCGATTTCCCTGAGTCAATCAAAGTTCAGCAGGATGCTGAATCCTTAGTGGGAGGCACTGTAACAGGGTTACAGAATTGGGTACTTAGTGGCTAGGGCTAGGCTGCTATAGTTGCGATTTTAGAGCAGCGCAGTTGCAATTCCAGAGCAGCGCAGTTGCAATTCCAGAGCAGCGCAGCTGCGATTCCAGACCAGCGCAGCATAGCAACATAGCAGCATAGCAACTTAGCGGCGTAGCAACTTAGTAGCGCAGCAGCGCAGCATAGCAACGCCACAAAATGTAGATTGAACTGTATAGTTCTAGAAGGAAGTTTTGGATAGATCTCGGTTGACCGTGAAGGTTCACGTGTACAGCTGTATAGTACTAGGTTGACTAGCAGTTAGCTAGTTTAAATAGGCGAGTAGACCTAGTGAATGGGAGACCTCAAGTAGACCTACACAGCTAGCGCAACCTTGTACTCTTCTCCAAGTAATAAAGCGCAACCTTGTCTGTGAGTTCTGTGTGCTCCTGCTGTTGCTACGTGAAGATCCTTGGTGTTTTCCGCTGTGCACTGTGACGTGCTGTGGTGTATTGTCACCCCTTTTACACCGATTTTTGACATCTGTACGGACTTTCATGGCGTCTGCAAATAGGTTTTTCTTTTGTCGTGCCCACCTTTTTTTTGTTGAAAATGTAATCATCTCTCTCCATTGGCACAAAATATTTTATTGATGACGTCATTTTTAGTACGAAATGGAATTTGACTTTGTTGCCGCCTACTAATTTTTCTCAGCAAGGGAACTTCAGCATGTAACCGAAACTTAGTCTTGCTACTTTGTTTTTTAGCAAAGATTCTCAGTACAACTTTCCGAGCATTCGTATGAAAATGAAAATAACTTGTTACTTAAAAAAGTGCCTTACGTAGACGTGTCGAAACAATGTGATAGATGAAGTGGTACACAAAATGAGAGGAAACTTTAACTCGACTTCAATTTGAGGCGTCTCTCCACACACTGTACAATTTTTGTGACTTCGTAATGTCTGTATGCCACATTGTCGACGTGTCTAAACCCTAAAATACCTTTCGCTGTCGCACAAAAATGCTGTTTCGTTTTACGTCTTCTTACTTGCCGACAGGTGCCCAATGTTTTTACTACGCCGTGTGTGACGACATGTGTGTTTGAAAGAGACGGCCTTCTACGGAAATCAGCGCCCGGAAAAAAGTATGCATAGGCTGGATACGTGCAGTGTTTTTGCTTTTTTGGTACTCTCTGCACAAAAATTGTAAAAAACTTCTACAAATCTTTTGACAAATCTTTCGACAAATTCTTCATCAAAATCTTCATCAAATGTTTCGACAAATGATTCAAAAAATGATTCGAAAAATGATTCGATAAATGATTCGACAAATGATTCGACAAATGGTTCTTTGATAAATTCTTTCACGAAGGTTTTAACAAATGTTTCGACGATTTCTTCGACAAATTCTTCGATAACTTCTTCTTCCTCATCGTCAACAACAGTTTTGAACCAAAACCTAAGACATAATGTAAAAGGGACAAAAATAAGCACTATAATACACCACAATACACAGCCGAAGGCTCCTAGGATCTTCCCGTAGCAACAGCAGGAGCACACAGCGATGACAGACAAGGTTGCGCTTTATTACCCGGGAGAAGATAACAAGATTCAGCCCTCGCTGCGAAGGTCTACTCCAAGAGTATTCTGCAGACTAGACCTACTTCACTATTTAAACTAACTAGTTGGTAGTCGACCTATTCCTATACAACTGTACACGTGGACCTTCACTGTCAACCGAGACAAATCTAAAAATATCCTTCTAGAACAATACCGTTCGATCTACATTCCGCGACGTTGCTATACTGCTAAGCAGCGTTGCTCTGCTGCGCTGCTATGCTGCTACGCTACTAAGTAGCTACGCCGCTAAGTTGCTACGCTGATATGTTGCGCTGGTCTGGAATCGCAGCTGCGCTGCTCAAACACCGCAACTATAGCAGCCTAGTTGCTAGCTACTAAGTACCCAACTCTATAACCCTGTTACACATAAGTTCGAAAACAAACATCGAAAAGATTTGTACTTTCGATCACATAAAAGACCGTCATCCTCTCCTCTCTCTCTTTCGTCACGTAGACATTCACTATCAACATTCAAACATGTGAATGCCTTATCAATTCAAACATTCCAGACTTAATTCTCGATCAAAAAAACAAATAAATCAAAATTTGCAAATCGAATTGCAATTGTCGACGATTTCAAATCCTCTAACCCATTTAAAACCCATTATTGACCTCACAAATTCTCGAATTTATCTTGCAAACGTACAAAATTCGACTGTTCTGGTTCAAATTAACAGCAATTCGATGACGGAATTTGTAAATCGAAACCAAAATAATAATAATAACGGCAATTCGTTCGTCTCGACCCTTTTTTCAAATTCGACGAATAATTGTACGAAAAACGACAAAAATTGTCCACCGAAAGTGCTAAATAGTGTGGATTTTGATAAAACGAGACGTAGGAGCCGAATTTTGTCTGTAGCCGAAGACGCTCCTTCGTCTTTTTTGTGTCCAATCACACAAGGATTAATGTCGGATCCAGTAATGATTGCTATAGGACAAACTTAAGGGAGGAGTTCGATTCATAAATGGTTTAGTCAAGGCCATCGAACTTGTCCTGTCACAGGTGAGATTTAATGCAGCGTAAGAGAGTTTCAACGGTTAAAACGGTAAAAAAAATGATTAAAATATGGTCTAAATGGTTTAAAAAGGTTGTAGATGTTTTCATTTGGTATTAGGCGCTTGCTTATACATCGGCCGGGTAGCTCAGTTGGTAGAGGTAGTGAACGGTTTGTACAGGTCCCGGGTTCAATCCCCTACTTGGCCATTTTCCAAAGTTAACACTATGGAGCCCACGCAATAAGTTGAATATCGCCGATTTCAAACATCCCCCTCCCCCTCCCCCTTCCTCTCCCTCTCTTACACTTTGAAAAACAGTAATAAGGTCGACCACTAATACATATGGTCCAAAACCACATATAGCCTTACATACAGCAAAAGCGTTTGGGTGATCCAAAATACGACGAGGCATACCCACTAAACCTAGAAAATTCTTTTTAAAAAAAGGAAAGAAAAGCCAATTTCGAAGAAGTTATGACGAACAAATACCGCTGCCTACAACACCCGGAGCCACTTTTTTTTAGTCAAAAGGGGGTGGAGCTAAAAAAATTCGCCGTTGCTTTTGTCCTCCGCACCTTCGCTTCGTCCTTTATTGGAAAATACTAATGTTGTGTATCGGTAAAAAATTGTCGCGATAACACCGATACCAATAGTTATCGGTTATCGAACGGTCAGAGTTACCGATATGTTTGTACTTTTTATACTTCCGATATATTTGTACTTTTTATACTTTCTGTACTTTCAGTCCAGAGTACATGTGGCAGGTTTCCAGTGGATCCCAAGGAAGAAAGGGATAAAGCCATGGCGTAGGATGTGAAAGGTACATCATTTTAACTGGAGCCGTACTAAAGCCGTTCATATCTCATGCCGGTTACTGTACTTTCGGCTTGTACAAATGATCTGATTGGTAGACACCTCAGTAGATAGGGGTTGTGAGTAGGGCGCGTCGGGGGAATAACACGTACAGTTGAGTGAACAGCCGTACGTTTATTTGTACGGTCCGTGCATATAGCTCCGTACCGATTTATAGATTATCGGCTACCCGAAAAAAGGCTCACATCCGTTATCGGCAAATCCTTACCGATACACAACATTAGAAAATACCATAAATTCGTCTTTTATTATTTGCATGAACTTGATCTGTTTGTGTTGTGACTACAGTCTCTATATGTTGCGACTGAAACACTCCAATACTTATATAATTATTCCGAATTAGAAGTACTTATATAGAAGTATTTATTATACTTACATTATTATTGTCACAATAATTATGTGAGAAGTGTGTGAGAAATAAATAAATATTATTGTGTGTACGTGTACTTATGATTGTTTATACCAACTCCTTAGTGTTTTTTCATACCAAGTTGTAATTGAACTCAAAAGGGACAACTCAATCGATTGTTTGTCTTTTAGTGCTTCGTCATTAATCTGCGTTGAATTTTTATTTTTGCGTGAGTTTTATTTTTCACAATTGTTAGATTTAAAATTTTACGATTCAAGTTTTTTTTTTGTCCTATTTGGTATCGGAAGGAAAGAAAAATAAAAAAAGGAAATTTGGTATAATTTTTTTGTCTTAAGTGGGTTTGGAAGGACGTGTACACGACAAAAAATATGTTTAAAAATGTAAAGAAAAAGATGTTTTATTGGTTTATAAAATTTGGGAACAGGGTGTCTATGTGGTTTTTTTTTCTTTTCTTTTCTTTTCTTGCTTTTTTTTTTTTTTTCTGGGAAGGTAGTGGACTTTTCTTCGAATTCATTGATCTGGGGTCGACTTTTTTTGTATTCGTGACGTTATTTTGTTTTGTTTTTTTACATATTTTTCTATTTATTTATTTATTTTAATATTATTATTATTATTATTTTTATTTTTGTGGAGTTTTTGTACTTTTTCCATTTGCCCCAAAAACGATGTACCATGAAAATTTTGTGATCTTTTTTTTTGTTAACTAATTATTTACTCAATTTATTTGTTTTTTTTTTTACTTATTTACTTATTGATTTTATTTATTATATATTTATTTATTAGTTATTGTGTCACTCATTTAAATTATCCCTCCCCTCTCCTTCCTCCCCCCTCTCCCCAGTTAACTCCCCGTGGATCCTCCCCTTCCCCCTTTGTGAAACTCTGAGACCTCCATAATTCCTTCCCCCTGGTTTCTCCCCTTCCCCCTTTGTGAAACTTTGAGACCTCCATAATTCCTCAGAGTGGACAGCTTCCAAGAAGCCTCTAGGATAACCCTGACCCCTTTGTGTTTCAGCAAAAATAACTGCCACCCTGGCAGACAAAAACTCTGACCAACTTCACCTCTGTGAAGATAAGACTCCCCTGAGTTGATAGCAAAAAGAATCTCTGAATTTGCTCCCTTGAGCAGTAAGTTATGGAGGGTCAAAGTTGACCTTTTGTACAGAAGCTCTCTGGGAGAGAGGGTCCTATCTTCTAATTTTTCTAAGTCCTATCTCTCTCACAGACTCTATCTACTGATGTACGGAGCCAATCAGAATGCAGCTCCGTACACAATAGTACAGCTGCCGGTGTACTTTATGTACGGCCATTGTACGACATGGCCTAAATATCGACACGTGGTATGTCTGGATTCGCTCCTTTAATCCTTGGAGATGGCGCGATCCAATGTCATTCCGCCACGTGTCATCCGATGTGGCGATGACCATAAACTGCCGAAATCCTCTTCCGCGATCTCGGCGTTAATTACGGCCGTCCGATTAAATTCACATTTAATCGTAGCCGTAATAAATACATGCGCGTTATTTGTTTTACAAAAGAAATAAATGCGAGGTATTGGTTTCTTGTCCGTACAGGAATCCGTACTTTTACATTTACTAGATATATGTCTCTCGTAATCAGTTACAGTTAAATGAACTTTTCTACATTTAAATGTTTAAATAAATATCAAACCCTATAATACGTAACACTACTTCTAGACTTAACGGCTAAGGCAACCGGCTACCGGCTGTCTGCCGGCCGGCAGGTACCAGGTTCAAATCCTGCCACCGGCACATACCTTTTAGTAAAATAAAACCCTTAACTAAAATATATTTTCCTGTAAACCTTTGGATAGCCTAGGTAGCCATGGCTCTAGCTCCCTCTCCAATTTCTCAGTGACTGCGACAAGTTTGAGAAGTTGGAGAGAGAAGTTAGAGGTAGACTGCCTCGGCTTCTTTCTTATTTCTATTCAGACCTAGAAAATACTTTAAAAGACCATTAATTTCTACAGTTCTGACCCTCCCCCCGACCACTCCCTCCTCCCCGTCTCTCCCCCCTCTCTCTCTCCTTATCTCTTCCTCCCCTACTCAGTCTCTTCCCCCGTCTCGCCCGGTCTCTCTCTCCTCTTCCCTTCTGCCCCCTCTCTCTCCCCCAAACCTCTCCTCTTCCCCTCTCTCCCCCACACCTTGGTGCTAGCAAACCGGGGGGGGAGGGGGAGAGGGGAAGGAGAGACGGGGGAGCGGGGAATACTCCTCTCCTATCCTCCCCTATTCCTCAACCCGGTTTCTCCCTCTCCCCGTCCCCCTCCCCCCCATATTATGAAGTGGGCGGTCGGTCTCCCATCCTCCTCCCTTCCCCCCTTCCATGCCTCCCCTATCCCCCTATCCCTTCCTCTCCCATCCCTGCTCCCATCCTCATGCCCCCCCCATTCCCCCTCCACCCCCAACTAATCCTCCTCCTATTTCCCCCCCTCTCTCCCTCCCCTTTCCCTTTCCTTTCCCCTCCCCACCCCTCCCCTCCCCCCTCCCCCCTCCCCTCCCCTCTCCCTCCCTCTCTCCTCTCCCTCCCCCTCCTTTCCCCTCCCCTCCCCTCCCCCCTCCCCTCCCCTCTCCCTCCCTCTGCTCCCCCCCCCTCATCGTCTCCCCTCTCCCCCCCTATTGGGCATTCGGACACGCATTGAGTTGTGTTAAGGGTAATTTCTGGTCTGTTTCCGTATGTCAACCTTAGTCTCATTTCGTCTTAGGTCAAACGAGACCATACTCCACTTATTCAAGTACGGTCTCGTCCACTTATTCTTTTGTCCTACGAGAACAAAGACCGTACTCCACTTATTCGAGTGCGGGATCGTCCACTTTAGTCTACTTTGTCCTATGTGAACAAAACCGTACTCAACTTACTCAAGTGCGGTCTTATAATTGTACTTTTGGTCTTATTCTTTCCTTTTCTTTTCGTCGGTCAACTTTGTCTAATAGATTTGGTCTTTGTGTAACCGCCCAAATCTACTTTGTGTAGCGTAGTTCAGTACTATCTACAGTAATTAGCATTTTGTAACTTTGTATAAAAGGATCTCGTTTCATAATGAAATTATCAATCTCGATCACACAATTCCAAATGTTTTGACTATCTCTATCTTTTATTATGGCGTCCAATAATCCTACTCCTATAGGTTATGGGCCAAACCACGCAACTTCCAATAATATTCAGAAGTTCGATGGTTCAAATTTCTATGATTGGTCATTTTTTGCCATGCATCTTTTTAAGTTAGAGAAAATTTGGGATTTTTTAACAAGCACATCTAAACCACCAGTCATTAATACTACAGATGACGCGGCGACCAAAACAACCAAAACTCAAGAAATCGCGGAATTGAAAGTCAAGGACGACAACGCTCACGCGCGCCTAGTAATGGCGCTAACGACAGAAAAAACGCGACTCATTCGAGGCGCCCTCACGTAGGCCGATGCTTGGTCTCCTTTGACGGCCGCGTACGTACAAACTGGTTGGGCGGCTCGTCGCATTCAAAAGCGAGCATTTTTCAATTTAATGAAGAAGACGACGGAATCGATGAAAGATTGGATAAGTACAGTTGACCTATTTTCAAGGAAGTGTGAAATGATTGGCGTAATCCTGTCTGATGAAGATTTGTCATCCACTTTATTAGGGGGATTGCCAGAATCATTCGCACCTTTCATCTCATCTTTTGACAATCTTGAAAATCCGATCCCTTTTTACGTTTTATGTACAAAATTAATGCATGAAGAAGCAAAAATCTTGTCTACTTTGCATATAACCCTTCCCAAGTAAACGCGTACTTTGCTTCAAATTTTAAACCTAACTTAGGGGGGCCGCCGTCTGTCATTTGCAATTATTGCAAAAAGCCAAGACACACGGCAACCGAATGTCGCAAGCTGGCACGCAAAAAAGCTGCAGTGGCGTCAAATTCTGTTGTTTTTAGAAAGCTTTAGTCCTCTTTATGCCTCACCTGTGAGAGAGAGTTGTTCAGGACTTAAGCTATTTTTGGTTGAGTTTGGTTCAGTACTTACCGAAATTAGTGTGACAGTGAAGTTGGGAGTTCACTGTTCATTCACACTTGGGACACGTGTCGTCACTTGGGAGAATGCGTGAGTATGTCCTCCGTGGACGTACGGAAATTCGGCAGGACCACTAGACTTCATGAAGTCAATTCTACGGTGCCAAATCCTCTAATCGGACCGCTGACAGCCGCCGCCAACAAATCGTGACAATGCGTGACTAGATCATTATCACTTTACGTTGTCTGAACTTCGGTGTAAATATTTGTGATAGAATGTTAGACGTGCGGCTGGAATGCCTCCGTACAGCTTAGTGTAGTTTCGGTGTATAAAAGTAGGACTTAGTTGCAATTTTATAATTTTAGAGAAGACCTTTTCTCTAACGAAATGAATCCTGATATCCATGTGTTTGGTTTTGAAATGGTGACATGGATTGGAAGCAATTGAAATAGCTGTCTGATTATCACACCAAACAATTTGTGGACCTAATTGCATAAATCCTAGTTCTTGTAGTATTGATTTCACCTATAACAATTCCTTTACTGCCGCTCTTGCTGCCATATATTCAGCCTCCATCGTCGATTGGGCAGCTACCTTTTGAAGTTTACTACTCCAACAACACGTTCCATTTCCAATCTGTACTATATATCCAGTAGTTGATTTTCGACTAGGAATGTCTCCATAGCTCGCATCACTCTAGGTTCCAATTGTTACACTTGTTCCTCACAGGTTAAGATGCAAATTCCTGGTCCCAACTAGGTATCGCATAACAAGCTTTGCAGCTTCCCAATCTGTCTTCTTCGGATTCTGCAAAATTGTGCTAAGCACCCCAACTGCTGCGGCAATATCGGAACGCGTACAATTCATAAAGTAGATAAGACTTCCTACTACCTGTCTATAGGGAATTTCAGTCAAATTTTCATTTTCTGTTATATCTCTAACTATAACTCCTAAGCTGATTTCTATCCCTTCAGTTTTCTGTTTATTTTCCATAGGAGTTGCACTACTTTTTGCATCTGACATATCGAATCTATCAAACATGTTTCCGATAGCCTCTTTTTGTGTAAGTCTAATTATCCTTTTTTCTCTATCTCTTTCTAATTGAATCCCCATAACATATTTTGCTTCTCCTAAATCTTTCATTTCAAATCTGGTATTTAAGGATTTTTTGACTTTGTTAATTTCTATCAATGATTTGCTCATTAGGAGCAGATCATCTACGTAAATTGCAATATAAATTACTCTTTCTTCCCCTTCCATAATATACACTGAATGATTTAAGCTTATCCTAGTAAATCCTAACTTAGTAAGAAACTCATCTAATTTGATATTCCACTGACGATGGGCCTGTTTCAGCCCATATAGAGATTTTACTAATTTACAGACAAGGTTTTCTTTCCCTTTTTCTTCGTACATTTATGGCTGCTTCATATAGATAACCACCTCTAATTCCCCATGTAAGAAGCCAGTTTTAATGTCCATTTGATGGACTTCTATATCTTCTATGGCTGCAAAGGTAAGCAAGATTCTAATTGTTGGAAATCTCACTACTGGTGAAAAAGTTTCTTCAAAGTCAATTCCTGGTTTCTTCAAAGTCAATTCCTTCCTTTTGATTGTATCCCTTAGCTACTAGTCTAGCTTTATCTCTCTCAACAATATTGTCTGAGTTTAATTTTACCTTGAATACCCACTTACTTCTGATGGCTTTCCGCTCTGGAGGGAGCTCAACCAATTCCCAAGTTTGGGCCACCATAATCAGTTTCATTTCGTCATTCAATACTTCTCTCTAGTGTTTTTCTGGTACGGAGAAGGCTTCTTGGATGGTTAAAGATTCTCCAGCCGAGTGTGCGTACATTGTTGTCGAATGCCTGAGTCTTGAACTGATTCTTTTTTCTCTTGTGCTTGTCTTTTTCCCCCCCGGAAGGATTTTTGGATGGTTAAAGGTTCTCCAGATGCAGCCGAGTGTGCGTACATTGTTGTCAAATGCCTCCGAGTGTGCGTACATTGTTGTCAAATGCCTGAGTCTTGAACTGATTCTTTTTTCTCTTGTGCTTGTCTTTTTCCCACCCGGAAAATTTGAAACTGGAATCGAAGGATCTCTTCTTGATGTTGTTGTCGATGGGATAGAGTTATCTGTCACGTGGTGTTGTGGATCCATTCGTTTTTATTTGAGGTGTCGGCGTCGGCGTCGGCGTCGGCGTCGTTACTATGTGAGGAGTAGCAGAATGTTGTATGAGTTGTGAGGAGTTGCAGAATGTTGTATGAGAAGTTGCTGAATGCTTTTCAGTCACTTGTCTCACTTCGTCAAAGATAATGTATTCCATCTCTTTTTTGCTTCTCTGTTCAAGTGTTAGTGGGAATACATCCACTGAATCTGACTCATCTTTCACAAGGGTGTTTATAGCAACTACAATTTGATTAGTCTTTGCCATGTTGACTCTATATCCTTTGGCATTATTATCATATCCTAGTAGGATGCGAGGCATTTTTTTTGGCTCCATTTTCCATCTACTTGGATCATTGTTAAGTATAAACACTTTGCTGCCAAATACTCTAAAATGACTAACATCCGATTTCTCTTTTGTCCAAAGTTCATAAGGTATCTTTTGTAGAGTTGCTTTACTTTCTAGTCTATTTTTAATATATATAGCACAATTTAAAGCCTCTGCCGAATATTTCACACTTGTCACACTTGTCATCTGCATAGTAGATTTTTTGTGGTGAGATTGGCTGGAGAGTTTTGAATAGCTCCCTTAGCAGATGCTCCCGTGTCTATAATCCATGTGTTATCTTTTGGTCTGAATCTTGCACTTCTCATTGCAAACATTTCCTTTCCTGTCACAATTGGAAAATTGCTGATTTGTTTGTTAACTTTGTCTCCTCCTTCCTCTAAGACATTCTCGTTTTTGACAAAAATAGCAGATGCCTTTTCTGGTTGCTTATAAGGTTTTCCATTGTTGTAAGAGTGTCGGTTGTTGTTCCATCGTTCTCGAAAATTACTCTCAAGGTGTCTTTTTTCAAAATTGGACATTCTCGTATCAAATGACCCTAGTTGAAACAGTAAAAACATGCCCATGGGTTGTTAGTTGATCGATCTGACATGCCCATGGGTTGTTAGTTGATCGATCTGTCTAATACTGATTTCTATTCTAAAACTGAGTGTTTAATACTTGTGTTGTCTTGCTTCTTTTCATTGCTAGATTAGTAGATTTTTCTTCTAACACTACACCGTCAATCGCTATTAGAGTATATAACGCCAATTCGGTGCCCTTTTTCCAAAAAAAAAAACCCAAAATACAATCCATAATTTTATTTTTTCCATTATTCTAATTAGGTTATTTTTTCAATTAGCGTTAATAAGGAAAGTACACTTTCTGTTCGAGTCGCTATGACTGACGGCGTTAAGGCCGAGTTTGATGAAGATAGCGTTCAATTTTTAAGCAAAAAGGACAAAATTAGCGTAGGTTTTAGAATAGCAAAAGACTATGTATTTTTTACAATCCTACTATCCTAAAAATCTTTATGCATCAAGTGTTAGCGTCCCTTTTGCTTTAAATGCTTGTGTAGACGATTTTTCCCTTTGGCATTTACGCTATGGGCATTTAAATAGCGCTAGTTTAACTTCTTTGCCAAAACTTGTAACCGGAATCAACTCTTTTTCTAACAAAAAATTGGATTTTTGTCATGGGTGCATTCAAGGCAAAATGCCTCGTCAATCTTTCCCTATCAGTACTACCATTATCACGGAAACACTTGCTCTCATTCACGCCGACGTATGCGGTCCCATGCGCACACGCAGTTTTGGTGGCTCCTTGTACTTTGTTTCTTTCATCGATCATGCCACCCGCTTTTCCCATGTGTACACTATTTGTCATAAATTTGACGTTTTTGCACGTTTTCAGGAATTTAAAGCGCTTGCAGAAAATTTTCACAACAAGCGCATCAAGGCTTTACGCACTGACAACGGTGGCGAGTTTATGTCTCACCAATTCTCCTCCTTCCTCGCTCACCATGGCATCTCGCACCAGTTGAGTGCACCATACACTCCTCAGCAGAACGGCGTTGTCGAAAGGTACAATCGTACTTTAGCGGAAATGGCTCGATCTATGTTGTATCTCGCAAATTTGCCTTTTTCTTTTTGGGATGAGGCAACCATATGCGCTAACTATCTTCGTAACTTGTGCCCGACAAGTGCTAGGCTTAACAATACCCCCATGGAAGCATGGTCCTCTATAAAACTCGATGTCCGCCACCTTCGTACCTTCAGTTGCGAAGTGAGGTATAAGAACCTCACCCATTCTACCGGGAAATGGGGTGCTCGCGCGTTTCGTGGAACGTTTGTAGGGTATGCCACTAACTCAAAAGCCTACCGCATTTGGTGCCTTTCGCGTTGTCGTGTGATCACCACACACGATGTTGCTTTTAACGAATCCCCCCTTCTCCAAACTCTCTCCCGTCCTCCCCTTCCATCCTCTCCTGTCGACCTCTCCTCTTATCCCTCTCTTTGTGATTTCCCCACCCCCATCCAATCCCCACCCGACTTTATTTCTATCTGAGTTCCCCCACTTTCCCCACCTCCACTCCCCTCTCTTCCTCCCACCCCTTTTATCAATGACCCCATCATCTCAAATGATCCCTCTCCCTCCCCATCTCGGTCCTCTCAACTTACCCATGATGATGATCCTCTCTTTTCCTCTCTTTCGTCCACTATACTCCCTCCCCCTCCCCTCCTTTCAGATCCCCACCCTCTTTTATCCCCCCCAATACATTTCGTCGTTACCCGACCAGATCTCGTGGTCCTCAGTCTCGCCTTATTGAGACCATGGGTCATGCATCCCTTGCTTGCGCTTATTCAACTGGTGCCTCTGCCTCTCTCATCTCCACTCACCTTTCTCTCAAATCCGCTCTCAAACGCCCTGACTCTCATCTTTGGAAAAGTGCAGTTGACGCAGAGTATTCCGCCGTCATATCCAACAACACTTCGAATCTTGTTCCTCTTCCTTCAGGTCGCAAAGCCATCGGTTCAAATTGGGTTTTTTGCTTTAAACAAAAAGCGGACGGATCCGTTGACAAATACAAAGCCTGATTGTTAGCCAAGGTATTCTCCCAAATTGAAGGTATAGATTTCAGTGAAACTTATGCTCCAGTTGCTCGTCTCACGTCGATTCGAGCTCTCCTTCCATTAGCTGCTAAACATGATTTCCATATTCATCAAATGGACGTTAAAAATGCCTTTCTGAACGGTGTCCTCTCAGAAAACATTTTTATGCAGCAACCTGGAGGGTATGTGTCCTGTGGCTCTAAAACTTAGTTGTCACCTCATCAAAACAATATACGGTTTGAAACAATCTCCTCGTGTTTGGAACCAGATTATCGATGCCACTATGAAGAAAGAAGGCTTCACTTGCATTGACGCTAACTTTAGCATCTATTTTTGTGGCTTAGGTGCTTCTTTAATCATCGTTGCTATTTTTGTTGATGACCTCATCCTTGTTGGTCCGTCTCTTTCTGAAATTTCCAGCGTTAAACTCCTTTAACGTTATTTTGACATGAGTGACCTCGTTGAACTCACATATTACCTTGGAATCCAAGTCCTCCGTAATCGCTCCACTAAGACTCTTTGCATCTCCCAGGAAACCTTTGTCTTTGATCTCCTTGACCGTTTTGGTATGACCGATTGCTCTTCTATCTCCACCCCTTTGGATGCCAATTCTCCTCTTGTCCCCTCCACCGACACCCTCCTCTCCCCTCTGCTCCATGCCACTTACCGCTATATGGTGGGCGCTGTTATGTATGCCATGCAAGCCACTCGGCCAGATATTGCTAGAGCGGTTACAAAACTTAGTCAATTTCTTCAAAAACCTTCTCTAGATCATCTTGCGGCTGCTAAATGAGTCTTTCGATATCTGCAAGGCACTAAATCCTTCTGCCTCACTTACTCCTCCTCTCTTACTCCTCCTCTAGTTCTACTACCCTCATTGGCTTTGTTGACTCTGATTGGGCGCAAGATGTTTTTCCGCTATTTTACTACAGGCTCTTGTTTTTTCTTGGGGAATGGGCTTATCTCTTTGTCTTGCAGGAAACAACCTACTACAGCTTGCTCCATTACTGAAGTTGAATACATGGCTACTTGCCATGCCGCTAAGGAAGCTGTTTGGCTTCGAACCCTTCTCACCAATCTTGGTTTTCCTCCACCCGGACCCACTCCCATCAACTCCGATTCTGAAGGTGCCCTTGTTTTGATCAAGAATCCAATTCACCACAAGGGCACCAAGTACATCGACATCCAATATCACTATTCTCGGGAGCGTGTCGAGGATGGAACCCTTCAATTTTTCTATGTGAAATCTGCGCATCATGTTGTTTTTTAGAAAGCTTAAGTCCTCTTTATGCCTCAGCTGTGAGAGAGAGCTGTTCGGGACTTAAGCTATTTTTGATTGAGTTCGGTTCAGTAATTACCGAAATTAGTGTGACAGTGAAGTTGGGAGTTCACGGTTCATTCACACTTGGGACACGTGTCGTCACTTGGGAGAATGCGTGAGTATGTCCTCCGTGGACGTACGGAAATTCGGCAGGACCACTTATATCATGTTCTATGGATTCATTCGTTTCTGTCTGAGGTGATCCATTCGTTTCTGTCTCAAGTGTCACCGTCATTTCTGTGTGAGGAGTTGTAGATTGCTCATTAGTCACTTGTCTCACTCCATCAAGACCATCTCCCTCTTGCTTCTCTATTCAGGTGTTAGTGCAAATACATTCACTGACTCTGACTCATCTTTCACAAGGATGTTTCTGGCAACTTCAATTTGATCAGTGCTTGGTATATTGACTCTATATCCTTTTGCATTATTATCATACTGGCGACGACTTCAATTTGATCAGTACTTGGTATATTGACTCTATATCCTTTTGCATTATTATCATATCCTAGTAGGATGCCAGGCATTCCTTTTGGCTCCATTTTCCATCTGCTTGGATCATTGTAAAGTATAAAAACTTTACTGCCAAAAACTCTAAAATGACTAACATCGAGTTTTTCTTTTGTCCAAAGTTCATAAGGAGTTTTTCCTGGAGTTGCTTTACTTTCTAGCCTATTTTTAATATATGCAGCACAATTTAAGGCCTCTGCCCAATATTTCACACTTATTCCTTTATCTGCCAACATAGTCCGAGCACACTCTACAAGTGTCCTATTTAATCTTTCTGCAACTTTATTTTGTTCAGGTGAGTATGGAACCGTTGGTTGTCGAGAAATTCCATGCTCCTTGAGAAAATCTGAAAACACCTGTGAGACATATTCGCCTCTGTTATTGGATCTGAGATTTAAAATAGGAACTCCATGTATCTTTTCGCTCCATATTTTATATTCTTGAAAATACTCAAAGACGTCACTCTTTTTCTTTAGGAAGTACACCTTAGTATATCTTGAAAAATCATCCGTTAGTGTAAGCATATATCGCACTCCCCCTATAGAAGGTATTTTGTAAGACCAAACATCCGAATTTATTATTTCTAAAACTCTCTTAGCTATATGATTACTTGCAACTGGAAATGGTAGTTTGTGAATTTTGCCTAGAGCACATCCATCACATAGCTCATTTGACTTATCTTGTGACAGTTTTACTCCTTTGATTACATCATTTTTCACCATTTTTCCTAATTTTTCTCTATGAACATGTCCCAACCTTTTATTCCATAGATCATTATCATTTGTTACAGCCGAGTAAAGAACTTTCTTTCCATTAAATTCGTCAGCCAGATTAAGCCTATACATCATATTTTCTCCTCTTGTTCCTACAGCTGCAACAAATCCGTTCTAACTGACCACTTGTTTCCCATGCTTCAAACTTACTTCAAATCCTTTGCTTTCTACCAATGATGTGCTAAACAAATCCAAACTGAACTGTGGAATATATAACACATCAGACAGGAAACACATCATTCAGAGTCCTGTCTACTGTCTGACCATCTATTTTGAGTTTGAGATTCACCTTTCCTTTCGAGCTTGCTACTACATAGATGTCATCTGCATAGTAGATGTCTTGTGGTGAGATGGGCTCAAGATTTTCAAATAGCTCCATGTCTCCACACATGTGAGCTGATGCTCCTGTGTCCATAATCCATGTGTTCTCTTTCGGTCCGAATCTTGCACTTGTCATCGCAAACATTTCTTTTCTTGACACAATTGGAAAACTGCTAATTTGTTTGTCAATTTTTTCTTTGTCTTCCTGGATATTTTCCTTTTCGGCCAAAAAGATAGATGCCTTTTCAGGTTGCTTATAATTTTGTCCTTTGTTTGAAGAGTGTCGGTTGTTGTTCCATCCCTCTCGAAAATTTCCTGTCAGAGCGTCTTTCTTCAGAATTGGACATTCTCGTACCAAATGACCTTTGTTGAAACAATAAAAACATGCCCATGTTTTGTTACTTGATCGACCCGTTTGATACTGATTTCTATTCTGAAACTGAGTGTTCAATACTTGTCCTGACTTACTTCCTTTCATTGCTAGATTAGTAGATTCTTCTTCTAACACTAGCTGAATTGCTATTGTTAGATTCCAAGATGATTGGTCTATTTTCTTTAGTGCATTAGAGGCGCCTTTATATTCTTCAAGCAAACCTCTCATAAGCAACATGGCTTGCTGTGCAGCAGGAAAAACACCTTCTGAGCATGCATTTTCTAAAAACAACTTCCTAAGACCATAACAATAATCTGAGATACGACCACCATTGTACTTATACTCAAAAATACTTGTAGCAGTTATCATTTATCGCTGAACATTCGTTTGTTGATACATATCTTCCAAGGATGTCCAAATTTCTTTCGCCTTGTCCATCTGAATGTGTGCCATTCGGATTTCTAAAGATAGTGCCTTCGTGAGCGCGCTGACACACTGTGTATTCTTCTTGCTCCATGTAGGATCTGTTTCGGCAAGGGAACCGTCCACCACATTCATGAGCTCTCTTTCGACAAAATACAGCTTCATGATTCCTCTCCAATATAAGTAGTTGTCTCCATCAAACCTAGGTACTCTGGGCTGTGGGCCCATAACCTGTTGCTCTGCAGCAACAGGGATACTACCAGAAGCTGCAGAGTCACCCACAGAGTCACCCATTTAATTCAGCAGAAAGACAACGCAAAAAAACCACACAAATGGCCACTTTGACCAGCTTACACTTAACACTACAAAAAGCCACTTAGGCTTACAACGTAGCTCACTTAGAGCTCACACTTAACAATATACTGACAGAGTTTCAAGCACAAACAAGCACAAACTCTGATCAGTCACAAAGTGACACACTTACAAAAACAGTCTTAAATGTCACTTTCCTTAGTGAACTTGTACAAGTTAATTCAATCATATGTCTAATTCCTACTTTATACAAACAAGACTATCTGAATATTTATCTGCCAATAAGATCAATGTAGGCGCACTATCGTACTGCCGGTTCCACTACCTAGTGCACTTAATCCTAAGTACAATTTCCTGCTGCAAATAATCTTGATTTGTCCTAAGTAATTCATGCTGATCGGTACTTCTTTGATTGTACCTGATGATCTATCATACACCGACTTTCTCCAACACAAATAAGGAGTTTGTACACCGACAATCGAATCTGTCCATATAATCCGCGGTGATTTCCGTCCGTAGGTCGTAACAGAATGTTTCATTTTAGTACGCACGGATTTTTTTTGGTATTAAGTTTCTCTTCGTCTGACGCGTTTGAATTCTGTAACGTCTCTTTAAAGTAGACAACATTTCATCGCTGGTCATCGCTATTCTAGCGACGAGATTATCTCATCGCTAAGAGTCCATAGTTTTCCCAAAAATAATAGTGATCGCATCTAAGCATTGTATTGTTACATTATATGCAACTGTAATTTAATCCTGTGCAAGCTGTACTTCACTCGCGATGGCATAACCTTTTGTAAATGGAATGCATATCAAATTGTGTATTTTTTCAGTGATGGAATCCAAGCAGCCAATCAATACATTAGCATGTGTTCGACTACATTGTAAACCGACAACGTATCGGTCACTTGAATGTCGTAATCTTAATCCTTATTCTCAGCTTTATCTAGTTTTTCTTGTCTTCCTCGCATTGATCGACATCGTTCTATGTCTTGTTTTCCAGAATCAGAGTAGCGCCTTATTTTGATAGAAATAGAAGAAGAACGTGTGTCAAACAAAATATTATGCTTTGTTTTGTTGTAAATGAAATTTATATCACAGACATTGTGTGTTTCTGCGGTGATCTTATCCAACAATGAATTGATATATTACTTTGAAACTGTAGTCTTAATCTTATGCATGTTTCACTCCATTCATGGTGGCGGAACCTTCTGACTACAATTGAGAAGATGACCCAAAGGACACCGAACAAGGCAAACCTTAAATTTTTTGTCATTATTTTTTCCAAAGCGACCGCTCAGGTTGATTTTCAACTGTCCACCGATCAGAGGTCGCAAACGGTCAACCGAAACCGTGACCGACCGTTAACCGACCGCCCGCGCCGGTTCCGGAACGGATTCGGTTGCCAAATTTTGAGGGCCGGGCGGTTGTGGTTGGTTGATTCACCAGAAAAAAAAAACGGTCGGTTACGGTCGGTCAACCAAAAAACTAAAAAAAAAGAAAAATTTGTACTGTCCATACAACCCTACATTATTATACTTTGTACTCTTTGGTATCGTGGAAGTACGTGACATCATGATTAGCGTCGCAAATCTGACACGGTAGAAACACTATTCATTTCGCAAATCTTAGGGAACGCGACAAAGCGTCACAAATTTGACGCGGTAGTAACACTATTTATTTCGCAAAACTTAGGGGACTCGACAAAGCGTCGCAAATCTGACACGTTAGTAACACTATTTATTTCGCAAATCTTAGGGAACGCGACAAAGCGTCGCAAATCTGACACGCTAGTAAACACTATTCATTTCGCAAATCTAATGGAACGCGACAAATCGTAATCTTTGGCTTATTCATACGTCGTACATTAGTTAATTTTGTACTTTTTCGGTTACGGGCGGGCACGGTTAGTTGGGAGAAATCGAGTTTCGGTTAACTTTTATTTTCGTAAACGTCGGTCGGTTAATGGTTAACAATTTTGGAGCGTGACATAACCCGGTCGGGCGTCGGTTACTCAGATTTTGAAAAAAAAAACGGTCGGTTTCGGTTATGTAAAATTTTGACTTTTGCGACCTCTGCCACTGATGCTGTGCCGATATCCGATATCCGATTCTGTTATATGTACTCCAGTGCCGGTGCGTGAAAGCTGAAACTACAGTACACCGCAAATCGTAATTAGAGTAGTGAAAAAATTAGAGTAAAAAAACCAAAAAAAACAATTAGAGTAACGAACTCTAATTTATGTGATATAACTTTTTCACAGAGGCAGTTTACTCTAATTTATTTAAGTACTCTATATTGGATTATGTCGGCAATAAAAATCCGCGCTGAAATTATGAACACTAAATTACGTAGACGTACAAAATTTGCCAGTCCGTATAGTTTTGATGTCATTATGACGCTAGTATAATTTGTCGCGCTGAATGTCAGTTAATGTTCACACTGACGACGATGCTGTCGACGGACAAGAGTTGTGCGAATGGCTTTTTTTCGATGTGATTCATTTTTCGTTTAGTGCGATTTCACGTGCGAGCGCGGTTCTTATTTGTACCTTTTTACTTTAAAAAATACAACTTTGCACGGTCGAACGTCGTCCGTACTCCACAATATTTTAAAAAAACCTATATTACAAATTATTACGCTAATTAAACTTACCTAAATTAGAATAATGAAAAAATTAGAATCGATTACTCTATTTGATTTCATAGAGTCGAAATTTTGAGCGACCGAATTAGAGTAATTTACTCTAATTACGATTCGCGGTGTACAGTACACCGCCAATCGCTATTAGCGTAGTGTACGCTAAATCAGTCCCGCTTTTTTTTTTTTTATTCTCCAATGGCATAGCTTATTCTATTTTTTATGTACGCCATTTAGGGTTTTTTCCAAATACGGTACAAAACGGAAGTACGTCATCTTTAAATAGTGTTGTACGGTCATAAACAGACCGTACAAAGCGTACCTTTAAGTGAAAAGTACAATTCATTATGTTTAGTAGCCGTGATGCATGAGAATGTGCGGTCTAAAAAGGGATCAAGTGTCAAATATCACGTTTGCATATATTCGTCCAACAACACGTTTCGACTGTGTGAACGTACGATTTGTGTACGATTTGTCAGATTTTGTCCAAATACCTATACTAGTGTAAGGATGTTTGCGACCGACATTTACTTTTTCATAGACCCAAATTAGAATTATTAAACAATTAGACTGTATGCTTTTTTTCAAAATTTTCAAATTCTTAATTAGCGTAAACCACGGTAATTATTCATATACGCTAAAGAAACTTCTACGCTAATAGCGATTGGCGGTGTATTGTACAGAACAGGCAAGATCCCAATCGTTGGTTTTATCTTTTTCTTCCAGGAAATATGTTACAAGAAACAATCTTTGTGACACCCTCGCGTCCTATCGCAAGTGCCTTGACCGATTTGAAACGAATTCTTTGCACGAAAACTGTACGGATAACCTTTTAGAGCAAGTACCTCTCTCCTTTGAAAGCGAAGCGAAGGAACTGCTGGAAGCCTGGCAGTATATATTTGTCTCCTCCTGTAAATTAAAACACGACAGGTTTCAAGGATCTTTAGTTGCTTGCAGCTTTCTTTTCGCCGAGACAGATTTAAAACTACCAAAAGAACATGCCTGATGAAATTTATGATTCCGAGGAAGACGATGACTACGATCCTTCCACCGAAAAAGGTGTGGAAGGAGAGAAGTCTGAGTCTCGTAAAAAACGCCAAAGGTGATTATTTTTTTGTGACATCAATTTGGCAAGAAAGGTTTCCTGCTGGATTGATTTGTCAAATCATGTACAATTATTTTCACAACACAAACAAAAATAAAAATTTATATGGAATGGTTTGAATATGGAACCTTCTTGTCCATGTTTTAAATTTTGAAAGTTTTTTGAGCTTAAAAGTTCCCGATGAGAGTTGTCATCTGCCTGAAAGTTTTCGATCAAAAAATTTAATGAGCGTAAAAAGAATCATTGCTATCTCTATAAATGGAAAAAAAGGTTTTTCAATTGAAGGAAGCAGGAAAGAAATGAACGACCTCACCAATTATAGCATTTGCAAGCCTATGTTACAGCTGAAAATGAATAATATATATTTATGGATATAGATTCACTCTAGTACGAGCCTCTGAAGATAAGGTTTATTTTCGAAGTTTGAAGGGTGGGGTTTTGCCACAATTTTACCTGATGAATACTTCTTAATTGCTGAAACATTTATGGCGGAAATGTAGCCGTGCACAAACTTTGATTAGCCCCGTTTTTTTTTTTTTGCACAAAATTTCTATTTTTTTTTTTGAAGCATTCACCGTTTGATGTCCTTTCTTATGGCTTTCGTTCATTACCTCTTCAGAAGTAGCAGTTTTCTTATTCCTTTGCTCTTTAGGCTCTCTATTACATCGTATTGAAGTTTAAATATCCATTGAACGCCTTTTGACAAAAGCAGTCACTTGCTCCGACTCCTTAAACAACAAGTAGCTTCCTGCTTACATCGTTGACCAGCATTAGTGCAATTTACATACTTTGTTCGATTTTAAATAGAACGAATTTCACTTCATATATGTACAGTGGATTTTATTTTTCACCAGTCCAGGTTCTCCAAGTTAGCTTTTGTAATATCTTTCTTTGTTTCACACTTGCAGTCATATATAGTGCCGGGCAGTGTGTCACGGTTGACAGCGTGTTTGTGTAAAGTAGAGCCCTGGAATTATAGCATGCCTTGCGTGATTATGTTGGATTGAGCTGAAACTGCAAATACCTGGATCTATTTTCAAGATACAGGATTTTTCTTAACTCGCATGTAAACGTAGGTCATGCATGCAGCTTATGATTAAGCATACAGTTGCATGAACGATTTGCAGGCCCGAGGATTTTAAAGGACCAGAAGAGCTGGCTGGGGGTGGAAGAGGAAAAGTATTGAGTGTTGGAGCAGATCCTTTGGGACAGTTGAAGGCCAACGGTAAGAGCCAATTCTCCAAGGCGGATTTCTTTTACCCTATTGAATGTGACAAATAGTACAAGCAGGCAGGTAGCTTTTCTTAGAATATCCGCTAAGTGTTGTTCAAGTAGTTTTCTGGCCACTTCTGCCAAGTCTATTTTTTTCTTTTCTTCGCAGATGCGCCAATTCTATTTCACACAATGAGCATAGAATGACTGTCCATGTTATTGAAACGCAAAATGGTATTGGACAGCTAAATACAGCAGAATCCGTTTTTGGTTTAGCTTGCTGCAACAGAGTCGGGTCACTTTCTGGGTTGACGAACATTTGCATTTGAAGTGGCTTGCTTAAACACGCGGCATTTTTTTTATTTTTTTCTTTTTATACTACTTGGAATTAAAGAATTATTCCAAAGACCTGACATTTGAAAAAATCGGGTTTCCATTCGTGTTTCTCGGCAGCTAAGAAAGCGAAAATTAATGCCATATGGGAGACCTTGAATAGTAAAAGCAAGAATGTGCTTCTGTCGTCAAATGGATTTGGCACAAGTACAGGCCAAACTGGAGCTTCTGGAAAATCTGGGCCAAGGAAAGGGACCGCATCATCTGTGCCTGTAAGAGATGTCCCTGTTCAATTTTAATGGGGAAAGCTAAGAAGAAGTAATGAATACACCGAAGTCATTAAAAGGAGATGTTTGGCTAGATAGCCAAGAAACAGAAGTCGACATGGAGGGTAAGGACTAGATATTTGTCAGAGAGAAAAAAATGAACTTTGAAGCATGATTTTGTCACTGTGAACTGGAGTATTTCTGTTGAAATGTATTTTCAAGGTTAATAACTCCGAAAAGCTATGTATTCAGGTGAACTGCGAGATTATCAAGTGTGTAAGGACTTCATCATAAGGCGTAACTTGCATTGTTGCAGTTCCTTACGATTTGGATATCGGAACATGCATGTTATTCTTGAACAAATCGTTTATAAAATATTGAGTTTTCACTTGCATCTTAAGATGTTGGTGAGAAAAATTTACAAAATTTATTGGCAGCTTGATTGACAGGGTTGTTCTCGAGTTGACAAGCTGCATCATAGATTGTATGTGTTGGCCTATTTGGTATCATGAACTTTGAAGGTTTGTGTGTCTGAACTTGTGTGACAAATGTGAGAATTAAGTATGAGAAGGTATTACCCATCTTGCATGGTAGTATCATCGTCATGCTGCTTCATGTATTCGCAAGCCTTTTTTTTTTCCCTATCTTTCTTTTTCTATTCTTTGTATTATAAAGTCTAGTTTCTGCTTTAAATCCTTGAGGCATCCTATTGTCTAAAAGCAATATCATTTTTTCACGTGTGCAGTCATGGATGGTTAGTTTGGGTCTTGCAAAACCGAATGCAGCTCGGGCAGCTACCAATGGGACTCCTCCAGCCGTTCCTGTTGATCTTAAGAAAGCTGAAGCAATTTCGGCTGTTGCTAGTGCTGAAGCTATGCCATCAGAGAGAAATGGATCCGCAGATGTTGCAACAAGAAGGGAAGATTCCGCAACTGAATGCCAAACCGCCACTGTAGATGGAGAAACTGAGATTACTGACCAAACGTCTGAAGCAAAAAATCCTAGATACGATAAAAACGGACAGGATTCGATAAATAGTGAGATTGGAGAAACCCAAAGTAGTGTCGTAGACAGAAAAACGGACGGTTGCAAAGGAGTTGAAGGAAAAGGGGTTTCTGAGAGCAGCCTAGCCATAGCTGCAGCAGCACTTTCAGCGGCAAAAGCGGTTCATACAACAACGAGTGTACATGCGGATGGGAAGTTGAAGGTACGATTGCTTTTCACCAATGCCGGATAACATGTTTTAGCGTCATATCAAATGTTCTTTAATTGAAACCGGGGGGGTTGAGAGGCACGATTCTAGCTCTTTGTTTGCAAAGAGTTCAAATTTTGTTGTGTGCAATTCTTCATTTACCAACTGCGGGTGCTGGCCAGGTAACCGAAGTACACGACTTTGCGGGCCAGGAAGTTGAAGTGACAACTCTTGTTGACCCAAATTCAAAAGCAGCTCAAAGTATTAAAAGAAAGGCAGAATTTCAGGTAAATACTTACGCCATCTAATGTTTGGACATGTTGAACATATTGTTGTTGATTTTGTTGCCCATCCTCATTGGTTGACTTATTCTATGGTCGTGAAGAACAACTGTTCCAAATTGAGTGTCCATTGGCTATGTCCTAATTTTCCATGTATCAACCTCACTATAGGCCATATGATTAAGTGAGGCTGTATCTGATCATGTTTGGGACTTCATGTGCATCTTTCTGGTGAGAAACGGCAAGTCATTCCTAGCAAGATTAATTCGGTAAATTCTTTCGTGTTATTAACTTTGTCACATCTCAACATTTCAATTGCGATGTAGAAAAGAGAAGAAATATATGTTGGGCTATTTGTGCATTTTTTTTTTTTATTACTACTTTATTTTTTCTCCCTTGCAATGTTCTATCCTAGTACTGTTCTTTTGGCTTCCATGTTCATCTCACCGTGTTGCTTTGGCCATGCTTTCAAAGCCATCGAAACGGGAGGTTGGGATTCAACCATGACTTAGATCTTGATTGTGACATAACATGTGGATACTCCTGTGTAGGCAAAATCGTCGAGTGGAATCGACGCCATGTTAGCGCAAATTGAGCGAAAAAAAAAACTAAACATTTTGGACAAGTCACGCAAGGTAAGTGTGGAAAAAGAAGACCAACATGAGTACATTGGGAGCATTTTGTTTTCTTCCTGCACCAGTTTTTTTGTTTGCATATACTTTTTAAAGCCTGCACCCATTATGACTGTTTTTGTTTTTTTGATGGTTGGTTGTTTTGTAGGATTGGGGCGAGTACAAAGAAGAAAAAGGGGTGATTGAAGAATTAGAGGTTTTTAAGAAGAGTGGAACAACCTACACAGAAAAGGTGGATTTTCTTAGCAGAGCTGATTTACGAGAATATGAAAAGGAGAGGGATGCAAGACTTGCGGCAAATAGGAGGCGGGCGTCTAATACTCTAACAGAAGATTGACCTTGGGCAATGGTAGCTTATGTATCTACAATTATTTTGTAGCTTTAGACGTTGACTGATATTCGAGTAGAAGCTGCTTCTTCTGTTCGCAAATCATCCATTTTAGTGTAGGCAGTCTTTATGCATTTTTTTCTGTTTCTATTTTTTTTTTCCATCCACACGTTTCCTTTGACATTGCCGAATAGTGTGGAATGGACTGAAATTCTCAAGATGCAGCAATAGCCAGAAAGCTGAGGTAGTTGACCTTCATTGAGGATTTATTATCTTTGATGTAACAATGCCCAAAATCTGCAATTTCTTGCATTTCTTGAGGAAGGCCACATTTCTTCTGCCAATGGTAACGAGTATACGTTTTAATAATTTTTAGTGTGACGAATGTAAAACAATGGACGGTGGGGTTTTAAAGCAAAATAAAAAGGTATCTTTGTGTATGTTTTTGTGTCTATCATGTTTGATATTGCCGTGTGCTTGTGGTTCGACCACATTAAATACATCAAAAAAAGTATTGTGTTTTTAATGAAGAGGCCACCTTTTTTCTGTTTGACTCCCTCTTTTTTTTGCTCAGTGAGCATATTTGAGGCATGCTTTAAATAGTCTAAAGCATGCATTACTAGAGCACTTCATGCAATCAAAATTATGTGCACGAAACATATTGTACCAATAAAGGACAGAGAGAATCGCACATTATACTCTTCAGCTTTTTAAAAGTGTGGATCCTGGCATTGACTATTTTGCTGCTGAATAAAAAACATGGGAGGTCCTGAACATTTCAAAAGGATGGTGGTGTTGGTGTGTCTTTACATTAATCACAGCCATAAGAAGACAAAAAGGGATGGTTATGATAAGCTCATAGGCGTCCTGCATTTCAATTCTTGTAGTTTTACTTCGTATACGAAGGGAAGTTGCTCCAGAGCTTCTCATATGGCTGGTTATACTACACCGCGAATCGTTATTAGTGTCAAAGTTTAAATAGTGTTGAAGGTAATTTACCGTAATTGATGCTAATTAAGAATTTGATTTTATTTTTTTAAAAAGGTGTATTGTAATTTCGGCTTAATGCTAATTTGGGAATAGCTAAAGTGAAATATTATCCGTACGATTGTATACATTAACATATGTATTCGCACAAAATATTAGAAATCGTACGCCGTCGTGAAATTTAAACATCCTTACATGTCAGACTAATTTACGTGTTAGACTAATTCCGTTTTTTGAGCGCACCTTCCTATGCGTGGGCATATGATTTAATTCAATTTTTGTAAAATTTTCACTTGAAAATGTACATTTATGTACGGTCTGTCATCGACCGTACACCACACTATTTAGATCTTATTGTACCTTCGTTTTTTAAGCTATTTTGCACGGTACCTTAATTAACGTAAAGGAAAAATTAAAATCATGTATCCTATTTGAGGAAAAAAATCAAAATTTTAAGAACCCAAATTAGTGACTTTGACACTAATAACGATTCGCGGTGTACCATTGGACTTTGAATAATCGCTGCAGAGAAGTACAAAAACTAATTTGGTCAGACTCCAAATATCGAACAACCTAAAGTATCATAATTGTATGCAACATTCAAACATGTTTGTTCATAGCAATGTTTAACAGGCCACTTTAAATGGGAATTTTAGTGTCGCGCTGTTTCAATCAACCGTAAAAAATAAAAAGAGAAAAACATTCTAGTTAGAATACCTGTTTCACTACTGAGTATTTTAGCTGGTGATCGACAGCAGTGTCTGCACAGAAGAAGGGAAGATAGAGGTAGAGAAATGAGAACTGGAAGGAGCAACAGGAGAAACAGGAGTAGGAGAGGAGAATGAGTGCTCTGTCGAGAAAGGTAAAGAGGGAGAGGTATAATGAAGGAGAGTGGGAAGCAGGGTAGGAGAGGAAGGTAAGGGGAGGTGAGGAGAGAGGGAAGATGTATCGGCAGAAAATGAAGGGGGAGGAGGAAGACTGGGAACCGAGGGAAGAGTAGCAGCAGTGAGAGAGAAAGAGTCTCGAGGAACTGCGGAGGATTGAGGAGAAGGTTGAAGAGGAAGGGAGGGACGGCGGTAAAAGTAGTGGAGGGAGGATAACCTTACAAGACTTGCGCCAGAGTACCAAAAAAATAGACATTCTACGAAACGAAAATGGTCCAAATGTGCTTTGACTAATAATGTGTCACGTCACAGTTTCTCACGATGATGCTAGTACCTGCAAAAAAAAAAATCGCCACTTAAAACATTTTTTCTCCGTACACTCTTGTCCAATTCTCAATTTAAGACCGTCAATTGGAAACTGAAAATCTTACTTTTCAATCGTAATCGTCAGATCTAAAAATTGACACGCGTGTACGGAGAAAAGATGTTTAAAGCAGTTCAAAAGTAGGCGTTTTTATGGTAGGCCTTTGATCGGCGCCTTTATCGTAATTTGTGTCATGGGCTTTTCATGTGAAAACTTCTTAGATCGCTACTTTGATCAGCGACCGTCCGATCGTCCGAATCTGACGGTGTAAATAAAATGTTTTGGTCCGAATGTTTTAATTGGTCCAATTTTTGGTCCGAACGTTTTAATTGGTCCGGTTAGGTCCGAATACAATATGGGTCTTAAGGTCATATTGTATGTTTTGCATGCAATAGGCATATTGTATGGGCCTACTTTCACCTACTTTTGAACTATGGTTTAAAGAGACGAAAAAAACATTAACAATGTTGCTGAAGACCTTCACTGATGTTTCCAGTCCATATCTGACAAAAAATGTTAACATGTTGTGTTTAGAAAATGGTTGACACCACATTTTAACATTCATTACTATGTTATTTTGCAGCTTCCAATAATGGCAGTTGCATCAGTCCAATATTGTTATCGATGTTAGATTGTTAGGTCACTACAGAAGCCAAAAACTTAACTCCTATATGATCGCAAATTCACTATGGTGGCAATTTTCGGCAACACTTACGCAAATACTGCCAAAAGATAATGTACAGTACCTTGCAAGGTTTACATGAGATTATTTGGAACTTTGCATTCAAATTTAAAATATTGCTTCGGAGCGCCTCGGCAAATTATAGTTCAAAATTAGGTGAAAGTAGGCCCATACAATATGTCTATTGTATGCACAACATACAATATGACCTTAAGACCCATATTGTATTCGGACCTATTCGGACAATTTAAACCATTTGGACCAAAAATTGGACCAATTAAAACATTCGGACCAATTTTTTTTATTTACACCGTTAGATTCCGACGATCGGACAGTCGCTAATCAAAGTAGCGATCTAAGAAGATCACATGAAAAGCCCATAACACAAGTTACGATAAAGGCGCCGACCAAAGGCCTACCATAAAAATGCCTACTTTTGAACTATGCGGCAAATAGACCAAGGATAAAAAGTGCGCACAACGTCACGTTTCTGAGCTGCGAAACAAGGCAGTTAGCGAATATTGAGTATTCGTAATTCGTAGCTAGGAGGGTATTTTATTTTTCGTAAAGGTGACTCGGCGAGTCCTTTTGTCACTTTGTTTTATACTTTTGTCCCTGCCCGAAGGACGGCCAAATACTGTAGTGACCTACACGAATGCCTGTCAGAATGCTACGGTACAAAACCAGGATTTGTACTTTCCTGTTTACTGCTGAGCGCGGTTTCTGGTATTTTAAACACTTTCTGAGTAATTATTTCGTGATGCTCATTAGGAGAAAACTAGTTCAGGGATTCTCGTGCGGACTGTGCCAGTCGCTATTCCAACAAATTGCATGAAAAGTACATCAAATTTTATGAATACTAGACTTTGAGGGTGAGGTTCCATTAGGGGAAAAATGTCGTTGTTTACTGAAAGACGTACTGTTTCATACAGTGGCGTACCAAAATATATAAAAATGTCAGAAAAACAAGCCTGCTGAATGAGGGATTTGATTCTCCACGTTTATGGTCGTAAACGTGGACCGTCAGATAAATAATCGGATACGCCATCGTCTGACACTTTGAGTTCGCAACAAGTGAGGGCGTGTTCCCATGTAACCGAAACTTTGAAACGTTACTTTGGATTTTAGCGCAGATTTTACGGTGTACTTTTTAAAGTGTTACAATGCCAATCATTACTTGCGCCTTCATTACTTCAAATATGTGACAGGTGTAGACGTCTACAAAATATGCGACAGCCTACGATAGTACGAAATGAAATGTAGACGACTACGAAACTTCCTAAAATTAGTGACGTCTACAAAAACGGCGACGGTTGTAGTCGTCAAGTTTTTGTGACATTGTAGATGTTTAGGGTTTTGTGACATTGCGAAGTCATGCTACCTTGTGACGTCATCAACACGTAAACTTTCCGCCATGGCTTCCCGATTTCTTTTTCTTACCATTTATCATTCGATATGCCATCAAAATGAGACCAAAAATATATTAAAAAAGGAAAAAAATATATCTTTCATTTGATAATCATTGCTGCATTTCATTTAGAGATGAGAGAAAGAGGAGCGGTCGAATGAAAAATATGAGGAAGTAGAAGATGTAAATTTTTGCTAAGGACCCATGAATGAAAGTGGAGGTCCGAGACCCCAACGATTTTTTTTCCGTACATGCTTGTCATTTTTGTACGTACATGCGCGTGACGAGCATGGAAAAAAATAGCGTATACTTCTCCCTCGTTCAAAAAAATTCGAAGACGTTTCACGTGTGCAATAATTGCTTTCTATTCGTCGACAGGGTGTTTTTTTGGCTAAAATCAGATCGCGATTTGATTCCATTACAAGTGTGAAGATGAGGTGGAAGTGGGTCGCGATGATAATAAAGCCAAATTGCCGTACCTTCCGAGTTACAAGTTGACGCAAAATGTACTTGTATTTTTGCCCATTTTTCGTACGGCGTAGTATTTTCTCGTTGGAAGTACCATTTTCTGTGAAACGACGGGAAAAAACCCTTACTTGAACACATGGGAACACGCCCTAAAAGTTTAATACAAAATACGATAAAAATATGATGAAATATAACTGTATGCTGTTCGGAAGTCGGCAGATGACGGCATCTGACATCATAAAAAGCGTCGGGACCTGACCCATTCTCCGTACGAAACGCTCGGGACGTGACTACATAGTCCGTCCCAGACCTTCTTGTCCTACCGTGTTGCCACGTAGGCCTCGGTTCGCTGTGTGCGTGGCAGAAAAGGACAGATTACCTGATGACGACATCACCTATCATTCCCATGTTTTTCCAGTTCGAAAAACTACGTTAAGAACATCTCCGATGATTAACTGGAGCCAACGCGTTTTGGCACATAGAAACGTAGAATGTGTTCACCCTACGCAGATTTTATTCAATGCGTCGTACGAGTCACTTTTTATTTTCGCTGGTAAAAATATGTGGTCACAATATGCTGTCAGAGATTCTTTGAAGATTATCAGAATCGTATTCATCTATTACGTGGACAAATCAAAGTGTGCCACGCAAATACAATGTCGGTTACTGAGCCGACACAATGGAACGTTCGCTTCAGTAAACATTTTTTTGACATTTACTGAGACCGCGTAATGGAACAACGCTCTGACTGCCCGATTGTAATGCTCATGACCGGCAAATTGTAAAAAAAAAGGTACAATACTTAACATTCCATCAGAGTGTGCCAGTAAATGTATTCCGTACTGCAGTAAATTATTGCACAATCATCCCAGTAATTGAGTTTCTGTGGACGTGTCCAATTTTGAATTACAGATTATAATGTCATCAACGGATTGTGATCTTTTAGAATCGCGCGCCAGGTAAAGCGTACGGTATTCTGTACGAAGCGTCGGACAGGTGTAAAAGCGTAGAAAGGTATGAAGATTCAGTAGGAGGAGCAGGCAAGGGATAGGTGTCCCGGTTTGAAAACCTGCTGGATTCTGAGTCCACCCTGTCTGATGTCATATGGTATCTGGCACTTTGATTGGCTGTCCGGCTTACACTTTTGCTTAACGTGAAGGGCTTGTACACACCCGGTAGGTGGCTACAAAACAGTACAGTACATTTCAGTACAGTACTGTACCGTCCTCGTTGAGGACGGTTGACTTCGAATGGCTCGATGGAGTTATCGCTTCACGGATGCTAAAATAAATAAATATTGAACGGTAAAAGTAAAACCCTTGGACCCTTGAAGAATCTTGATAGATTTTCCGTAAAAATGTTTTTTTGAAAAACAAAAAGAATCGTACGAAATGGTACGAAAAAGTACGGTATTTTGTAAACTACAGTACAGTACTGTACAGTACAGTACCCTACTTTCACGCTGATGGAAGGTCACCCTAGATTCGATTCTGCTTGCCGTTGGAGGAGGGGCTGCAAAATTAACTGGCGTAACCTAAAATTTTATAAAATTCGCTAGGATACAAAAAAAACATACTAAACATAGGTGAAATAATGGTGGTTTTTTGTGAGGGAAATCAGCTGAATCTGAAACGATTTTCGTTCCGATCTGTCGTCATTGCCAATGCCATCTTTTTCCTTTGAAATTTATTGCAAGTAAACATATTTTCTCAAATTTCTTAAATTCATTTTAGTGTTAATATTTTGTGTAACTTAATCGATTACTTTTTTCTGTAAATATGTGTTTGTCAAATTTGACTTTTCATCTAAAAATCCTTTGAATTTAAAACAGTGAAGCCATTCCTTGCCGTACGATTTGCTATTCTGGATGGTCGCAAACCAGAAAAAAAACTCAGCAAGTACAATGATATTCTCATTAGACAAACTTACCACAATTAAGGTTTCTAAAAACGTTGACGTCATTCTTCGCTGCTGACGGCTTTCTTCCGTGCCGACGTCGTTTTTCCTCTTGCTGACGTCATCATCTCCTGTTGCTGACATTCACCACTGGCTGGCTCAGTGGGCGGCGGTAAAAGCCGCCCTTCAAATCCTGGAGGGTCAAAAACACTCAAAAAGGATAAAAAAGTTAGGAAAAATGATGGACAGAAGAAGACAAAACAACCTAATGTTGACTCCTCTGATGCCTTGGGGGAGCCAGGTACAGACCCTGCTGTCTCTTCAGGAATGCCATCTGTCGGTTCTCCGATCAGAAGAAATCCGCGATTTTCAACTTCACCAGCTGGAGGCTCGTCAGGAATTGGTCCACCTGTCAGCTCATGGAAGAAAGATCAAGGAGCAGCAGCAGGACCAGAAGATACCCGGAAGGTTACCTCAAGAGAAGGAAGTAGACAAAAACGTTCTAGGAATATTCCCTTGAGGTTGCTTTGGTTGACAGGCAAGACAATTTTGAAGATCGGATTTCAGCTGGTTGGGGAAGTTCTTGGGTTTGGATTAGGGTTGGGATTAGGGTTAGCGGTGACGTCATTCGTGTTGAGTTGCAGAAGGAGCTTGGAAGTGGAAGTTCCTCAGGTAAGTTTTAGGCCTTTTGAGATTTTTCCTGATTCTGTTTTTTGTTTGTTACGTTTATTTTTTTTATGATTGTGTTATGATTTTTGTAAGGATAATTCTGGTTTTCTTCGAGGTGTTCTGTTGGGTTTTTTAGGGGAAGGTATTTTTGGGGTTGTCTAGAGGTTATTGGGTGTCAGTGGTTCCTCTTGGCAACTGCCCACCAGGATTAATGTGGATCACTCATCTCGGTATATCTATTACTTTTTTTTGGCATTTTCTTAAGCATTGTGGATTAAATTATATCAAACCGATGAAATGGATATGGAACTGGTACCCACTTGGCATGAACTGGTACTGATATCCAGTCTTGGCTTGCCTATTCATACGGTGACTCAATAATATTCTCTGCTGATTTTCCAGAGATTCATTTGAATGACAAAGTAATATTCTATGAAATGTGTACATGTACGCACATTTTTGGTAAATTCTACAAGGCCAATTTCGGTTTTATTGCAACATCTTTTAACTAAGATTTACATTCATTTGAATCTGTTGGGTGTGATCAAGGAACCTGTAAAGAGTATTTTTTATATGGCTGTAAGTTAGTTCTCTGGTCAGTTGGACAGTTTCGGTGATTTTTTATGGGAGATTCTCTTCTTAATGCTGGCATTAGCTCTGAATGGTTGACTTAAAAAAAAAAATATTAAGTCTGTCTTTCTCATTTATACTGTCTCATTGGCTCTCTGATTTCTCTCTCCTTAGTAGTTTTTCGCACACACATCACATAGACACTGTCTTTGAATGTCTTTCTGTTTAACTTTTGGATTTTTCATGACCTTTCCCCTATGTCTCTTTGACTCTATCTTTGGTTTCGCCTGATTAATTTTAGGACTATGTCTCGTTTCCTCTTAACTTTTTTGATTGTCTTTTCTGATTATTAACTCTATCTGGCATCACTCTCTCTGGTCGTCCTTCAAATTAGTTCTCTTTTTTCAATAGCAGCTCCTCTCTCTCTCCCCCTTCCCTCCCCCCCTCCCCTCTCTCTCTTCCCTCTTCTCTTCCCTCTCCCTCTCCTCTCTCCTCTCTCTCTCTCTCTCTCTCTCTCTCTCGCTCTTGCTCTCTCCCTGCTGGCGTCTCAGGTGAAGCGAATTGTGGACATCACTGATGAGGAAGAGCTCCATCGCCTCCTCCAAGACGTTCCTGAGTGGGTGAAAAGTCCCGGTTTGGAGAGAGTGGGATGGATAAACTCCATGGTTGCCAAGGCATGGCCCCATATAAATGTGGTTTCAGTCGACATGTTCAAGAAAAATGTGTGGCCGGTAAGTTGTTTTTTTTTTCCCTTACCAAACTTGCAATTTTTGGTTGATATATATTGGGTTTTGATTAAGGTTTTTGTCTCTTTTAAAGCGAGACCTTGTATAATGTTTTCTTGGTTGATATGTTCAGAATGAATCGTTTGATTCAATTTACCCTGATGTTATTGTTTATAGCTGGCAATGTATGAAATTTTCTTCGGGGTTTTTTGAAAAATATAGGTTTCTCGAAGAAAATGAGTTCTTTTAAATAGGCGACTACTCTGTTTTCCATTTAGATTTGGTTTTTCCGTTTAGATTTGGGGTTTTCCGTTTAGATTTGGGTTTTCCATCGGGTTTTCCATTGGGTTTTCCATTTAGATTTGGGTTTCCCGGGTTTGAACGAGAACCGAAGATGTTTTTGCTGTTCAATTTAAAAATTAGTGTTTTGTATAGGCAAGAAATTTATCGCGGTAAAACCGATACCAATAGTTATCTGTTATCGAACGGTGGGGGGTCCCGATATATCGCTCCGAGACCCACAAATTTCTTATCGGCGATAAGTAGGAAAAAATATAGTACTCTATATAATAGTACTTTATAATATATTGTATTATATTACTGACTGTATATAGCATGGCATGCCACGTATGACAATCTGTTCCGTACTCTCTGTAACGGGAGTTCAGTGTGAAAATCTATCCGTACAACTGTACGGCATAAACCGTACAAATATCGCCGATATTTATCGATACTGGTGTTATCGCGTATCGGTTTTTTATCGCGATAACGCAAGTACCGATATATCGATTATCGGTAAGCCAAAAAAAGGGACATATCGGTTATCGGCAAAACCCTACCGATACACAACATTATTAAAAATAATTGTGTTTACTACTGTGTGAGCAACAGTTTACCGTAATTAGTGTAGATTTAGTTACGATTTTTTACAGTCATTTTGAACAATGTCAATTTAAACGCTTTCATGATGGGGAATCCCTTGGAAGGGGTACTGTTCGCTCTAATTCTTGTTTTTCACACTTTAAAAGGATTTACTAGGACAGCTTTGACAAGAAACATATAGACTTAGTTCACATTTACTAAAACTGCTTCCAGAGAAAACATATAGACTTGTATCATATATGCAAGAATCAGTGAATCAGTGAATATACAAAAATCAAATCAAAAGGATTGCTCTGATGTTCTCCACACTTTTCTAGCAGGAAATGTGGTACACAGTGTGTAGGCATTAAATAAGGAAACAGTATGGCAAAAGGTGCTTTCTTTCTTTGTTTTTGTTCTTTGAAATGAATACTTATGTGCATTTGACTGTTTTCTTTTGTTTTCCTTAATATTTTGTTTTCTTTTGTGTCTTTTCAGTTTGTGAAGGAGAAATTTGTGGAATGTGGTATGAGTGTAAAATTTATAAGCATGTCACTTGGAAATTTTCCACCGACATTCGATTCTGTTAAGGTGCGTTCATTGGGCCGTTTACCAAAAATGTATCTCTATCCATTTTGCTTTTCTGAATAGAAGACTTCCTGAAAATTATCGATTTTAAGCATATGGTCGTTTTTTCTGTTTTTGTATTGCGTAAGAAAAGCAGTCAGTTTCAGTTTTATATATAGGTGACTTTTTGTGTCTGGATCGTAGCCATACTAGCCATATTTTTTTTCAACTTCCTGTTGCACTTTTTTCGGTGCTTTTTTTATCCTAAGATGATGCCCTTGAGTAAATTTTGCTCTCTCCTCCTGTGCACCGTGTCTCTGTACATTTCTGTATTTTATATTTTTTTGTGTCCTTATGTTTGTGTTTTTTATTTGTTAATCTTTCTTCTCCTCTGTTGTGGTTACTGGAACTGTAGCTGTGTTTTCCTATCCTTTCCTTTTTCCTACAGTGAATGTTTGTGTCTAGTGTGTAGCTAGTTTAAACTTGTCCATACTTCTCTTTTCCTCCTTTCGTCGTTTAGTGAATGTCTTGTCTGTTTTTGTAGTGCTGTAGGCAGTCGAAACGTTGGGAGACGAATGTATTATCGAAACAACAGTCAAATTTGCCACAAATGCTTCTCTTATATGTGAAGTGGGAGCCTTCGGAGGCGTCACGGTCGCACAAGTGTCCGAAGTTCACGCGACAGGACTCTGTCGAATCACTCTTACTCCTTTGACGGCTCAGTTCCCCTGTTTTGCGGGAGTAAAAGTGTCACTTATGGATAAGGTATGTGAATAAAAATTAGGAATGGTTAGTGATTTCCTCTGTATCGCAATTAATGTGCCTGCATTTAGATGTATTCCTCTTGACCGCTCAGTCCATGTGATTATATATTTCTAAAAGGGTGTTTGTTGAATCTCCTTCTTGCCTTGCTTTCTCTCCTCTCTCTCTCACTCTCTCCACCTTGTGTCGGTAAAAAAGTCAACTCTCTTGTCCTGATTGTCTTCCGTTCTTATCCTCCCCTTCTTCCCTCCCTCCCTCCCTCTCTCCCTCCCTCCCTCCTCTCTCCCTCCCATCTCCCTCCTCTCTCTCAGCCTAACGTGGATGCCAAAGTCACGGCTCTCGGCGGTCTCGACCTTCTCATGATCCCCCGAGTGAAGCCTCTGGTTTTGGGAATAATGCACTCGGTATTGGCCGACTGGCTTTTGTGGCCTCGACATTTTCTGTTCCCTCTCCAGCATGAGGCTCTTGCCGGGACACGACACGCCATTGGGACAGTCACACTAATTATGGTGCGAGCCAGAGGATTGGTGTACCAGGGTATAGGGTTGCCGGCACCCTATGTGAAGGTCAGATCTCGACTCTCTCCCCGACGACGACAACTCGCTCTCCCCCTCTCCCCTCTCCCCTCTCCCTTCTCTCCTCTCCCCTCTCCCCTCTGTGCAAGTCCGTTCATTTCAGTTGTCGTTTCACTTTTCATTTTGACTTGTTTCAATTGTGCCCTTAGTTTAATTTAGTCCATATTAGTCCCCTACCCTTTTTCAGTTCAGCTCTCTGCTTTTCAAGTCGATTCCTTTCTTTCCAATCGTTGTCTTCTATTTTATTCTCTTCCAGTCCTTTTCTTTGAATTCAATGCAGTACACAACCAGCTATGACTATTGGAGATAGTGAATTATTAGTTTTATACATTATTATATTGACCTTAAAGTGTTATTTTGAAATGTAGCAACAAGGCCTGTTACGGGCCATGTAATTAAGATATTTTTAACACGATTTATGATTTTTTTTTCAGAAAACCAGTCACTCCAATTCAAGTGATTTAGCTCCAATAGGGATGAGCAGTGAAGTGCATTGCTATGAATGCCAATGTTTTATTTTGCTCCCAAACTCATTTGATCCTTGCACAATTGTAAGGTAACAATCTTCTGGTAAGACTCTTATGTTTCATTCGTGAGACTGCAATGAAAAAAACGTGCCTGAGTCTAATCCAGTTCTGGTCTTTCCAGCCCTGATATGTCAGGTCTACTGTTGTTGAATCAGTCCATTTTTGTTCCTTTTTTTTGAGTTTTCAGTTGTTTTCTTTCCCACTTTGCAGGTTTCCATGGACGAGAATCGGACTGCTAGAACTACAAGCAAGGAGTCAACCTGCAACCCTCAGTGGGATGAGCAGCTCATGCTGGCAGTGGACGACAGGGAGAAGGACGCGCTGCAAATAAGAGTTAGTTCTTTTTCTGGATCTTTATTTTTAACTCATCCATGAAACTCTTTAGTTTCTCAGTTATGAACAAAAAACTTGAATGACAATTCTTTTTGTCTGTTTCTTATTTCTTGCACCGTTTCTATCACGCTATTACTTGGAATTAGGAACAAGAAGAATAAAAGCAGTTGTACAGTATCGCGTTTGTTTGTTGCGCTGTCCACATTTAATAGTTGGATTGCCTGAGTAGGATGTTTTTAATGCATCGTAATATATAGTGTTGCTCGTCAGAAGCCATTTACCAATAACTGATAATTGGTTTCACGGATAATCGATATATCGGCAGTCAAACAACGATATTTTTCATGATGTATGCTTTAACAACTTGCTTCCCATTACACCGACAGAATTGGCCCGAAAACTAATGTCGATGAGACTTCTGATAGGAGGCCAGATTTTGGCTGAAGATATGGAAATTGAATAATCAATGCACGGGGCTTTTCCACGGACGAAAACCTCTGTACGGTGTGAGCTGTAATCACACATGTGATGAGTTTGTACGCATGAAAAATACTTTATTTTCAACGTGTGAAACCGCTTAACTCTGTAAATTATCAATTCTGGTTTTTGGTTTTGGTAATCCGACGGTCACCGCGGGCCTGCGTGCCTGATGGCGCGGGGCTTTGAAATAATTTTCTTGGTAACTCTTTTGAACTTAGTCCTTCTGCGGCTACTGAAAGATTGTACTTCACATCGTACAATAGTACAACAGTACAGATAATTATCGATTATCAGGAACCATACCGCCAAAAATGAATTGGGTAAGGGTATTAAATAAGGGTATTAAATCGCACAATTCTATGTCGGTGTATTTTTTGTGTTGTTGTATCAGCTACCTCAATTTGCTGACAATATTTATTCACGTCGGTATTGGTACAAGAATTTCAAACCATGTTTGTACCAATTCACTAGGCCACACATAGTATGGTTTTCTTGAGGCTTCAGCTTTGGTGCATTTGGTTTACTTGCACGCCTGTATACTGGCAGGTGGGGTACTGAATGAATGCTGATAGGAAATGCACAAAGGCTAGTGGAAAATTGCTTCAAAATCTCCATAGGAAAAGATGCAAGGTTTGTACAAGAAAAGTGATTTAGTTGATGTCATACATGCATTTTTCAGACTCAAAATTCTTGAATATAACACAAATATCTGTAAAAAAAAATTAACATATCTTTATCAACGTATCTTTTTCTGGTGCGATCGATACGCATAACTTTAGCGAGGACCCTTAGGACTTCTCTTTTTCTTATGGAGAAGTATGTAAAAGGAAACCTTCTCAAATTTGGAGAGTAAACGGCCTACCTGGCAGTACTCGTACCGATGCTTTTGAACACAGTGCAGAGATTCTGCCAGCAAGATTGCCGAGTTAAGTTTACTGGAAAAAAGCTTTGAGTGCGTAATGGCTGTTACGGAGGACAACACCATTATTGTAAGATTAACAAACAATTTTGTTTTGTGAGGGCGTTTAAACAGGTGATGGACTATGATGCCGTGTTTCGTGACAGCCTTTTAGGAACTGCTACTTTACCTGTCAACTCTCTGGTGCCGAATCAAACTAAGGTGAGGCACTTTAAAATAATTTGGATCAATAGTTTTAGGTTTGAAGTTAGTTCAAAGTTATCTTTCTGAGGTCAGGTCAATGGACGTCGTCTTCTAGGGTTTTAGAAGTCCCGAAAGTTTGACCAACCAAGCCAATGTTTGAAAACAAGTCTAGTTTGTTTAAATGCAGTTGTAAATGCGTTGTGTTTGTTCAACCTAGGTAGTGAATGCCTGATATTAGACACTGTTGATACGCTTAATTTTCCGACAGACTTTTATTAACTTTTATGACCTCTAGTTTATGGTTATAATTCAGCCATTGAGATTCAATGCCTACCTCATTTCCTCTTTGTCTCCCTCTCCTTCTCCCCTTCCTAACACTTCTAAAACAACAATGATAAACATTGCACTTCCTATAAATGAGGTATCCGCACTCTCGATGTAACCCGTTTAACACTCAGAACACTATCATTCCACTGGTCCCTTTCTTTTTTTTTCTCCAGAAAATGGCGCTGGAGCTACGGTCTAAAGCCAGTCGCCTTTTCAAAAGCAACAACGCGGGACTTCTGGAAGTGGACGCGACTTTTCGTCTTTTTCAACATCATGCCGAAGATCCTCTTCGACCACCGGCTGACGGAGGTTCCATGTCGTCTTTTCCTATGAAACCTGCGCCTGGAGTGGAATCAGGATTGTTGGAGGTTTTTATTAGACGAGGAATGAATCTTGAGCTTCACAAAGACAGAAATGCTCGAACTTTTTGCAAGATTGTGATTGGCTCGGACGCACGTAAGACACGGGTAAGGTTTCAGAACAATTTGCCATCCTTTACATTTCTTTTCTGTTCAGCTTCTTTCGAAGGTATTGGGAGCGGGGCTCATCTCGGTCTTGTGAATGAGTTTTTGGTCATGGGTTCTTTTCTCCTATGAGTTTCTTGAAGTAATTTGAAAGTTTTGCTTCTGACTGTTTTCTTTTCTATAGTTTTGGCATGATGTGCGATGCGTTCCTTGAGGATTGCATATAGATCCTTTTTTTGGATTAATATTCTTCCGGAATTCCTCCATTGCTCCATGTCATTTTCTTTTGTTGGAGACATTCTTTTTCTGTTTAGGTAGTGTTCGTGGACGAGAATTTGTTTTTTTTTATTTTGTTTTCTTCTAATTTTAAATTTATGGGTTGTTGAATGCACAGCTCGTACAGCATATGGCCGATCCACATTGGGACGAGGAATTTGAGTTTTTGTTTGGAGCTCCACCAATTCATTCAAAATTGAGGGTTGAAATTTGGCACAATGGGGATGATATGATCACATTGTTGACCACTGCAAGACGTCTTTTAGGCTATGTGGAGATTAAACTGAAAGATGTGGTTGATAATCAGCGAATTCGGGACGTGTACCAATTGAATCAAGCAAAACAGGGACAAATATTGTTGGAAATGAGCTGGCTTCAACACAGAACTGGATAATTATGTTTTTGACTTCTCAGACTATATGGGAATTAGGGCAGAATACGGCTGGGTTTGGATAGGTCAGTTTAGCGTTAGTATCTATTTGGGCGAGTAGTTTCAGGTTAATGTTCCAAAAGCAGGAAGGACTAGGTAAATCCAATTCGTTGAGTTTTTCTCAACGAGTTGCATATAATGAAATGTTTTTTTTGTCTTTTTTTGGCCTAATTTATGTGCTAGGAGATTTTTAGGGTTTTAAGGTATCGGTTGTGGAGACATCATAAGGGGTGTCGTTTGTTATGTGTATGTTGTGTTTGCTTGTTATTTCTTATTCTTCCTTGTTGTTTTCAAAAGAGAATGGTGACTGCAAGTTTGAAGCGTAAAAGGTCAACTTTTTTTTCTTAACAATTGCTTGGTTCTACAAATGTCAATCAAACATTTGATGGTGTTATCTGATGGTATGGCTAACTCCTCATATACAGTTGGTATATGATTATGATTCATTTTGTGAGGTATGAAGGTAAACTCAGTGTAAAATGATAATGTGTTAGTATTATGTCACTGATGATCTGGTGAATTTCCGGTGCTTGGTTGACATGAGACTCTTTAAATCTTACAGTTAATCAATAACTGTAAAATGTCAGGATTTGATAAAAAAAATTGAAATTTCAAAATGTTAAGGAAAGGAGATCCATGAGTTTATCGGCTGTAAATTTGGCAGAAATTATTGTCACGGATTTTGGTAAGGTTGGTATCATTATATTATTATCTCAAAGATAAGAAAACACAATCTTGTATAACTGTTATAAAATAAAACGATACAAGAGGAACATTTACAGTAAAGAACATATATACCGCTGTCGGATATCTTTGCTTTTTTTTGTTATCAAATACAATCGGTTTACAGTTACGAGCATAGCCGTACATTCGGGCACGTCAGGATATTCAGCAGCAATGCCGAATATCGGATAGTCTTTTTGAGGGTCCGGTTCAATGCGATCCAACGGTGAAGACAACATTATAGAAGTCAGTAATGAAGTTTTTCTGTACGTATTTTCTGTTGTGTACCCCGCCGTTGGATGTGTCTTCTGGTTAAGATATAACATTATAATTACAATGTGGACCGTTGTAAATCCACCTGTTTCTTTCCCTTTCACCTGCTGTCACGTCCCCTCCGTTCTCAGGATTTGGTCACTTTTCACCGTTTTTTTTGAAGGATTGCGTATTGATTTTGGGCCGTCTATCATAAACCTTTAGCAGCATATTGTAGTTACTTAGCATTTTGAATTATGAACTTGTTTGATATTTGAAAGCGTACGTATGCCTTTATTCTGTTTTCTTCCTTTTTCGTTTATGACATTGATTTTTGACATGTACTGGGGCGACCTCCAATAGGTTAAGGAAATTCTTCCCTTTTTGTGTTGCAATACTCAATTTCTTGACCTTGACATATGGTCGGATAGCCAAATAAGGCAACCGAAAATTTTGAATTCACTCAATACTCTTGCCGTTTGCGAATAGTTGCAATTCAAAAAATCAGAGACCGGCGGTTAATATATCAGGGAAACTGACCAGTGTAGTAGAGACTTAATGTTTTAAAGTGGAAATTAATGTTTTTAGAGTAAATCAGCATTTGAAAAACCAAACAGCAAGAAGAGAAGAAAGTAAACCTTTCAAACTGCAAACAAATTGCAGCTTAAAGCATATGCATAGAAATCAAAAGCAACATATTACAAACTAATTAAGAATCACAATTTAGGTAGAAACACAAATACTTTTATGAAAAGGTAATAAATACAATTTTGGTAACTACACCAGCAGAAGTCTTTGACAACTAGGTGAAACCAACAAAACTAACTATGGGGACTGAATTAACACTTCATTATTGCATTCCCCATTATCTACAGTTTCCGAGCCTGGAAAAATTACATCCTCCGAGAGAATATTGCAGCAGCATCTAACTAAGGAACTAAAACCTCTACTGACCAGGTGTGAATGCGGTGGCATAGGCCCAGGCATTGTTCACGGTAGGATCAGCAAGGTGGTCCGACAAGTTCTGGAGGGGAGACTTTCCGGTGACGATGGCCTGGACGAAGAATCCGAACATGGAGAACATGGCAAGTCGCCCATTCTTAAGCTCCTTCACCTTGAGCTCAGCGAAGGTCTCGGGGTCGTCGGCCAAGCCCAAGGGGTCGAAGTTGCCTCCGGGGTACAGCGGGTCCTCTACCTCTCCCAGAGGTCCACCGGATACGCGGTATCCCTCAATGGCTCCCATGAGCACCACCTGTGTTCCGAGGATGGCGAGAATGCTCTGTGCGTGGATCAGGCTGGGGTTGCCCAAGTAGTCAAGTCCACCGTCAGCGAAGATCTGAGCACCGGCCTTGAACCACACAGCCTCACCAAACTTCACACCATTATTGGAGAGGAGCTCGGGTGTCAGGCATCCGAGGGCTCCAAGCATGGCCCATCGGGCGTGGATCACCTGCAGAACAAAAAATCGTAGGTTAAAATCATATTCAGGTTGAAAATTGAGACAAGGCCAGTGCCAAAGCAAGTCAAGAATCAGGTTGGCAAAATGAGAAGACGACAATCTCCTCATAGAAATTTTTGACAGCAAAATCAGGATAGCCCTGACGTAGTGGATTGAATAAAGGAAATTATAAAACAATTTGGTTTCTATCCAATTTGGACATTCTGGAAATCGTTTGCAGGTGCAAACAAGAAGACGCTAGACATTTACAGGCTGTCGAGATTAGTTTCATAGGATCCTTCACTCTATACGTTTAAGATAACGGTAGACTACTTACAAAAATCGAAAGACTGCACCATTGCTACAGATGATCATTGCTATTCTCACAACCATGAAACAACACAGGCCACTGCAATTACCTCAAGCTCACGGTTCTTGGCAAAGCTCTCAGGATCAGCAGAGAGGCCAGCAGTGTCCCAGCCATAGTCTCCAGGGAACTCTCCCTTAAGATAGGAGGGAGCATCTCCGGAAAGAGGGCCCAAGTACAATGGGCGATCTGGTCCGTACCAAGATGTCATCTGCACACGTGCCTTGACATTTCCAACCTGACGGCCGAGTGCGGCAGTCTGGCCGGCAAAGGTAGATGCGGACAGAGCAGGTGATGCAACAAGGGCAGCCATGGCTAGAATATGTGAGCAAGGAAAGTCAGATTGTGCTTGCAAGGTATTCGATTGCTGCTGTGTTTGAGATTGTGGAGAGCTGCTGAATTTGTAGCCTGGACAACTTTGGCAATATGGATAAACGACGATTCTGCGCGCAGACTAAAATTTGGTAAATCGGGAAACAAGGAATCTGATTGGCTCCAAGCGTTGAGTTTTGCTTTCGTGGCGCCAAATAACTCCGGAACTGCAGCGCGGATCTCAAAAGCCAATGTGAACTCGGAAATGTGAATGCGCGTCGCGTGTTTAGCATGAGTCCAATGAACGACTGACACGTAGACTCAAGTAGTGAGGTTACGCCTTCGGATATTTTTGAATGAAAAAATAGGAATGTACACGAGTCTAGTCGAGTCCCCGGCGATCTTGGTGATTCTTGATGATATGTTAATCGCAATCGATATATCGCAACATGCATTGGCGATGGGATGTACGGAGGATTGGGGAAACAAGAGTACTAATTAATAGCTTCCAGAAGCCTAGCATTATGAACCGTTGAAAGGTGTGGTAAATAATAGGCTACGATTGACTCGATTTCGATCAATCGATTTTTTTTTTTTCCCCATCGGTAAACCCGAAAAGCTGACGTTGTTGGGAATGGCTCTTTTATTTTTTTGTCAGAAAGGTTCACTTCCAATTTTTTTCCGAAAGATTAAAGGGAGATAAGGAGACGAGCCTTTGGAAAACAGGCGCCAATAGCAGTGCGTTTTGCGTTTTCATTCCGTTTGAATTTTGTCGCTCTTGGTTTCGCGCTTAGAATGACGACGTTCTTATGTACGGCGTCACGTAGACAATTTGAAGTCGGAAAACTCCGACGAAACTTCGTGCATTGTCTACTTGCTCAGACGTTTTCACGGGGATTTTACGAAACGGAAAAAGAAGGTCAGCATTCTTCGATGTGAACAACCTGGCTGTTCAGAATATCCACGTGATCCATAAAGCCACGTGATGCGTTTGATTGGCCAGTATTAGAAGGTACGGGGTAAAGCTGAAAACACGGGGAAAGCAGCGTATGACACGTGGAAAATGAAACAATCTTGAACTGGCTGATTTTTGTTATTTTCCGCAACAGCAGAAGTGGACAAAATTCGTACATGTTTTAGAGTGGCTCACTTTTTTTTCAAACACGGTCCTACCAATGTGGAATTGTGGATTACACATTTACAGTTCTAAACCTTTGCGCGTAACACGTGTATGCACAAGTACAATGACCTTGCCACGTAGGCTTGATCAGCTGTCCACGTGAAGCAATCGCTGAAGAACCTGCCCTCCGACCACTTTCTCGCGCGCGACACCCAACGATCCCTCCTTGCATTCCCATTGGCTGCGTTTTTCACAACTGATTCGCACAGAATCCGTCAGGTCACGCCTGCAACACTTTTCTCATCCGTCCCGGTGTCACGTCACAGCCCGTACTTTGGGATAGTGGAACTTTGCACACACTCTGCACCATTATCCAACAGACCAACACGCTCTGTGACGTTACATGTGAGGATTCAGTTTGTCACACTTCCCCTTCCTAATAAAGCCAAAATTTCTGCAGCCACTGCAACAAATCATCTGCCGCTGACTTGCCATTCTCCAGCAAGTCTATTCTATTCTCCAGCTATTATTGCAAACCTTCTTCCATACACAAGCTTTTTCACAATGGCTGCCCTTGTTGCCTCCCCTGCTCTGTCAGCTTCTACCTTTGCCGGCCAGACTGCGGCTCTCGGCCGTCAGGTTGGAAATGTCAAGGCACGTGTGCAGATGACATCTTGGTACGGACCAGATCGCCCATTGTACTTGGGCCCTCTTTCCGGAGATCCTCCCTCGTACCTCACTGGCGAGTTCCCTGGAGACTATGGCTGGGACACTGCTGGCCTCTCTGCTGATCCTGAGAGTTTTGCCAAGAACCGTGAGCTTGAGGTAATTCCAGTGACCTATTTTACTGGATGGTCGGGATTTAAGAAAACATATAGTTGCAATTAATAGATGTGCAAGTCTTTGTAATGTTAATTGCCTCAATGTCAAATTAATTTACAATTTCTGCCGGATATTGAAAACATGAATGATTTGTACAATAAAACTAAAAAATGTAAGAATGGGGATCAAATTCCATTCCTTCATACCTTAAATTTAACCGTAGGAAGTTGATCACTAAAATGTTGTTAAACGATTCTACTCGGAATAACAAAAGTTTTTTTTTTGTAAAAATGTGTCCAAATTTGTTTGTGATAGTGTGGATTCAACTCACTGCATCGTCCTCCTTTCTGTCTCTGCAGGTGATCCACGCCCGATGGGCCATGCTTGGAGCCCTCGGATGCCTGACCCCCGAGCTCCTCTCCAATAATGGTGTGAAGTTCGGTGAGGCTGTGTGGTTCAAGGCCGGTGCTCAGATCTTCGCTGACGGTGGACTTGACTACTTGGGCAACCCCAGCCTGATCCACGCACAGAGCATTCTCGCCATCCTCGGAACACAGGTGGTGCTCATGGGAGCCATTGAGGGATACCGCGTATCCGGTGGACCTCTGGGAGAGGTAGAGGACCCGCTGTACCCCGGAGGCAACTTCGACCCCTTGGGCTTGGCCGACGACCCCGAGACCTTCGCTGAGCTCAAGGTGAAGGAGCTGAAGAATGGGCGACTTGCCATGTTCTCCATGTTCGGATTCTTCGTCCAGGCCATCGTCACCGGAAAGTCTCCCCTCCAGAACTTGTCGGACCACCTTGCTGATCCTACCGTGAACAACGCCTGGGCCTATGCCACCTTATTCACACCAGGCCAATAGATTATTTGTGCTTATTTCTTAGTTTTAAGTAGATAGATGCCGCTGCCGCGCTCTTTTGAATGGCTAAATTTATTCCAGGCTTAGAATGTATATTCGCTTAGACGTTTAGGTGCCATTGTAGCTGTCATAGTGGGGGATATTCATCTGAAAATGTACAATTGACTTCAATACAATATACAACGTCAATTGACGCCTCCTTACATGGTGATATTTTCTTCTGTTGAGTGTATTTGATATTATATGAATGACTATGCAGATGCTGTAATGGGGATTTTTCGCAATATTGTTAAGTGGTTTTGTATTGGCAAGGGCTCAGTTCCATCTGCAACTGTCTGATTGGTTGATTGTTCATGTCTCTTGTACTTTTTTCATGTGTCTTGTTGTTTAAAACAATTATTGAAATCGTTTTATACAGTTTAAAACTGTATCGTACTGTTTTTTACGTTTTACATGGCGTTTTACTTGCCACTGACCTATTTGAAGGCACATTGAGTGAACTCCGGCTCTCGTTGTTGGTTTTTTTCTTGTTTTGTAAACTCAGTCAATTTATATTTCTGATCCTCAATTTGTCGCAATTTTTTATTCTGTTAATTAAAAGTTTTGTGACATTGACCATCTCTTAGATAATATGCTCCATTCAGCCTGTTTGCCAGCTGAGATATCGGCTAAGTCTGGCATGTAGGCTCTAAAAAATGGGAGTTTCTTGACGAGATTTTTTCCTCTGGTATTCTGGTTTATGTTTACTGTTGCGTCTGGAAGTCCTAATCAACTTTGGTCAAATTCTATATTTCATCTTTTTGGTTGGATTTTCACTAAATATTGTACCTTTTTAAGGAGGCTTCAGGCTCATAGATTGTACATTGCTTTACTAGTAAATTGGCTGTCATAAAATCGGACTACATGAATACATTTGCCATGAATAAGATATCTTCGATATCTGAATGTTGGTTACGAAACAAGTTTTTTCTTTTCGACTCTTTATTACTGTTAGTCCCGGCTAATATTTTAGTTAAGAATTATATAAAATAAGTGGAGGCCTTGAATCTTGACTATATGTGCTCGACTTTTATGCTATTCCATTCTATGAAATGGCTATGGAGTATGGAGACATTTACCAGTAACGAAGCCATATTCAATAGCTTTAAAATTTTAGATATGAAATGGGCCATTTTTTGTGTCCAATTATGAGTGTTATTCCCTAGAAACGATATATGGGAAGAGCACAAATCATGACCTCATGTTCCTCCCCATAGCCTACACTATTTGCGGTAAAATTTTCCGCTTGACGTTTGCCTTCCACACGTGTTTTGTTTTATATTTTCCATAATTTCTATCGAAAAGCTGACAGGGTACTTATATTTTCAGAATTCATATTAAAGATGTGAATTTACAAAGCATACAATTTCATCTCACAGAAGAAGCGGGATATTAATTTTTCTGATCTTCACGAACACAATTCGGAACGACTAATAAACCGCTAGGTGGTAAAAGAAGTTAAGAGTTGCGGTGGAAACAAAACTACCACAGAAACTTGATGAACAAAATAAGTTTTAGTTTTTAACAAACTCCCTGGGAGTAACACGTTCTCTTTGTGGTTTTATTACCTGACATCCATTTCGAGTATATTTTTTGATTTCTTACTCCACTAATTTGGTGGCAATACCAGCAGAAAAAGAGATTGTCATTAGATCATGTGCAATGAATGTTTGGAGAAAACACAATCCAACATGTAATAATTGGCACTCCTTCTTTTATTTTTCTTTCCTTTTTAGTTGTTATACAACTTCGGATCCTATATTGTTACACACCGACATTTGTCAGAAAGTTCCTTATCAAGGGTGTATCTCCAGACAGTTTTTCTCGAGAAGTGAAAAAAAAAATGCATTTAACATAAGATAATAGACGCTGAGAATCTGTAAACACCAAATGGTACTTCAAATATCAATAGTATTTAGATTTATAAATATCCATTTCAAATCCGTTGCATAACTCATAAAAGCCACAGGAACTCAAAAGTATAATTTTTTCAAAAATAAGTCAGAAGTTATGGGTTGAACTGTTGTTATCTTTTCGGAATCATTATACCGAGGGCTAACTTCAGCTCTGGGAGCTCTTGCAAGCTGTAATGCCATCATTATTAAAGCTAAACATATTTCGGGCAGTCAAAATCTTTTTTCCGGGCAGTCACTTTTTTTATCCGATTTTCAACCATGACGTCTTGATCTAAAGGTAAGACAGTTACCTTTTGATTGCTTGCATCATTAAAAAAATCCAACAGTCCATCGCAGAGCTAAACGCTTTCGACTGCCCGAAAAATGTTTAACTCATAGGCGCTGTAGCCTTAACTGGATAACTGAATGTTTTGCAGGTTGGTATGCTTTTGTCCTGAAAAACGATCAATGACATATGACAATGCCTTGATTACCTTTACCTTGGGCTGAATTTGAACGTGTATTCAAGATAACATAACCATTCCTCTTATTTTGAATTTCATTTTTCACTCTGCAAAACCGTTTCCGTCAGTGTTTCAGTCTACACAACAGTAGAAACTTAATTTCTGACAAGCCAAAGGAGTAACGGGTCATAAAATATGAGTGAGGGAAAACCTTGCCAACAAGAATTGCCAAAGCAAAATCCAATGATGATCAAAATTCAATGACGATCAAAATTATCCAACAGTATATGAAAAGAGAAATAAATTTTCCTTTTTATTAATTTACACGTAAACATGATCCAGCCGAACCTACGATTCACCTAAACTTTAACAGAGGCAGAAAACCTAGCTTCTACAATCCTAACTGTGATGAGAAATTTTGGTAGGAATTTCTAACCATGCGATATCTACATGGTTACTACTCTGATGTACCACATGAATTTAAAATCTACAAAGACGCCTAAAAAAAGCCTCCTATTGGCCCGGCACGAATGCGGTGGCATAGGCCCAGGCATTGTTGGTGGCAGGGTCAGCAAGGTGGTCCGACAAGTTCTGGAGGGGAGACTTTCCGGTGACGATGGCTTGCACGAAAAATCCGAACATGGAGAACATGGCAAGTCGCCCATTCTTCAGCTCCTTCACCTTGAGCTCAGCGAAGGTCTCGGGGTCGTCAGCCAAGCCCAAAGGATCGAAGCTTCCTCCAGGGTACAGTGGGTCGGTGACCTCTCCCAGGGGTCCGCCGGCCACACGGTATCCCTCAATGGCTCCCATGAGCACCACCTGTGTTCCGAGGATGGCGAGAATGCTCTGTGCGTGGATCAGGCTGGGGTTGCCCAAGTAGTCAAGTCCACCGTCAGCGAAGATCTGAGCACCGGCCTTGAACCACACAGCCTCACCGAACTTCACTCCGCTGTTGGAGAGGAGCTCAGGGGTCAGGCAGCCCAAAGCGCCGAGCATGGCCCATCGGGCGTGGATCACCTGAAACAAATATACAGTTTCAACAACATAGCGTGAGAATCGACATGCAACATCATGGGAGATACAAACAAATTTAATACTTCATGGCAAATTAAAATACATTGTGAAATGAAATCAGCGTGAAGGTTGAAAATTGACGAGGCCTTATGTTAAAAGTGAGTCCCATTCTAAGTAGGCTATAAGATCACCATGGAAGAGTGGAACAATATGTGTACAATTTCTCAACTTTAGATTAGCAATACAGAATATTTGGCTAAAACATAGAAGAAGGAAATCACGCGTAAAAAAAATGAATGCAGTATTACTAAAGATTAGGGCGATATTGCTAGTCACTTAAGCTAAGACATGAACACCTAATCTAGTCGACTTACCACCCTGCAAATAATAAGGTGAGAGTGTTGTCAAAATTAGCCAGAGAAAGCACCTACGACTTACATTAAGAAACCGTGCTAGATTTTAGAAAAAAAAAAAAAAAATGGAGCAAATTAGCACATACTTTACATACCTTAGAAACCTCAACATCCATAAGGTCTTGTGCTAGCTAGTTTTGACAGGAGTCAACCATCAACCATTTTGAATAACTCATCAACCATTGAAAGTAAACAAGTACTAGAAAACAAAGTTCAGCAATAATGCCATCATTGTCACCTCAAGCTCAGAGCAATAAACACATCCCTCGACTCAGCCAAAAGAAAGAATTATTCTTAAGCTCATTCAATCCTATTTTGTCTTAGCAGGCCGCTGGATAGTCACCTCAAGCTCACGGTTCTTGGCAAAGCTCTCAGGATCAGCAGAGAGGCCAGCAGTATCCCAGCCATAGTCTCCAGGGAACTCGCCAGTGAGGTAGGAGGGAGGATCTCCGGAAAGAGGGCCCAGGAACAGAGGGCGGTCAGCGCCATACCAGATGGACTCTGAGGCCTTCACTGTCTTGCGCATCACCACACGGGCTTCGCCATGGCCGACCTGTCGGGCTAGCTCAGCAGTCTGTCCTGCAAAAGTGGAGGGTGCAAGAGCGGTAGAAGCAACGAGGGCAGCCATAGTGTCCAGAAAAGACTAGGGAGTAAACGACGAGGAGAGGAGTGAGGGGAAAAGCTTAAGCTGCTGCAGTGGAAGAATGTCTGCGTTACTTGGTAGACCAGAGCTGCGTGGTACTGCAAATATAATGAAAGGGCGAATTGTAGAAATTTGGGAATGTGCCGATGTGGGATGGGAGAAACGGATTGCCAAAAGGCCAAAAAGTAGAAATCTGGATTGGAGCGACGGGATTGGACGACCGCTCCTCTTTGAAATTTTCATCACGCCAAACGGTTTCCAGGCGGCAGACCAAATCTCGCAATCCAATAAGGATTCACATATGGGACTTTTGCAGGTCAAACGGCTCCTTCTCTTGACGTGTGTCGAATCGCGTTTTGGATTTTGATTGGCATTTGTACGGACAACCCGTTATAGATATCAAAATTTTCTACCAACTACAGTACTGTACTGTGCAGTCGCTTGTCCATTCTTAAAGCTGTTGTCAATTCAGCAGCTTATACAAGTTCAACTTTTTTCCTTCAATCCTATCTCTGTTATCATGGCCGCTCTCGTCGCCTCTCCCGCCCTTGCACCCTCCACTTTCGCAGGACAGACTTCTGAGCTCACCCGACAAGTCGGCCATGGCGAAGCCCGTGTGGTGATGCGCAAGACGGCTGTGAAGGCCTCAGAGTCCATCTGGTATGGCGCTGACCGCCCTCTGTTCCTGGGCCCTCTTTCCGGAGATCCTCCCTCTTACCTCACTGGCGAGTTCCCTGGAGACTATGGCTGGGACACTGCTGGCCTCTCTGCTGATCCCGAGAGCTTTGCCAAGAACCGCGAGCTTGAGGTGACTATCCAGCGGCCTTCAAAAATCAATTAGACTTGAATGGGCTACTGAATGCCGTTTTTCGTATTTTTTGTCAGTTGTGAGAAACGTGTTTTTCTGCTCCGCGCTTCGTGCATTTTGTCTGTTTTCCAAGTCCAGTCTCTGGTAGCCTGGCAGGATCAGTTGTTTGATGCACTAGTTTATCATCGCTACTCCTGTGTCTTATAATGCCTAGAGATATATACTTGTTTTGCCTAATCATGGCTAAATGCAACCGAAATTTTCAGCTAACATACAGCTCAGAGCAATAACTTACTGTCAAAAAATTACGCAGCTGTAATTTGATGGCGTGCGAACCTGCTAGCGGTCTTACTCTTCACAGTACACTATATTCTGGTTGATCAATGTCTTCTGTTGCTTGCGATATGTGCGTAGTCCTTGGTCCACTGATGTTGAAGTCTTTATCATGACCTACACAGTTCGAAAGTCGACAGACACTGTTAAATGATGACACACGACTCTCTTTGTATCTTGTTCCACTCTCATCTAGCAATGAACGATTGTTTTATGTGCAAGCATCTTTAACTTTAATATACTTCTGAAGGATTTTGTGTCTCTGCTGGCTTTGTGCCATCCACTTTTCTTAGCATTTCAAGGTGACTGCAGACTAGCTATGCAAGGTTGGAGTTGACTAATCGGTACCTGTTTGCTGTCAATTTATTGTTTTTTTATTTTTATCTTTATGATGCTTACTGCCATTGACTATGTCCTTTTGCCTAGTATTTTGTCAAATTGTTTGGATGTACTTTGACAATCTTATTGCCTGTTTTAGAGTGGGGCGCCTAGGATATTTGTCAAATTGTCTGCGTCTTATTCACCTCTCTCCATTGAAAAATTGTGGAGATCTTTTCGCTGTCCTTCGATGATCTTATAGCCTACTCTAGAGTGAGGACGCTCTTTACCTCTTGTAACAGCAACCAGGTAGTTAATTTACAACGTTCACGCAGTATTCTTTTCTAAATGTAAATACCACTACTGTTTATTGGCTGTAAAGTTTTTATATTTTTGGGTGGTTCCTCCTAGGTTCCTCCTTTTCAAATCTCACGGGTTATTTTAGTAGTTTCCAAACATGTAATTGCAAGTGTGTTGACAATATGTTTTGATTTGGCTCTTCAGGTGATCCACGCCCGATGGGCCATGCTCGGTGCTTTGGGCTGCCTGACCCCTGAGCTCCTCTCCAACAGCGGAGTGAAGTTCGGTGAGGCTGTGTGGTTCAAGGCCGGTGCCCAGATCTTCGCTGACGGTGGACTTGACTACTTGGGCAACCCCAGCCTGATCCACGCACAGAGCATTCTCGCCATCCTCGGAACACAGGTGGTGCTCATGGGAGCCATTGAGGGATACCGTGTGGCTGGCGGACCCCTGGGAGAGGTCACCGACCCACTGTACCCTGGAGGAAGCTTCGATCCTTTGGGCTTGGCTGACGACCCCGAGACCTTCGCTGAGCTCAAGGTGAAGGAGCTCAAGAACGGGCGACTTGCCATGTTCTCCATGTTCGGATTCTTCGTGCAGGCCATTGTCACCGGAAAGTCTCCCCTCCAGAACTTGTCGGACCACCTTGCTGACCCTGCCACCAACAATGCCTGGGCCTATGCCACCGCATTCGTTCCGGGCCAATAGGAATCCTCCTTTTAGGCATTGTAGATAGGTTGTGCTTACCTTGGATAGGACAGTGTAGGTAAAATGGATAGTTGGTAGGTTGTTAATATTTTTTTCTAGTGGGGCAGCAATTTTACTGTCACTGTAGTTGTAAAAAGGATGTATTTCATGGATTCACTTTAATGCAACGCTCGTTTGAAGCAAGTGTTTCTAAAGGAATACTCCATTGATGTGCTTGACATTTTTATCTTTTGGAGACTGTTATTAATTCCATTATATTGATCTTGACGTATCATGAGCTCATGTTTCAATTGATTTTCTCCTGACTGACTGGTCAGTGTTATAATGTGATGTGAAACCAAGTAGACCTACATGTGATTTCGTGTTTCACCTGCACCATACATGATATATGACTCAATCATTACCTTTCTTGAATGAGCTATCTTTGGAACTATGATTTGTTATGTAAACACTATGGCTCCTGTCAATCCACTTTGGAGCTGATATTGATAATTTTGTTTTTTCAGTATGAGATAGTGAATAGTTTACATCTCGATGGCATGTTTTTCACATCAACCAAGAGCTGGAATGCCTGTTTTTATTTAATTGATTTTGTCAGAATCGACCAAGTCATATACGAAGCCTTTTACATTACTGTTGCCATTCTTCTTGGTTTTGTTCCTCTTAAGCGTAGTGTAATTCTCCCATATGTACTCTGACATTTGCAATTACCGGAATAAGTAACAGGGATCTTCCATCGACCTTTGTTTGGAACAGTGTTTGACATGCAAAAGAAGTCTATTAATGCGCATTTGCAACTGTCCAGTTTTTCAGCACTAAAGTGCTCTAACAAACAATATCTTTTTTCAAATGTCACGGTTCAAGAATGTCCCACGATTGTTCCAATCTCACTACTTGTACCTATACTTCTGCTGCTAGCTTTTTCTCATTGTTTGTGTGAATTGTTTGGAAGAAAAGACAACAAAGAGCAACCCTAATTTCTTAAACGTGTGATGGATCTTTCAGATGCAGGAAAGGGTTCACCCACAATTGTTGCATATTTATGTCTCCACTGTTTCATCGATCTTTGCTGCTTCTAGCGGCCTATTTGTTTGTGTGAAATTGTTCCGAGGAAAAGCAATGCCAAGTACTCAAATGCTTCCAGTTTTCTACACTCGTGGAACTCTACATTGTTTGCCAAAATGCGAGTCCTGTAACATGACTGTTGCATTTTGAATGTTCTCATGGAACTAATCATTTATTCACAACGAAGTCACTACTTCGGACAGTCCAAGGGAGCCTTTCGTTATCCTTAATTACATGTGTTGTCGATAAGCCCAAACATTAAACCTTAACATCGATCAAATATTTTGAATGGTAAGCTTCCCTAAGTTGAGACAGTTGAAAAGCCTGAAATGAAAGACAAATGACACAATCACTGCATATTTACCAAAATGAGACATCATTTCTATTACATACAGTGAAATGAAAATGATAAAAATAGTTTATATTGAAAAGAAATCGTTAAAAAATGGCAAGTTGACAAAAGTATCAACTTGAACAATCATATTTACTAAGTCATCTCCAATATAGGCCATGACACATTTTCCCATGTTAAAAATCATTTTCTGTCACAAACAAAGTAGACCAACTGGTACACTATTTATCAAAGCTGAAGTATAGAAAGGTTATAAAACTGCAGCTTTTTCGGAATGTATAAAAAATGATCTTTTTCAAACTGGCACTCTTAGACACTTATAGAAACGAGTTCAAACGAATATGTTTGCAAGCACACTTCTGTACTGATCAGAATAATAGAATCAACATGGTATCTCCAAATGAGAAAAAAAAGCAAAAGTATATCCGCCACAAAATGGAGAACAGTAACAGTTGCCTTTGAACGAGCATTGCATTAACGAGTATCCATGAATACATCCTTTTTACAGCTACAGTGACATTAAATTTGCTGCAAAGTTGGGTATACTGTGTTTCTTAGCTTCCTCACTAGAATAAATATTAACAACCTAACAATTATCCATTTAACCTACACTGTCCTATCCTAGGTGAGCACAACCTATCTACACTGCCTAAAAGGAGGCTTCCTATCTTCGCTGATGGTGGACTTGACTACTTGGGCAACCCCAGCCTGATCCACGCACAGAGCATTCACGCCATCCTCGAAACACAGGTGGTGCTCATGGGAGCCATTGAGGGATACCGTGTATCCGGTGGTCCTCTGGGAGAGGTAGAGGACCCGCTGTACCCGGGAGGCAACTTCGACCCCTTGGGTGAAGGAGCTCAAGAATGGGCAACTTGACATGTTCTCCATGTTCGGATTCTTCGACCAGGCCTTCATCACCGGAAAGTCTCCCCTCCAGAACTTGTAGGACCACCTTGCTGACCCTGCCACCAACAATGCCTGGGCCTATGCCACCGCATTCGTGCCGGGTCAATAGGAAGCCTCCGTAGACAATTTAGTTGTACTCACCTAGGATAGGACAATGTAGGTTAAATGGATAGTTGGTAGGTTGTTAATATTTATTCTAGTGAGAAAGCTAGGGAACACAGTTTTTGTTGCAGCAACTTTGCAGCAGTTTTTATGTTATTGTAGCTGTAAATCGTGTATCAATGGATACTCTTTAATGCAATGCTCGTTAGAGGCAACTGTGACCATAGGAATACTCCATTGATGTACTTGACTTTTTTGTCTTTTGGAGACACCATGTTTATTCCATTATATTGATTTTGATGTATCATGAGCTCATGTTTCTGTTGATGTTCTCCTCACTGACTAGCCAGTGTTATACTGTGATGTGAATGTTTTCCTGTTTCACCTACACCTGACATGATATGTCTTAATCATCTGTTATCTTCCTTAAACGATCTATCTTTAGAACAATGATTTAGTTCTGTAAACACTATGGTCCCTGTCAGTCCACTTTGGAGCAGATATTGATACTTTCGTTTTACCAGTATGAGAGAGTGAATAGTTTACATTGCAATGGCATGTTTCACATCAACGAAGGTAAGAGTGCCTTTTTTTTTAATTGATTCTGTCACTGCTTGAGTAGTATACTTAAGTCGTATACGAAGCCTTTTACATTACTGTTGCCATTCATATTGGGTTTGTTACTCGAGCGTAGTATAATCCTCCCATATGTACTCTGACATTCGAAATTACCGGAGTAACAGGGATCTTCTATTGACCTTAATTTGGAACAGTTTTTAGCATGTAAAAGAAGTCTATTAATGCTCATTCGTAACTGTCCAGTTTTTCAGCATTTAAGTGCACTATCAAACAATATCTTATGAATGGTGAGTTTCCCTAAGTTGTGACAGTTGAAAAGCCTGAAAAGAAAGACAAATGTCGCACTCACGACATATTACCAAAATGAGACATCATTTCCATTATACAGTGAAATGAAAATGATAAAAAATGTTTTTGTTGAAAAAAAATCGTCAAAAATTGGCAAGTTTACAAAATTATCGACTTACACAATCATATTTACTAAGTCATACTAGCAGAAGTAAATAACTTGGACTTTTTAATGACGTATAAAAAAATGATCTTTTTCAGACTGCCACACTTAAACACTTTGTGTAACGACTTCAAACGAAATATGTTTGCAAACACACTTCTTTAATGATCAGTATAATCAAGTCAACATGGTACCTCCAAATGAGAAAAAAAACAAAAGTGCCTCAGCCACAAAATGGAGAACAGTAACAGATGCCTTTGACGAGCATTGCATTAAAGAGTATCCATGAATACATCCTTTTAACAACTACAGTGACAGTAAAATTGCCGCAAAGTTGTTGCAACAAAAACTGTGTTTCCCTAGCTTCCCCACTAGAATAAATATTAACAACCTAGCAACTATCCATTTAACCTACACTGTCCTATCCTAGGAGCACAACCTATCTATGATGCCTAAAAGGAGGCTTCCTATTGGCCCGGCACGAATGCGGTGGCATAGGCCCAGGCATTGTTGGTGGCAGGGTCAGCAAGGTGGTCCGACAAGTTCTGGAGGGGGGACTTTCCAGTGACGATGGCCTGGACGAAGAATCCGAACATGGAGAACATGGCAAGTCGCCCATTCTTCAGCTCCTTCACCTTGAGCTCAGCGAAGGTCTCGGGGTCGTCAGCCAAGCCCAAAGGATCGAAGCTTCCTCCAGGGTACAGTGGGTCGGTGACCTCTCCCAGGGGTCCGCCAGCCACACGGTATCCCTCAATGGCTCCCATGAGCACCACCTGTGTTCCGAGGATGGCGAGAATGCTCTGTGCGTGGATCAGGCTGGGGTTGCCCAAGTAGTCAAGTCCACCGTCAGCGAAGATCTGAGCACCGGCCTTGAACCACACAGCCTCACCGAACTTCACTCCGCTGTTGGAGAGGAGCTCAGGGGTCAGGCAGCCCAAAGCACCGAGCATGGCCCATCGGGCGTGGATCACCTGGAACACAAACATAGTTGCAACAAAGTAGTGTTAGAACTGAACAACAAGCATCAAGAGAGTCACGAATATATCTAAATGGCATCTGCATTTTGAAAAAAGTATAGCATGAATTTGTAAATTCATTAGGTTGATGTTATAACGAGGTAAAAAGCATCTTCACCATACAGTAGGCTGTAAAATTGTCAAAGTACACTGGCAAAAGATGACTACAATTTCTTAAAAAAGAAAGATTACTTTAAATTCCAGAGACATGAATACGTCAACAAAAAATCTAAAAAATAGTAATTTACCATAAGCATCAGATACAAGATAAAAGATGAAAATGCCATGTCATTCTCAACAATGCACAGCTAATCAAAAATGAAACACTACAGACACTCACACTTGTAAAGAAACGTAGATGGCACAAAGTCAGCAGATCAGTGAAGTTATGGATGCTTGCATGCAATTTGCTTGTTAGCTCATTGAGGAATAAGAAAAAAAATCTACTGAAGTACTGTGTAACTGTCAATTCTGTAAGGCCATGTTAAAAAAAACTTGCTATGCCACTAACAGGAGGTACTGATACAATCAAATACATTTTATTGTCCTGGAATGTTCACATGGCATCAAGTCACTGGGTGTAAACATGTTGAAAGAAACGGCTACTCTGAGCTGTAAGTTTTCTGAAAATGTCGGTCGCATTTGGCTTGGGTTATTCAATAAAAATAAAGTACATACACAAAAGGCATTACATGACGCATACACCGCAGCAAATTAAACCATATGACAAACTACTGCATCAAGCAACACAATCTATCAGGCTAACAGCCACTGGACTTGAAATAACAGACAAATCGCATGAAGAACAGAGCATGAAAAACAAAAAAAAACAGTCAAAAGCAGTCAAAAAAAATAAAAAGCATTCAGCAGCTAATGAAAAATTGTGTTTGCAGGCTTCTCAATAGTCACCTCAAGCTCTCGGTTCTTGGCAAAGCTCTCGGGGTCAGCAGAGAGACCAGCGGTGTCCCAGCCATAGTCTCCTGGGAACTCGCCAGTGAGGTAGGAGGGAGGATCTCCTGAGAGAGGGCCCAGGAACAGAGGGCGGTCAGCGCCATACCAGATGGACTCTGAGGCCTTCACAGCCGTCTTACGCATAATGACACGGGCTTCGCCATGACCGACCTGTCGGGCGAGCTCAGAAGTCTGTCCTGCGAAAGTGGAGGGTGCAAGGGCAGGGGACGCAACGAGAGCGGCCATGGTAGGAGAAAGGAGGTAAGTTGAAAAGCTTGTTTAGCAAAGAGGATTGCCAAGAATTGACAAAAGAAAGTTTAGGCAATGGATGGAGCTTATGTCAAACCTTACAGTACTTGGTTTTGATATATATGGTGGATGTCATCCGTACGAATGCTAATCTAAAGCCAAAACGAAATTCGATACACGTGTAAAGAGGAAGATCCGTTTTGGTCCTACAAATCTGAAGCTGCCATTGGATGAGAGATTCGGTCTGCCTCCACGAAGCCATTTCCCGTGATGAAATTTCAAACCGCAGCAATCGTCCAATCCTGTCGCTCCAACCGGATTTTCACTTTTTGTCTGAGTTTCGTAATCCGTGTCTCCCATCCTGAAATGACTGAATAGAATGACTATATCATATATAAATGCTCCGGAACACACTTTGGTTTGCTCAAAACTATCCTTTCTTCCACTCTCAACACTGCTTAAATTGTTCAAAGCTCTCCCATCCTACTACACCTTCGCTTGCCGTGCACTATGGCCGCTCTTGTCGCCTCTCCCGCACTTGCACCCTCCACTTTTGCAGGACAGACTTCTGAGCTTGCCCGACAGGTCGGCTATGGCGAAGCCCGTGTTGTGATGCGCAAGACGGCTGTGAAGGCCTCGGAGTCCATTTGGTATGGCGCTGATCGCCCTCTGTTCCTGGGCCCTCTTTCCGGAGATCCTCCCTCGTACCTCACTGGCGAGTTCCCTGGAGACTATGGCTGGGACACTGCTGGACTCTCTGCTGATCCCGAGAGCTTTGCCAAGAACCGTGAGCTTGAGGTAAAGTCTCAGACTTGCTTTTTTTACCTTCTGACACATTACTACACATTTTGTTGTGCACTTTTGTCGACGATTAGCAGCAGCTAGAAATGTGTCTACTGATTTTCTTGCAGAGGTTGTAGTAAACTTCGCAGATTGTCTGTTCTATATCTTGTAGTGAACGCGGAATGATAATAAAAAATTTCTCATGCTCCATGATTCAACAAGTCCTTGTACCAGCTGGAAATCTGCTGTCAATGCAGCACAATTACTGAAATTGCAGTCACCTTTAGCATAAGATTTATTCAGTGTATTAGTGTCCCTCTCTCCTTTAATGGTTATTCTTTTTTGAGTTACTGACTGAAGTAATAGTTTGAAGTATCTGGGCGTTGTTGACACTAAAATAGAAGAGCAAGTGTTCGCTGTTCAGGTTTACTGTGTCCTTCATGATTTTTTCCCTTCTGTGCATGTTTTTTGACTTTTTAAGACTGCTTGATTTTCTGAAAAAGCAATGTTTCTTGGGAGTTCCAAGACGCATTTTATGCTAATGTGGGCTGGCAGATACGATTTAAATACAGATTTTCTTGGATTGTTCTACATGCTTGAGGGTTCATATTTGGAAAAAAAATGCTGCAGTGCCAGCTGATTGACTAGAACCTATGATGCCACATCTTTAGCCTGACAGAGTGTTATTTATTTTGCATCTCTGATGCACGTTATTCCACTCTCATGCTTTTGAGTTGAGCTAATGTGTCTTATCCAGGTGATCCACGCCCGATGGGCCATGCTCGGTGCTTTGGGCTGCCTGACCCCTGAGCTCCTCTCCAACAGCGGAGTGAAGTTTGGTGAGGCTGTGTGGTTCAAGGCCGGTGCTCAGATCTTCGCTGACGGTGGACTTGACTACTTGGGCAACCCCAGCCTGATCCACGCACAGAGCATTCTCGCCATCCTCGGAACACAGGTGGTGCTCATGGGAGCCATTGAGGGATACCGTGTGGCTGGCGGACCCTTGGGAGAGGTCACCGACCCACTGTACCCTGGAGGAAGCTTCGATCCTTTGGGCTTGGCTGACGACCCCGAGACCTTCGCTGAGCTCAAGGTGAAGGAGCTGAAGAATGGGCGACTTGCCATGTTCTCCATGTTCGGATTCTTCGTCCAGGCCATCGTCACTGGAAAGTCTCCCCTCCAGAACTTGTCGGACCACCTTGCTGACCCTGCCACCAACAATGCCTGGGCCTATGCCACCGCATTCGTGCCGGGCCAATAGGAAGCCTCCGTAGGCAGTGTAGATAGGTTGTGCTTACCTAGAATTTTGCAGTGTATGTTAAATGGATAGATTTTAGGTTGTTAATATTTATTCTTGTCTGAAAGCTAGAGAACATAATTTTTCGTTGTAGCAAATTTGCAGCATTTTTCATGTCCCTATGTGGCTGTAAAATTATTTAATAATGGTTTCCTGACTGCAATGCGGGCAGATTCACTAAAGAATTTTCTATCTTGTAGTCGATGTTGTTTTTTCTCATTGGAGACACCTTTTTGATTCCATTATATTGATCTTCATATCTCATGAGCTCAATGTTTTCTACTGAATGTTCTTCAGATTGTGATTAGTCAATGTTATTCTGTGATGTCATATCAAGTATGCCTCGATTTATGATGTGCAGTTTTTTTCCTACTTTCTCCTGCGCCGTACATGATGATGTTATAGTCATCGGTTCCCTTGTGTAGATAACAATTTATCTTTAAAAAAAAAATCGTTACTGTTACTGATGTTTCATGTCATGTCCATTCTGGGCTTACCTGGGACCAACGATGCCTGGGCTTATGCCACTGAATTGTGCCCAGTCCAATATAAAGCATCCTTTAAGCTAAGTAATTATGTAGCTCTTCCCTAGAATAAGAAGATTGAAGCTAAAATGATACATTCTAGCCTGCTAACATTTATTTTTGTGAAGGTTAGAGAAAGCAACTGTGATGTCTCTTTCTGAAATGTACTACCAGTGGTGCAATCTACCACTTTATGTGAATGCGGTTGAATATTGAGGAATGGAATTTCGGTTTGTGTTAGCTTTCTCAAGCAACATAGTCCTGTTTTAAGAAATAGTAAATTGAATCAAAAGGCGAGAGGGTAAACTATCTTGAGTTGTTGCAAACGAAGACATCTTGTATGAGATATATGGTGTATAATCCAAAATTGTTGATGAGGTAGGTCGGCAGAGCCAATTTTTTTGACATTATTGGTTAGTTTTCAATTGTTTTGTTGTCCATAATGGCAGTCACGGTTTTCTGCCTTTTTAATTCGCTTCTAGCAAAAGAGTTGCAGCACGTTTTCAATCACATGCCAGTGCAGTTGTACCTCTTGCATGATAGTCTGTGACCACGACAGCAGAAATGTTGCTTTCATTGTTTGACTCACGGTTCAATTCCTGTTTGGCTTGTCAAATCCAACTATTAACTGTTATGATTTTACGGAGGCTGCGAAGTGGCAACCCTTTCTGTGCATGCATCATGAAGATTCTATCTCTATACTTCACCAATAACACCGCCATGACAAAAAAATTTACAAGGTGAGATTTCTCTATCCTTCTTTCGGAATTCACTAGAAGCTTATATTCATAAAAACTTCATGGCGACTATGACGTTTTCCTTTCTCCCCACGCAACAGTCATCACTTTTACACAAGAAATGACATGAATGTTCCTTATTGACATCCAGAGCGCAGACGTATTTATAGTTATAGAATGCCCATTTACAGTGAACAGTTTAGATATTTTAGTTTAAAAACTTTGCACAGGTACTTCGAGCCTTTTCTGATCAATTTTAGCTTTACAGCGTCCTTTGCCCTTCTCCTCAGGCAATTTGTATGTCTCAATTTACGGTAATGCAGGGGGTGTTCAATGCACACACTATATCATGCAAACAAGTCTGGTGTTTGTTGTTATTGACAGGTGGCACAATCAAAGAAGAACAAAGGACTTCTTGCTACTGTTCCAAGTAATAACTCTGTCATGAAACGCTGTGAAAATATTCAAAATGCAACAGTTAAAGCAAAATCTCTAAAATATACATCCAAAAAAAAATTCATCAGCCACACGAATTTCTTTAGTGAATCTTCGGCTGACGAGCATTGCATTGAAGAGTTTGAAATGAAATATGTTTGCAAACACACTTCTGTACCGATCACTATTATCGAATCAACATTGTATCTCCAAATGAGAACAAAACCAAAAGTGCACCCGCCACAAAATGGAGAACAGTAACAGTTGCCTTTGACGAGCATTGCATTAAGAGTATCCATGAATACATCCTTTTTACAGCTACAGTGACAGTAAAATTACCGCAAAGTTGCTGCAACACTGTGTTTCCTAACTTCCTTACTAGAATAAATATCAACAGCCTAATCACTATCTATTTAACCTACATTGTAAAATCCTAGGTTAGTAGAACCTATCAACACTGCCTAAAAGAAGCTTCTTATTGGCCTGGCACGAATGCGGTGGCATAGGCCCAGGCATTGTTGGTGGCAGGGTCAGCAAGGTGGTCCGACAAGTTCTGGAGGGGAGACTTTCCGGTGACGATGGCCTGGACGAAGAATCCGAACATGGAGAACATGGCAAGTCGCCCATTCTTCAGCTCCTTCACCTTGAGCTCAGCGAAGGTCTCGGGGTCGTCAGCCAAGCCCAAAGGATCGAAGCTTCCTCCAGGGTACAGTGGGTCGGTGACCTCTCCCAGGGGTCCGCCGGCCACACGGTATCCCTCAATGGCTCCCATGAGCACCACCTGTGTTCCGAGGATGGCGAGAATGCTCTGTGCGTGGATCAGGCTGGGGTTGCCCAAGTAGTCAAGTCCACCGTCAGCGAAGATCTGAGCACCGGCCTTGAACCACACAGCCTCACCAAACTTCACTCCGCTGTTGGAGAGGAGTTCAGGCGTCAGGCAGCCCAAAGCACCGAGCATGGCCCATCGGGCGTGGATCACCTGGAACACAAAAAGTTGCAACAACATAGCATGAGAATTGAAGAGCAAGTATTTAGAGAGACACGAACAAATGTATATGGCATCTACATTTTGAAAAAAAATATAGCATAAAGGTTGTAAATTATCAGGTTTATGTTATAAAGAGGTAAAAAGCTGTAAAATTGTCAAAGTACACTGGCCAAAGTTGCCTACAATCTCTAATTAAAGAATGGTTACTTTAAAATCCAGACATAAACAGGTCACAAAATCCTAGGCAACAGTCATTTACATTTAGTCATGTACCATCTCACACACAATAAAAAGATGAAAATGCCATGTTTCTCAACAGTGCAGAGCTAATCAAAAATATGAAACACTGCGATCACTCACACATGCAAAGAAACTTTGATGCCACAAATCAACAGATCAGTGAAATTATGGATGCTTGCATGTAAAAAAATCTTTGGTTGTCAGCTCATAGTGGAACAAGAAACAAAGAGTGTACTAAAATACTCTCTGTAACTGCCAAATGCGTAAGGTCATGCTAAAAGAACTTGCCATGCCACTTGCAACAGGACACACTGATTCAACCAAATACATTTACTGTTACGAGTGAGAGCCTGGAATGTTCACATGCCATCACGTCAACTGCTACTCTGAGCTGTAAGTTTTCTGAAAATTTTGATCGCCTTTGGCTTGTGTGAAGTCAAGAAAAATAGAGTACATACGTAAAAGGCAATACACGACGCACATAAACAGCAGCAAATTATACCAGATGACAAACTACTGCATCAAGCAACAGGCTCTATCAGGCTACCTGGCATGGACTAGAAATAACAGACAAATTGCCTGAAGAACAGAGCAAGACAAATTAAAAAAACAGTCAAAAGCAGTCACAAACAAAAAGGCATTCAGCAGCTCATTACGAATTGTGTTTGCAGGCTTCTCAATAGTCACCTCAAGCTCACGGTTCTTGGCAAAGCTCTCGGGATCAGCAGAGAGGCCAGCAGTGTCCCAGCCATAGTCTCCAGGGAACTCGCCAGTGAGGTAGGAGGGAGGATCTCCTGAGAGAGGGCCCAGGAACAGAGGGCGGTCAGCGCCATACCAGATGGACTCTGAGGCCTTCACAGCCGTCTTGCGCATCACCACACGGGCTTCCCCATGGCCGACTTTTCGGGCGAGCTCAGAAGTCTGTCCTGCGAAAGTGGAGGGTGCAAGTGCTGGAGAGGCGACGAGAGCGGCCATTTGTAAGAGAATGAAGTAAGATATAAAATTGTGAAGGAACGACGATTACTTGGAATTGTCAAAACTCAAAAACAAGCAATAGGCAGCAGGAGAACAGGACGATGGAGCAACGGGAAAAGAATACTGCATATATGGTGAATGTCATCCGTACAAATGTTAATCAAAAACGAAAACGAGATTCGACGCTCGTGTAAGAGGAAGGAGCCGTTCGGTCTTACAAATCCAAAGTCTGATATCCTATTGGATGCGAGATTTGGTCTGCCTCCACGAAGCCACTTCTCGTGAAGAAACGTCAACGCGCCACGAGCCTCCAATCCTGTCGCACCAATCCAGATTTCTACTTTTTGGCCTTTTGGCAATCCGTTTCTCCCATCTCAAGTTGGCAGATTCCTTAGCAAGTCCCGGCATGAGCTACACCGCGCATCGTTATTAGTGTCAAATTCACTAATTTGGGTTCTTAAAATTTTGATTTTTTTCCTCAAATAGGATACATGATTTTAATTTTTCCTTGACGTTAATTGAGGTACCGTACAAAATAGCTTAAAGAACTAAAGTTCAATAAGATCTAAATAGCGTGGTGTACGGTCGATGTCAGACCGTACATAAATGTACCTTTTCAAGTGAAAAGTTTACAAAAAAAAAATTAAATCGGACACGTACGCATAGGAACGTGCGCTAAAAAAACCGGATTGGTCTGACAAGTAAAGTAGTCTGACATGTACGGATATTTAAATTTCACTACGATGTACGATTTTTTATATTTTGTACGAATGCATATAATAATGTGTATAATCGTACAGAAAATTTTCCATTTTTGCTGTTCCAAATTAGCGTTAACACTGAAATTAGAATAAACCTTTTTTTTTTTAATTTTCAAATTCTTAATTAGCGTCAATGACGGTATACTTACACACTATTTAAACTTTGACACTAATAACGATGCGCGGTGTATCGTATTTAGAGGAACACTGAATCATCTATCTCGTCAAGCATTATTCAAGACATTTTTTTGTCTATAGCGAAATTTATTCACCTCACTTCCTTCCTCTTTGTCCACTCTTAACCCTTTCTGCCCACTATGGCCGCTCTCGTCGCCTCTCCCGCCCTTGCACCCTCCACTTTCGCCGGAAAGACATCCGAGCTCGCTCGCCAAGTCGGCCATGGCGAAGCCCGTGTCGTGATGCGCAAGACGGCTGTGAAGGCCTCAGAGTCCATATGGTATGGCGCTGACCGCCCTCTGTTCCTGGGCCCTCTTTCCGGAGATCCTCCCTCCTACCTCACTGGCGAGTTCCCTGGAGACTATGGCTGGGACACTGCTGGCCTCTCTGCTGATCCCGAGAGCTTTGCCAAGAACCGTGAGCTTGAGGTACAGCTGAACGAGCTCCTGAGCGTGTTTTTTTGTCTTTTAATATTTCTGCTGCTCTGCGCGCAAAGCCAGTTTTGTCTGTTATTTCTAGTCCAGTCTCCGGCAGCCTGATAGAGTATGTTGTTTGATGCAGCAATTTGTTTTCTGGTTTATTCCACTGCACGTTATATGCCTGTCTGTAATTATATTTCTGTCACATTAAGTGTTTGTAATGCCTTATACTAGGCCAAATGCGTCTGAAATGTTCAGGTAACTTACAGCTCAGAGCAGCAGTTTGCTGCCAAATAAATGCTATTAGTGACTTGATGGCATGTCAAACTGCCAAAGCTCTTAGTCTCGACAGTATAACGTATTCAGTTCTATCAGTGTCTCTTGGGCATGTGCGCAATTCCTTGTTCTTGGTCTACACAAATGTTGAACTCTTTCACCTAATGCAGATTGACAGCTTACAGTCAGTGTTATCTGGTGCCTCATTATCCTTTGTTGGACGATCAGCTAACAACCAAAAATAAGTTTACATTCAAGCATCCGTAACTTGTATATCTAAATGCTGCTGTAAACTTTCCTGAGTCTAAATGAATTTTTCTCTCTGGTGCTTTGTGCCATCGAGTTTCATCGCATCTGAAAGTGTGTGCATTATTGTGATTGATCATGTTCGCACTTGTTTGCAGTCAATTTTTTATGTTTTTTTTTCCCATTTTTGTGATCCTATTTGTCTAGGATTTTTGTCATTTTATCTTATGAATTTTGAAGAGAAATTGTGGACATATTGGGGGAATTTAATTTGTAGATCTTATAGCATATTTGAGAGAAGGGGCGCCCATTTTAAAGGGAGGACGCTTTTTACCTCTAATAGCTTCATTCATCTAGTCATCTATTAACTTTCATGCTGAATTCTTTTCACAATCTATATGTATCCGATAGTGTAAATGCCATTTCCGCTGTTAATTTTGTCTGAATCTCTCTTAATACTTGTTCTTCAATTCTCACGCTATGTTGTTGCAACTATGTTTGTGTTCCAGGTGATCCATGCCCGATGGGCCATGCTCGGCGCTTTGGGCTGCCTGACCCCTGAGCTCCTCTCCAACAGCGGAGTGAAGTTTGGTGAGGCTGTGTGGTTCAAGGCCGGTGCTCAGATCTTCGCTGACGGTGGACTTGACTACTTGGGCAACCCCAGCCTGATCACGCACAGAGCATTCTCGCCATCCTCGGAACACAGGTGGTGCTCATGGGAGCCATTGAGGGATACCGTGTATCCGGTGGTCCTCTGGGAGAGGTAGAGGACCCGCTGTACCCGGGAGGCAACTTCGATCCCTTGGGCTTGGCCGATGACCCCGAGACCTTCGCTGAGCTCAAGGTGAAGGAGCTGAAGAATGGGCGACTTGCCATGTTCTCCATGTTCGGATTCTTCGTCCAGGCCATCGTCACCGGAAAGTCTCCCCTCCAGAACTTGTCTGACCACCTTGCTGACCCTGCCACCAACAATGCCTGGGCCTATGCCACCGCATTCGTGCCGGGCCAATAGGAAGCCTCCTTTTAGGCATTGTAGATAGGTTCTACTAGCTTAGGAATATAGGTTAAATTGATAGGTTTTAGGTTATTAGGTTAAATTGATAGGTTTTAGGTTCTTATTTATTCTTGTCTGAATGCTAGAGAACGCAGTTTTTGTTGCAGCAATTTTGCAGCATATTTCATGTCGCTATCTGGCTGTATACTTTTTTAATAATCGATTCCTGACTGCAATGCGGGCAGATTCATTAATGAATTTTCCATCTTGTAGTTGATGTCGTTTTTTCTCATTGTAGAAACCTTTTCGATTCCATTATATTGATCTTCACATCTCATTAGCTTAATGTTTTTCTACTGAATGTTCTTTAGATTATGACTAGTCAATGTCATTCTGTGATGTCATATCAGGTATGCCTCTATTTATGATGTGCATGTCTTTTCTTACTTTCTCCTGCACCATACATGATATTTTTAGTCGTTTTCCTTGTGTAGGTAACAATTGATCTTTGTAATAAAGTTACTACTGATGGCCCGACGTTTTATGTCATGTCAGTGGAAGTAGATATATGACATTGTGATTAGATTTTCCAACATCAATTTATGGTCATACCAATTTTGTGATGGTTAATTATTTTATTTGTGACAGAAAAATCCCTTGTGATAGTTTTTGCTATGACCTCAGTTCAGAACAGTGTCCAGTATTTGGCAATAGGTTGAGACATAACTGCTCTGTCAAACAATGTCTTCGTTTTTTAGTTTTACGTTTCAAAAGGGTTTCCTATGATATTTAAATCCGGCGACAGTGCTGACCCTGGAATCAACAGTGCCACAAAATTTGTGCCCAGTCCAATAGAAAGCATCCTTTAGGCAATGTAATTATGGAGCACCGTTCTAGGATAAGAAATTTTGAGCTAAAATGAAATATTATAGCTTTCGCTGACATTTATTTTCATGAAGGTTGGAGAAAGCAACTGTGATGTCTCTTTCTGAAATGTACTTCCAGTGGTGCAATCTGTCACTTTATGTGAATGCGATTGATTACTGAGGAATGGGATTTCGGTTTCTAGGTAGCTGATGTGTTGACTTTCTCAAGCAACATGGTCCTGTTTTAAGTATCATAGCTGTTTCAAGCGACAGCTCGTATGAGATTTATGGTACATAACAAAATTCTTGGTGAGGTAGGTCGGCAGAGCCAATTTTTCCTGACATTATTGGTTTGTTTTCTATTATTTTGTTGTCCATAATGGCAGTCATGGTTTTCTGCCTTTTTAATACGTTTCGAGCAAGAGTTGCAGCACATTTTGAACCACATGCCAGTGCAGTTATAACTGGTGCATGATAGTCTGTGACTTGACAGCAGAAATGTTATTTTCATTGTTTCGACTCGATTCCTGTTTGGCTTGTTAAATTCAACTATTAAATGTTATGATTTTACGGAGGCTGCAAAGTGGCAACCATTTCTGTGCATGCATCATGACAATTCTGTCAATCTCTATATTTCACCAATACCACCGCCATGACAATAAATTCTACAAAGAGAAATTTCTCTATCCTTCATTCTGAATACACTAGAAGCTTATATTCATAATAACTTCATGGCGCTATGACGTTTTCCTGTCTTCCCAAGCAGCAGTCATGACTTTTTGACAAGAAATAACGTGCATGCTACTTATTGACATCCAGATAGCAGATGTATTTATATTTATATAGTGCCCATTTTCGGTGCCTACTTATACTTTAGATATTTTAGATAAGAGTATTTTCACAGGAATACTTAGTGTGTTATTTCTGATCAATTTTCCATTCTTTTCATACAAGTTTTAGAGCGTCCTTTGCCCATCTCCTCAGGCAATTTCACTGTCTCAGTTTACAGTATTGCAGGAGGTGTACAATGCACACTATATCATGCTAACAGGTCTGATGTTTGTGGTTGATGACTGCTGGCACAATCGAAGAAGGACAAAGGAATACTCTCCTATTCCAAGAAGTGACTCTGTTGGGAAACTCTGTTTTAAATCCAAGAGAATAATGAAAATGCAAAAGTTACAGCAAAATCTCTGAAGTATACATCCAAAAAAAACTCATCAGCCACACAAATTTCTTTGGTAAACCTTCGGTTGACAAGCATTGCATTGAAGACTTTAAGGTAATACATACAGTGACATGAAAATTGCTGCAAAGTTGCTGCAACAAAAACTGCGTTCTCAAGCTTTCTCACTAAAATAAATATTAACAACCTAAAACCTATCCATTTAACCTACATTGTAAATTCCTAGGCTAGTAGAACATATCTACAATGCTGAAAAGGAGGCTTCCTATTGGCCCGGCACGAATGCGGTGGCATAGGCCCAGGCATTGTTGGTGCCAGGGTCAGCAAGGTGGTCAGACAAGTTCTGGAGGGGAGACTTTCCGGTGACAATGGCCTGGACAAAGAATCCGAACATGGAGAACATGGCAAGTCGCCCATTCTTCAGCTCCTTCACCTTGAGCTCAGCGAAGGTCTCGGGGTCGTCAGCCAAGCCCAAAGGATCGAAGCTTCCTCCAGGGTACAGTGGGTCGGTGACCTCTCCCAGGGGTCCGCCGGCCACACGGTATCCCTCAATGGCTCCCATGAGCACCACCTGTGTTCCAAGGATGGCGAGAATGCTCTGTGCGTGGATCAGGCTGGGGTTGCCCAAGTAGTCAAGTCCACCGTCAGCGAAGATCTGAGCACCGGCCTTGAACCACACAGCCTCACCGAACTTCACTCCGCTGTTGGAGAGGAGCTCGGGGGTCAGGCAGCCCAAAGCGCCGAGCATGGCCCATCGGGCATGGATCACCTGGATAAGACACATTAGCTCAACACAAGCATGAGAATGGAATAATTTGCATCAGAGAGATGCAAACTGAATGAAACTTTCTGTCAGGCTAAAGATGTGACATTGTAGGTTCCAGTAAATCAGCAGGCAATGCAGCATTTTTTTTTAAAGCATGAACTCTCAAGCTAATGTAGAACTATCCAGGAAAATCTGTAATTAAATCGAATCTGCCAGCCTACATGGCATGAAGTGCGTCTTGAATTCCCAAGAAACATTGCTTTTTTAGAAAAGCAAGCACTCTTAGAAAGTCAAAAAACATGCACATGGGAAAAATTCATGAAAGCCACAGTAAACTTGAACAGAGAAAAATTACACTTGATCTTACATTTTAGTGTCAACAACGTCTAGATACTTCGAACTATTACATAAGTCAGTAACTCAAGAAAGAGGAATCATTTAAGAAGAGAGGAACACTAGTACACAAAATAATTCATATGCTACAAATGACTGCAATTTAAGTTATTGTGCTGCATTGACGGTAGCTTTCCAGCTGATGAAAGGAGCTTGTCGGATCATGCAGCATGAGAAGACTTTTATTATCATCCCGAGTTCATTGCAAGATATAGAACACTCAAATCTGCAGAGTTATAAAGAGCACAGTTTACTACAACCTTTGCAAGAAAAATAGTAAACACCTAACTGCTGTTAATCGTCGACAAAGGTGCACAACAAAACATATAGTAATTCGTCAGAAGGAAAAAAAAAAAACTTCTCTGAGACTTTACCTCAAGCTCACGGTTCTTGGCAAAGCTCTCAGGATCGGCAGAGAGTCCAGCAGTGTCCCAGCCATAGTCTCCAGGGAACTCGCCAGTGAGGTAGGAGGGAGGATCTCCGGAAAGAGGGCCCAGGAACAGAGGGCGGTCAGCGCCATACCAGATGGACTCTGAGGCCTTCACAGCCGTCTTGCGCATCACGACACGGGCTTCGCCATGGCCGACCTGTCGGGCAAGCTCAGAATTCTGTCCTGCAAAAGTGGAGGGTGCAAGGGCGGGAGAGGCGACGAGAGCGGCCATAGTGAACGGCAAGCGAAGGTGTGGAGGATGGGAGAGCTTTGAAACAAGTTAAGCTTTTTGTTTTTAAGAAGGAAAAATATTGAACTAGCCAGAGTTCCGGAGCATTTATATATGATGAAGCTTAACACTATTCAGTGATTTCAGACACGGATTGCGAAAATGAGACAAAAAGTGAAAATCCGGTTGGAGCGACAGGATTGGACGATTGCTGCGGTTTGAAATTTCATCACGGGAAATGGCTTCGTTGGAGGCAGACCGAATCTCTCATCCAATGGCAGCTTCGGATTTGTAGGACCAAAACGGATCTTCCTCTTTACACGTGTATCGAACTTCGTTCTGGCTTTAGATTAGCATTCGTACGGATGACATCCACCACATATATAAAAACCAAGTACAGTACAGTAGTTTTTTACATAAATTTCAACCATTGCCTGAATTCTCTACTGTCAATTCTTGGCAATCTTTTTTGCTAAACAAGCTTTTCATCTTACCTCCTTTCTCATACCATGGCCGCTCTCGTTGCGTCCCCTGCCCTTGCACCCTCCACTTTTGCAGGACATACTTCTGAGCTTGCCCGACAGGTCGGCCATGGCGAAGCCCGTGTTGTGATGCGCAAGACGGCTGTGAAGGCCTCAGAGTCCATCTGGTATGGCGCTGACCGCCCTCTGTTCCTGGGCCCTCTTTCCGGAGATCCTCCCTCCTACCTCACTGGCGAGTTCCCTGGAGACTATGGCTGGGACACTGCTGGCCTCTCTGCTGATCCCGAGAGCTTTGCCAAGAACCGAGAGCTTGAGGTGACTATTGAGAAGCCTGCAAACACAATTTTTCATGAGCTGCTGGATGACTTTTTTTTTGTTTTGACTGCTTCTGACTGCTTTTTTTTGTTTTTCATGCTCTGTTCTTCATGCGATTTGTCTGTTATTTCAAGTACAGTGCCTGGTAAGAGTGTGTAGCTTGATGCAGTAGTTTCTCATATGGTTTAATTTACTGCTGTCTATGTTTGTCGTGTAATGCCGTTTGCTTATGTACTCTATTTTCCTTGCTTAACCCAAGCCAAATGCGACCAAAATATTTAGAAAATTTACAGCTCAAAGAAAAAAGAGAAAAAAAAAATCAAAAATTTAAACCCAGTGACTTGATGGCATGAGAACATGCCAGGACAGTAAAATGTATGTGATTGTATCAGTGTCTCCTGTTGCTAGTGGCAAAGCAACTTCTTTTAACACGACCTTATAGAATTGACATTACACAGTACAGTAAGTAGATTTTGTTTCTTGTTCCACTATGAGCTAACAACCAAAGATCATTTTACATGCAAGCATCCATAGCTTCACTGATCTGCTGACTTTGTGCATCTAAGTTTTTTTGCAAGTGTGAGTGACCGCAGTGTTTTATATTTGATTAGCTGTGCGTTGTTGAGAATGGCATGCCATTTCATCTTTTTTTTGTGACTGATGCTTATGGCAAATGAATATACGTAAATGAATATTTTCTAGAATATTTGTTGACGTGTTTATGTCTCTGGAATTTTGTAGCCATCTTTTGCCAGTGTACTTTGACAATTTTACAGGCTTCTGTGTGGTGAAGATGCTTTTTACCTCTTTATAACATCAACATAATGAATTTATAACTGTCATGCTATACTTTTTTCAAAATGTAGATGCCTTTTAGATATGTTCGTGTCTCTCTTGATACTTGTTGTTCAGTTCTCATGCTACATTGTCGCAACTATGTTTGTGTTCCAGGTGATCCATGCCCGATGGGCCATGCTTGGCGCTTTGGGCTGCCTGACCCCCGAGCTCCTCTCCAACAGCGGAGTGAAGTTCGGTGAGGCTGTGTGGTTCAAGGCCGGTGCCCAGATCTTTGCTGACGGTGGACTTGACTACTTGGGCAACCCCAGCCTGATCCACGCACAGAGCATTCTCGCCATCCTTGGAACACAGGTGGTGCTCATGGGAGCCATTGAGGGATACCGTGTGGCTGGCGGACCCCTGGGAGAGGTCACCGACCCACTGTACCCTGGAGGAAGCTTCGATCCTTTGGGCTTGGCTGACGACCCCGAGACCTTTGCTGAGCTCAAGGTGAAGGAGCTGAAGAATGGGCGACTTGCCATGTTCTCCATGTTCGGATTCTTCGTCCAGGCCATTGTCACTGGAAAGTCTCCCCTCCAGAACTTGTCGGACCACCTTGCTGACCCTGCCACCAACAATGCCTGGGCCTATGCCACCGCATTCGTGCCGGGCCAATAGGAGGCATCTTTTGGGCCTTTTTTGTAGATATTTGATGGCTATAGAAGCTCATGATACCTCAACATTAGGATAGGACGTTGTAGATAAAACTTAGTTTGGTTGTTAGTGTTTGTTGTAGTTATGAAATCAAACCAGATTAGAAGAAATGAGGATCAATAAAGATTTGGCCTCTGGTACAGTTCCTTACAATCTGCTGACAAGTTTTTTATCATTGTTACTCCAATCTTCCACAAATTGGATCGTTTTCTTTTTCCATTGCCTCTGGATGAGTTGTTTTTTTGTTTTAATGTTTTCCTGACACCATTGCTCTTCTTTTCTGAAGTTGGACGCTGGAGTTTTCCCAATGGTCACATGTAAATTGTTTTCGCCCGATGCCAGGTCTGTCGAGTTTATCTGAAATCTTTTTTTCACTACCCAAAGCACTAACCGAAATACATTGCAGGGCGTCACATAAAAATCTGGACAGTTCTGATGGTTGAAAATTGTGTTTTGTGGTAATAAATTCCCACTGAATAGCCCTTATGAAATTTGTGGTCTTCCACTGCTTGCAACAAACCAGTGACTTTTCAATTTGCAGAGGTTAATATATATTTTTTCCCCATAACTATTAGATACAAAATGCACTGTTCCTCATGGATATCGTGTTCAGTTGGGCATGTGAAATGCTGCTTTTACCGTTTTTTTTTTTTTGTCAGGAAAACACTTTTACTTAAGGACTGATTTGATTCTTCACGGAACTGACTTTGTATAATTGTTCCAATTGTAATGTCTATGATCAGGTTTAGAATGTATAGTTTGTCTCTAGTTCTTCAACAAAGCCTAAGTGCCTTTAGGGAACATAGTAGAGAGGATAAAAATTCAAAATCGTCATCGTTCTTGTTTGTCTGATTATAATACATTCTTTATATGAAGAAAACCTGCAAGAAATAACAGCACAAGTTTGCATCCGAAATGGAAAAGAATCAAAATAAAATCTATCAATTTTGCAATTGGAGGTAAATTGTTGGATTTATACGATCTCAACCGATATTGGTACATGGAAAATTGAATCGACTGTATTGTACGGAAAGAAGAATTGTCACATACGGAATCTAACGACGATTACATGAAATACATGATGTACGGAAACGGACAAAGTGGTGACAGGCCACTAACGGCTGAAAGTACACACGTGACAGCATAACATTGGACCACGAATACACACATTCCATTGTAAAGAGGCACACCATCACATAAATAGAGAGCAGAGTAGAGAGTTATTTCTTTACATCATCTTTTAAAGACAATTGTGCGACCACGGGCTAGTGTGATCTTCCCAAGTTAAGTTAAACAGCTATGGGCTAACACCGCTTCACTTTCCTCCTCACTTTCCCCTTTCTTATCAAATCTAGTGGCTTTGAGAGATGTTCTCGTCTCTTTCAGAAAAACCTTCTCGGTCCTTTTATCAAGAGTACACCTTATACGCCTCTTCAAAGTCTCCTTGTACCTCTCTCAGGTGGAAAACCGTCTCTAGCTTTGGTTCTTCCAGCTTCTCTTTGCAAACCGTTTTGATGGATTTCAGTACTATCCGGGATTCAGCATGTCTCATATTTATCACGATGAATTCGATATTCGATATAATATCGAATGGTCAGAGCTCAGAGGGTCCGATGTATCGCTCGGGGACCAACAAAAACTATCACGATATATTTGGTGGGAGGTGGGGTTCCATACAGCTGTAGTATGCTTTTGAATTTTTTTGGCAGCCCAACGTAAAGAGATGTCGCGAGTTATCTACCCGATAACTTATCACGATACATCGCAATTTTATCTCAACATTAGTCTTCTCGATATATCGGGACTATATATCGATTATCGGTAGGTAAAGAAAGGCACATATCGAACATAGGCAAGTGGCTCTCGATACAAAATACTAAATCTGCCCTTATGGAGATTTTTTTTTTTTTTGGGCTTCTCGCCCGCACCGAAGAAGAACAAGAATATACAGTTTGTGCTTTGTCCTATATGCTCCACCTCTGTCTTGTAAACACTGCTCGGGCGTGAGATGGAGATGAGAGAGAGATGAGAGGCGAGAGGAGAGACGTTGATTAGACCTCGAGACGAGACGAAAACAAGATGAAACGAGACAAAACGAGACCAGAACGAGATGAGACAAGACAAAACGAGACTAGACAAGGGGAGACCAGACTAGACGAGACGAGACTAGACGAGACGAGACTAGACGAGACGAGACTAGACAAGATGAGACAAGACAAGACGAGACGAGACAAGACAAGACGAGACAATACGATATGATATGAGACTAGATGTGGGGTGAGACATGAGATGGAAATGTCGTCCATTTGGCCATGAGCTCAGTAAGTTTTACACATGAAAAGTAAGCACCATGTTTCCAACGCAAGTTCGGCAAGCCAGAGGCACTTATACCGAGGGTTTATCTCTTATGTCTGGGTTTTTATATCAGCGCCAGACTGTAAACCATGAAGTTCCTTTAAATTGTGAATTATTGCCTTTTGTAATTTGACACCCTAACTATCTTTGAGCTGTTCATAAACACACATCATGCATTTTACATCACAAACACAGTCTGAAGTTCAATTTTCCATATCTCATCATCATGTAAACCTAATGTGCCAAATTCTCAAACTGAGTGGAGAATACAAACAAAGTCAGCCATTTTTTTTTTTTTATTATGCATATAGGAAGAAAACACTCTTTCTCCTAACCAAGAGAACAAAAGAAATGTAATTTTCAAATGGTTGATAAGTTCCACTGCATAACACATGAAAGAAATGGACACAGAAATTGACTTTACTGTCAAAATTAGGGTTTTTTTTTATAGAATTTTATAGTGGACATGACAATTGACTTGAGTGTCATTATTTTTCGTGTCACGTTACAAAATGCACAAACTTCTCTTTTAAAACAACAAGGAAGAATAAGAAATAACAAGCAAACACAACATACACAGCAAACCACACAAACCCTAAAAATCTCCTAGCACATAAATTAGGCCAAAAAAAAGACAAAAACATTTCATTTTATGCAACTCGTTGAGAAAAACTCAACGAATTGGATTTACCTAGTCCTTCCTGCTTTTGGAACATTAACCTGAAACTACTCGCCCAAATAGATACTGACGCTAAACTGACCTATCCAAACCCAGCCGTATTCTGCCCTAATTCCCATATAGTCTGAGAAGTCAAAAACATAATTATCCAGTTCTGTGTTGAAGCCAGCTCATTTCCAACAATATTTGTCCCTGCTTTGCTTGATTCAATTGGTACACGTCCCGAATTCGCTGATTATCAACCACATCTTTCAGTTTAATCTCCACATAGCCTAAAAGACGTCTTGCAGTGGTCAACAATGTGATCATATCATCCCCATTGT